>OZ026557.1:3538965-3676465 GCA_964020155.1 Chondrilla cf. caribensis | reverse complement strand
TCCAGTTGGACATGTGTACCTAGCTGGGATAGTGAAAACGGTGGACCTTGTTGCTATGTAGCAGAGAGCACAGGGCATGTTGGTTTGAACAAGATTCTTCAAAGGTGGTGACGTTCCAAATACTTCAAACTCCATCCCATAGAGGGTTGCTAAAGCTGTAGCAGATGTGTCGTGTGACAGGTACTGTGGTGACCTTGGAAGGCAGAGTGTGTCACTGGTCCCTCCATGTTCATTCCAACGACTTCCACTAGCATATCCACTGTACAGGACCTGTCCTCCATTAGCACAGTCAGTCCGACCCCACCTCACATAGGTAGTTCCGCTAGAACCCTTCAAACCAGGCACACCGGGTGGTCCAGGGACCCCAGGGACGCCTTTGAATCCCATTGGTCCTGGTGGGCCTGGTGGTCCCATCCGTCCCTCACGACCATCGCGACCGTCACGACCATCACGTCCTCTGATCACAGTACGACAATATTGCATCCAAGACATATTACCTCCCTTCTGGAATATGTCATCTGAGGGTGATAAAATGGAGATCATACGATTATACTGATACTCTCACCCTTGCACCCCTCTCACACACGATTGCCCTCAACCTGTTTGTATGTGAGCTACGTATGTACATACAGTGCATATAGTGCATCAATTGTAGTTGGATGGAGCTTCCATGACCAGTCCCATGGATTCTTGTCAATGGCTGCGAGTTGCATATGACCATAGTGGTCGGATTGTTGGACTGTATCTGTTTGGATTTTCACACAGTTGATGCAACTGTCATGTAATACAGAACCAGGTGTATAGAGAAGCTAAAACCGACAACCTGTGTATGTGTGGAAAGTGGTGGAATATTGGTGCTCCTTGTATATAATCAGAAAGAGATACCCATCAATGTACGTGCATCCTAGTACGTGTATGTTACAACTGGAAGTAACTGGTTTGTAACTGGTTTGCAACTAAAATAACTGGTTTGAACTGTGTGTGCTAGACCACCCCCTCAAGATACCTGGTAGTCCCCACCTGGTACCATGATCCCTTGGTATGGTCTGTTATAGCTAGACTTGTCCATTTTCCTCCATTCCATCATGTTTGAATAAAAGTGTGGGTGTTGGGGAGCACAAAGATGTGTTTCGACCACATGCAAGCTACATATGTGAAGTTGTAGACCAACTATTGGTGCTACCTCAATTGTTGTGTGTTCAAGTAGGTGTGTATGTACAGTAGGATTAGGTCTGCTAAGGTGTTTCCATGTACAAGATGAAGCTATTGATCAATATTGCTCGCAGACACCTATTCTACTCTCTGCTTCATCTCCTGATAACTTTCTAATCCTCACCGTCGATATCTTCTTCAGAAGATCTCCTGGAAATGCCAGCATTGTCCTTGTCTTCGCTGAGGGCCACTCTAGTGATGGCTGCTAGAAATAGGACCATTGCAAGTTTCTTCCAGTCCATAGTAATCCTCTCGACAATAATTCTTAAAACTCAATATTGCTTCAATCAAACTTATGATTGTAGTTGATGCTGGCTAGCATGGCCTGGTGTGGTTTTATAACAGGATCCAGCCGTATGTGACAGTAGTCAGAGATGTGTGTTTGAAGACTATAAGTTCCTAGAAGTGGGTGACAATGCATTAGACTAACTACATGACGTCTTGTATTCATTATTCACGTCCTGTGCTAACATATGGATTGTCCTCAACTACTTTGTACTACAATGTTCCCGGCTAATTACAAGTTCAGTATGATGCATGACACCATGGGATTCATCCTGAGCTTAGGACATTACTTCAGTCTGGCAAGTGGGGTATGAAGGTGTCTACTCATTCCTCTACCGTAACTTCTCCATTGTCGTACAAGATGGCAATGCTGTCACTTGGTTGGCACTCAGTGTCCTGCCTTCATAAACCCTTCGACTCATATTAAGCCCTCATTACACCGTAATATTATGTTTATAATATGTTCATGTGGGTATACATGTGGGATGTATATGTACATTGTTGTTATATGTACATATACATGTACACTGTATATAACTAGGTGTGTAGATTATGGATATAATGTAAGTCAAACTGCTCCTCTTGGCCCAGATTGTCCAAATGGGCCACCCAGTCTATTGTATCCATTGGGTCCTCTCTGTCATGTTATTTTTCGGTACGGTAATTACGGTAATTTTGATAAGTTCTGCATTGTCTCAGGAAGGCAGTGTGTGTCACTGGTCCCTCCATGTTCACTGTATCGACTTCCACTAGCAAACCCGCTGTACAGGACCTGCCCTCCATTAGCACAGTCAGTCCTACCCCACCTCACATAGGTAGTTCCACCAGAACCTTGTAATCTACTGAAACTGGAGCTTCCAGCTACTCCAGGAATGCCAGGTCTACCATGAGTGACTGCCTGCCCATTTAGTCCATCAATACTCTACGTCCCCTTGGGACAGCAACACAATTTTGCTGTGACATAATATTATCCCTCCATTGCCCTTCCATTGTCATTCAGTACCATGCCTTTGCCAGGACTACTGCATAGTGGGACAATTTCGTGAGCATTTTGCATTTTTTGCGATTTGACCCACTTTGTTAAAGTTTATTTGCAAAATCATTGCAAGCAATAATATCGAAACTCAATTGCAATATCAGCATGCAAATAATATGAAATGCTTGTTTGGGTGCAAAATTGTGAAATTTTCTTCCATGAATTTTTCTACTATATGGTATGTCTAGCAATTGGAGGTCCAATCCAGTATAGTCCTATACCAATGGGCTTGGGGACTTATGACACTATTTCTTAAAAAGTAGGTGACAACACGTTAGACTAACAGCATACTGCCAACAGGCACCTGGTAGCTACATGCCTCCATGTACTACACTTGTTAGTACGAGGTTAATAGCAGAATAATGAGTTCACTGTCCTCATCCAATTTGTGGTCCATAGTACATAAGTACACCAATTGTTCCCAGTGTGAGTGTGGTATGATGAAACTGGTATTAGTTCCCTTGTCTGTGTTGGGTAACATTTGAAACTCGCACATAGTAATTGTCTGTGATGACTTTTCTAATTATGTTGACTATCAAATGTTGAACAACAAGGTCATCACTATCCACAGTAAGGGGTATTTGCTGTACCATTTCCATAAACTCACATGCATGGTATCTCATATGATCGAAACGTTGAATACATTGAATGATATTAACCAATTATTATGTTCCAATGACAATAGTGACGGTAGATGTCATGCTGATACGATGATTGCCTTGGTCGAATATCACAATTAACATGATTGCTCAACACTAGGCTGCAAAATGACTGTTCTCCCAAGTTTGAATGTGTGGGACGGGGAGTGAATCCCCTCCCATGGTGGTCATGCTGTAGGGGCGTGGGAAAAGAGTTCTTCATTGTCGGTTGAGATGTTTCATGTTATAGTTATATCCTGATGTAGCGAGTGATTGAAACAATGATGCAGCAAATATGTGCATAGCTCAATACAACATATTATATGCAATAGAATTGTGTTTACTAATTTCCTGCCTTGTTCTCACACAATTAATCTTAACAATGAAACCTGTCTGGTGACCTGTGCTACATGGCTTATGTACGCACAGTTTTTCCTTGATCTACCCCTTGACCAGGATACAAGTATTGTTACATTGTACTGTAGCTGAGGTGGTTTGTTTGGTATTCATTGAACTAACAGTACTGGAGTTGTCATGTACGCTCTCCACCAAACAGCTTGATAACTTTATTGAGTTATTGATAAATTGCTCTACCTTTGACTGATGCAGGGGAAGGTTTGTTTCTTTCCCATCTCAATCCTCTTGTGGTTGTGTTTCTACAGGTAAAAAGACATATGGAGATGCTAAGTTATCGCCGTCCTCTGCTAAAAGAACTGCCAGAAACAATCCTTCTAAACTGAAGGATTTTGAAGAGGGCTCTCCGATTCCCAGTGTCAACTTTGCCAGCCCTCAGAGTGGCAAGGTGAAGATCTTGTCAGCCAAACCCAACACCAAGAGCAGCACTGATAGTAGAGACACAGCAAAATCCAAATCAAGTCCAGTTACTGCAAAATGTGTGTTTACACATACAAATACATGTGTGTATGTGTGTGTGTGTGTGTGTGTGTGTGTGTGTGTGTGTGTGTGTGTGTGTGTGTGTGTGTGTGTGTGTGTGTGCATGCATGACTGTACTAAATTGAAGCATATCATGCATTTTACATATTGTACATGTGTACATATGTACCTATCATACATAATATAGTAATATAGTGATGGCTTGAATGGAAATAATTGTGGTACACCTGCATTGTGCACACCCTGCGATACTCTATTGTATTATAGTGTGTTGTAGTGTAGTGTACATGAAATACACTGCTTTTATTCACAATTGTGGCTCTTTCAGCTACTGCAGCCAGTGAATTTGTCAGTATGGTGAAAGAGATGGAGTCGCATTCCACCAAATCACCCAAACCAGTTCACTCAAAGAAAACAGGAGGTTTGTGCAACATGTGTAGACTACTCCTGTGTGATGCATGATCATATGCATTGTATACACATAGGTATTGTGTGTTGTATTATAGACCCTCAGTGCCAAGAATCCTCCATCATAGACCCTCATGAGAAGCTTCTATCACAGACCCTCAATACTGGGGAGCCCTTATCATAGACTCTCAATACTGGGGAGCCTCTATTGTAGACCCTCAATACTGAGGAGCCTCTGTATTCATACCAACTCATTCGTACAAGTCATTTACATGTGAATTTCATGGTAACCACACATACCATGGATGTCTGTGAATGTTGCTAAATATCAATCCAAGATGTAAATTGTGTTGTACATCATTAGAACATGCAGCAACATATGGCTATGCCAATGGGCATACCCCTGTACTTTACTGTGCATGTACATATAAGTGTTGTTGTACACATTGATGTACTGTACAATGTATGGGTGTACAAATGTTTGTACAATGTATGTTTTCTATGTGTGTTGCTGTGTGATGTGGTGTACATGATGTCATTGTCTTTGCTGCTCAATCTGCACAGGTCCTGCTGGTAAGAAAACCGAGAAAGCAAGAATGCAGCCACAATCTAGAGAAAGTGGAAAAACAGTTGATAGTTTTGCAGTGGCCGCTAGCAAGCTAGATGAACTCATGTCCAAGGAATCCTTACGAGAAGAGAAGGGATCTCCACTTCCTCAGACTACAGTGAGGACGTCATCTCCGTCCAATCAGCTTGCCGACTCTGTTGCCGCCCTTTTTATGTCCGCTTCAACTCAGAGTGATTCCCAATCTACCCGCCCTACCACGCAACCCATGACACGCCCCCCTAATGCCCCTCTCCTCCCAACACCTCCTCATGGACACCTCCCCCACTCACACTATCACCCTCCTCCAGGACCAGGTCTGTGGTTTTATTACAACACACCGAGGAATCCCCATTATCCCCATCCAGGTGAGCACCTCTGTATGTTGCCCTGCCTTATTCAATAACAACTCCATTGTGATATTTGTGCTTCAATATTGCTCGTATTGCTAATATGCCGGTGTAAAATACTGACTTTGTGAGACTACGTGCATATTTGGGGCCAAAGTGTCTCCATTCATCCAATACTACTGTATACCGGTATTGTGTAGGGAGAGTACATATGTTGAGTTTACCAAAAATAGAAATTGATCTGCAGTAATATTGTGTGACGTTATGGAGTATGCTGTAAGTCAGTAAGCTGTTCAGCATTTGATTTGGACTGTTGTTCAGTGTGCACTGTATGAACATAGTGGAGGATGTACGTATGGTGTCTTGGGCTATTGAATAACTCATACATGCAGTGGAGACCCCTGTATTCCCTACCCTGTACCTCTCTGGATGTTGTGATCAACCTTGTCTTATTCCTTCAGGTCAGTTTCCTGTCCCTCCGCCCAACTGGGGACTTCCCCCTGTACATGGCAGTACAAGGTTTACACCCCCACTTAACCCCCCCAGAGTGCCCAGGTATCCAGGATCTCAGGCTTTATTTGGTCCACCCACCTCACTAAGACCAACTGCCAAGGCGTTTGTGCCTACAGCTGTAAGTGTGTGTGTGTGTGTGTGTGTGTGTGTGTGTGTGTGTGTGTGTGTGTGTGTGTGTTCGTGAGTTTGTGTGTGCTAGCTCATACGTGCATGTGTGTGTATGTGCTTGTGTGCATGTGTGTGTGTGTGTGTGTGTGTGTGTGTGTGTGTGTGTGTGTGTGTGTGTGTGTGTGTGTGTGTGTGTGTGTGTGTGTGCTAGCTCATACACGCGTGTGTGTGTATGTGTGTGTGTGTGTGTGTGTGTGTGTGTGTGTGTGAGTGTGAGTGTGATTGTATCACAACTTTGCATATCACAATTCTATCTCATGTGGGTACATCTTGTGTCCTTCTGTTGTCCAGGTTCTCAGAATGAAGGTTCACACCAAACAGACTGTCCCACCCCAGCAACTGGACAGCAGTGATGTTGACAAGACGTCAGAAACTGACCACTTCCAATCTCTAATGGCCAAACTAACTTCAGTGAGTAGAGCTGAAGAGAGCGAGCTTGCTGAACAGGAGCAGAGTGTTGACAGAGACCAGCCCGTGGTTGTGAAGCAGGTGACGGCCGACCTCGAGGTTGAACAAGAACTAATGCAAGAATCACAGCCAGAGCAACCAGGACAACAGCATCAGCCAGACAGTGAGCAAAGACAACAACAACAACAAGAAGAACAGAATGAGGAAAAACAACAACAACCTGAAAAAGAGCAAGAACAACAGAAACAGCAACAACAACAACAGCTGCATTTAGCTTCTAGTAGACATACATCCGATCCATCTGTGGAATCTGTCGGTACCACTGGTGGGCTGACTCCTAAGGATAATACTGACATTGCTAGTGACACCTCTGATGAGCACGTGCCTCTCCAACAGACCATTCAAGTGACCAATGAGGCATCCCAGGGACAGACAGATAGGTACCAGGAGGATGAGCTGATGGAAGAGGAAGACAAAAACTTCAACTCAGAGGAGAACGTAGGACGTGTGAACAATTCATTGGTAGCTAATTTGCAAAATGAATCAGGTAGAGATGATCAGGTAGTAACCCTTGAGAAGATGGATGAAGACAATCAGCCAGCTTCATCTAACCAGCTCTCTCCCGTTATGACACTTTCTACTAAGCAGGATTCAGTGCATAGCTGTGAAGTGCCCCTGGGTGGACCAGGTCTGACTGAGCCCATTGAGACTGAGCATGACCCAGCTGTCCCCACTGAGACGGGTTATGTCCTAATGGAACCCACTATTAATGAATGTGTTCCAACTGAACCCACTGAACTAACTGAGTCTGTTGAAACCGAACATGTCCCTGTGGAGCCTAATGAGACCGAACATGTCCCTGTGGAACCCAATGAAACCAAACATGTCCCTGTGGAGCCCAATGAAACCGAACATGTCCCAGAGGAGACCAATGAAACCGAACATGTCCCAGAGGAACCCAATGAAACCGAACATGTCCCAGTGGAACTCAATGAAACCGAACATGTCCCTGTGGAGCCTGTTGAGACCGAACATGAACCAATTCTCCTTGAACCATTCCCTGCAAGGGAGCCAGTTATCACTCCGGAGGATAGACTGTTGGTGGAAGCTGTCAGTAAAGAGTCTGATGTCGACATAGCAGTGGTGGAGGCTGTTCCTGAGACCACTAAAGCAGTCACCTCTGTCATCGAAGGTGTTATTTTAGTCGCAGAAGAAGACAACTAACTGCTTCTTATTAAAATCTTAATTATAAGACTATAATGGAATGTACTCTAATATTATAATGTATCATTATTTTAGTAATATTATATATTAAATTTAAAAAAGTATAATAATAATGCTATGTGAACATATTTTTTATTCCAGTATAATATTATTATACGGCCGCGGTATGCCTGTACTAGAATAATATGTACGTACACTTAAAGTATTATAACAAACACCTTTACAAACAATTCAGATATAATATTATACACAATAATATAGTTTCATTGTTATACAGTATTATGTATTATATATAAATAAATTAATTCTTCAAGTGGTGGTATATAGAATAATAGTATAATGTATGTATTTTCCTGTATAGGGAGCTGTCTAAAAGATGGAGTCGATTAAAGCTAGTGGCCTAGGGCCTATAGCTTAGCTACATGTACAGGATAAGGAATGTCTTGGGGATATACAATATTATTATATGTATATTATGTCCTTGGTAAGAGCATTTTTGGAAGGCCTATAGGAGTGGTCAGAGATCTGCAGTGGTGCTACCATGGGGCTGGAGGTCCCTACTCACAGCTCTACCAGTTTCACTGTGATCAGAGGAGACAGGACGGACGGAGTGGTCCATCATGTCCCTCATCTGTTTGATTTTCCTACAATTTGAAATGTTTTTAAAAATTAATATGTTTGTTTCATTCTGGAAGTTCTGCTTGTTCATTCGTGTGTGTGTGTGTGTGTGTGTGTGTGTGTGTGTGTGTGTGTGTGTGTGTGTGTGTGCGTGGTTGTTTGGTGGGTTGGCTGCTCCTTCTCTCTCTTAGAGACAAACTTGCCATTTCTACGTACTTGGTTTGAGGTACAGCATTGCATCAACTGCCATAATGCAAAAGGCTGTCTGCAAGACATGCCTACATGGATACCACTGCAATGCATGGTGCAGAATGGCACACCATTGGCATCTACATGTAGGATTAGGAATATGTTATGGAACGATCGAAGAGATTCAACATCATCAATTTTGGTGGACCTTGGGACTCTGGGGGGATTCACAGGTCATGCAACCCACATGCAGTCAAAACAATATAAAATAGCGACTCTGGGGGGATTCACAGGTCATGCAACCCACGGTCAAAACAATATAAAATATGATTTCCAATTCCTAAAAAACAACTAATGACATCATGACCCTGGTAAATGGGGGATAACATGACACTGCAAGAATAAAACTCTTAAATTCACAGTACATTTGATTCATTTTTATATAGTAAGTGATTTTTCAAGAATAGTAACTTGGACTCCAAACCTCACGTAAGCAAGCAGCAAATTGATGAATACATACATACATGCATATGCACTCACACGCATACCTGTACGCATGTATGTGTGTGAGTGTATATGGGCTGAATATGTGTGAGTGGCTGTGTGTGAGAACCTAGAGAGGGCTACCATCCAGGATAAAACAAGTTATGTATGGCTTAAAATATCAGATGAAAGAATTGAAATCCTTGTAAACACAAATTCAGCAATTCAGCAGCATCTGATGTTTACATAGGCAAGCTGAACTATCACAACAATGCCAAATATAATGATCCTTGGGACTGTGAGGGGATTTACAGGTCAACAACAAGACAGGAACAACATACGTATATAGTTCCAAATTCATCACGACAATAACAACACACAAAGATATTTGATGACCTCATGACCCCTGTAAGGTGTTGTGATAATGACACTTTGATAACTTCTCGGGACATACTCAGTACACCATAGATACAGTATCTATGAGTACACTAACATCAAATCATGACAATGTCATGCAGTGTGTCAATGTATTGTCATACTGTATGCAACACACACACACTTCCATTTCAATGCACTGAATAAGACCTGTTACATACCATATATACATAAGCTAATATCATTACTTATGGTGGATGTTGGTTCCAAAGGTAAGCAGCAAATATAGAGAGGAGTGATGACAGCAACAGAAGAAAGAAATTGATAGGAATATATGTATTAATCACGAACCGTCATATACGTATCACCACTGTATTACACTAGTAAACACATTTGCACTCACAGGCACACACATACACCCACACACACATGGACAGACAAATGGATTGATGGACCACACGCGCATGCACGTGCACCTATACACACATGCATGCATACACGCATACACATACTCGCACACACACATATACACATGTACACACATACAACACACACACACACACATGCATACACACCCACAAACACATGTATGTGTGCACACTAACACACATATTTACACATCCACACACATGAGCAGACACACAGATGGATGGACCACACACACACACACACACACACACACACACACACACACACACACACACACACACACACACACACACACACACACACACACACACTTATGCATAAACAGTAAATTAAAGCTTCTATTAATGCATAAACCTCCATGATGAGAACATAATAGATCATGCAGGATCCCATGTCTGATAACTAGCTGGTACAGTGTACTGGATTGGGATTATAAATGAAGTGTTCAACTAGTATACAGCAAAGTGCATCACAGCTGCTTTCGAAGTTCAACCTACAGAAGTGATTTCTTGTAATGAAATGAAATCATGTTGTCAGGAATCTTGTGGTTTCATGACCCCACAGGTTAAGGGTTTGTCTAGGGAATACCCAGATTAACAGATTTTGCTATAAAAGTGCTTCTTTAGTCTGGACTGGAATAGCTAGCATTATTACTGATTACCATTGACAAGTAAATCTTAAGAAAATTGCTGGACACTTGTTGGCGCATTGGAAATGATTGTGAACAAGAAGGGAATTGTACTCGTCTTCTTCCTCGTGGTCCTCACTGGAACAGCCATCAGTGAAGGAAGATTGACTCAAGAAGGGGACCAGTTGAAGGACACACTCAACAAACCAGAAACAGTGGACACAGAACACAAGAGATCTACCAAACAAGATATTGAAGGTGAGGAAGAAGTAGAGATTGGAATACATGGTAGGGATTGACATTGTTAATGCAGTTTAATGTACTTGGTGTGCATTTTGTTATTTCTACTTGAGAAAGGTGGAACCATGATACCAAGTCATTATTACTGATACCACAAGTTCATGGTGTGAAAATGTCCAAGTTAGTCGTTTATTCATGACAAATGGCTTTCACAATGAGCTCGACATTGTTGAATGTTTAGAATGTGAATATCATTTAGTCTCCATAGGCCACCTACCCATCCATACGTAGTAGAGTCCATTACTCATGCACTATGTACTGTATGTACATTATATTAGTATTGTGTACTTTTATAAAACAACCACCTGTCTACAAAGACCACCTTTCCTTTATTCCTCTCTATATACATAGTAGCATGATGTATTACATTCTGACTACTACACACAGGTACTATTGTAAAACTCTCGAGGGAGAGGAGACAAAATGACCAGCAACAACAAACCTGTGATAATGTGCTAAAAGGACGTGATGGACGAGATGGACGAGATGGAGAAGATGGGAATCCTGGACGAGATGGACGTGATGGACAGTCGGGACCTACTGGACCAATGGGACCCAAGGGTGATCCTGGACAAACTGGCCCTCCTGGTGTGAAGGGTGAGAGTGGATTACAAGGTTCTGGTGGATCTACCTATGTGAGATGGGGTCGGACTGACTGTGCTAATGGAGGACAGGTCCTGTACAGCGGGTTTGCTAGTGGAAGTCGTTGGAATGAACATGGAGGGACCAGTGACACACACTGCCTTCCAAGGTCACCACAGTACCTATCACACGACACATCTGCTACAGCTTTAGCAACCCTCTATGGGATGGAGTTTGAAGTATTTGGAACATCACCACCTTTGAAGAATCTTCATGACACAAACATGCCCTGTACTGTCTGCTACATAGCGACAAGGTCCACCGTTCTCACTATCCCAGCTAGGTACACATGTCCAACTGGATTCACAAGGGAGTACTACGGCTATATGATGACTGAGCGGAATGGAGCCAGTCGTCATCGTAAGGACACCATCTGTGTTGACAAGGACACAGTCCCCATTCCGGGAAGTGCAGCTGAGACCAACCCTTCAATAATCTACCTCATGCAAGCCAGCTGCAACGGTCTACCCTGTCCACCCTATGTTCCAAAAAAGGCTCTCACCTGTGCTGTCTGTTCAAAGTAACTACACACACTCAGCAAAGAAATGCAAGCACTAACACTAATATAGCAGTTAAGTAGTAGTAGAGTATAAGGAATATTTAATAGTAATAATGTGTGTATTGAGTGGTATTTTTTATCATTTAATTTCACTTAATAATCCTAATCAAAACTGAAATGTTCCGCCCAAATTAAGAGAATACACTAAGTAAGGAATATTATAGCAATAATGTATGCATTGAGCTGCAATAATCATAAAATCAATTAATCATAAAATTTAACTTAATGTTCCAAATTAAAGCTGAAATTGAGAGACTTCAGATGACAAGTGACTTTACTGTAGTAATTCTCCATTACTTGTCATTGTCAGGACATCATCTGTGTCGACAGGTGCACAGTCCCCATTTCAAAAATTGTAGCTGACACCAACCCTTCAGTCGTCTACCCCATGCAAGCCAGTTGCAACAGTCCACCCTACCCACTTTGCACTCCAGGCAAAACTCTCATCTTTGCTGTATGTTCAATATAACAGTACTTACTCAAAAAGATATTTCAGACACTCACTGCTATGGAGTGTAAATAGTGTATACTGTGCTGTGGTGTTTGAAATTGATGGAATATCATAAAAAATCATTCAAAACTTGTCAAAACTGAATATATTATTTCAACATAAGTATGAGTTCTCAGTTCAATATTACGTATAATGATTGCACCACTGTCGTTATACAGTACATTCACTACATGACAATATATAGTGTACACTACCAGTGAGACCAATCAGCACCACTAGGCATATGTTTTACAATACATGGAAGCATGCATAATAGTTCAGCATGTATATAGTTATACACATATGGACACATGTAGTAACATGTGATATAACACATGCTGAGACCTACATATGTAGGAATGCATGTACATAGTGTTTGCGTATACGTATGTACACATACATGTAGTGTGGCATGTTGTAAAACATGTGGTAACACACATGTAGGGATGTATGTGGGGACATATACACTATTACATATATTGACAGACCCAAAAATGCTTCAGTATTCTTACACAGAGATATCTGGTTGAGTATAAACCATCGTTATGCTCAACTGTATAATGAACAAAATTACACATTCACACCACTAATTATTAGAATTGTTTTCAATACTAGAGTTGAGGGTATTCATGATTAACATTATATTAAACACTAGTCAACCAGTTATGCATATATTGCAGATCCATACACATGATAATGTATAATATATGCAAACCTGATCCTCTATGTATTTATCAAGGCAGAGAAAATATAGTAACATAACACAGGATCTGTGTGACTGGATAAAGTATTGGTTGGATGAAATCTCCTGATATGCAGTCAATGGCTGCATGTGACACACACACGCATGCACACACGCACGCCGGCACGCACGCACGCACGCAAACACACACACACACACACACACACACACACACACACACACACAGTGATTGTACACACATACACACACGCACACACACACACATTCACTTTACTATAATATTATCACAATCTTTAATATCACAATTACTTCAATTACAATCAGAAAACATAATTATTATTGTATTAATAATTCTTATATATAATTTGTGTACTATTATAATATTGAAGTTTGGTTAATGTTCAACATCATAACACTGTATATGTACACATGTAAGGGCGTGGACAACAGCATCATGTAAATTTCAAGACAATTTCTCAACAATTTGTAATACAGATCTAGACATATACACATTGAAGTCATTCTGGTGGGGAGGAGGGTGTGGTCAAGCTGTTTTTGGTGAGAACAAGGGTGTGTTCAGGCTGCTTCTAATCAGAACAAGGGTGTGTTTTGACTGCTTCTGGTGGAAACAAGGGTGGTTTCAGGCTGCTTTGGTGAGAACAAGGGTGTGTTCAGGCTGCTTCGGGTGAGAACAAGGGTGTGGTCAGACTGCTTCGGGTGAGAACAAGGCTGTGTTCAAGCTGCTTCGGGTGAGAAAAAGGGTGTGTTTAGGCTGCTGTGGGTGAGAACAAGGGTGTGCTCAGGCTGTTTTGGTTGAGAACAAGGGTGTGGCTAGGCTGCTTCTGGAGAGATCAAGGCTGTGTTCAGGCTGCTTCAGGTGAGAACAAGGGTGTGTTCAGGCTGCTTCAGGTGAGAAAAAGGGTGTGTTCAGGCTATGTCTGGAGAGAGCAAGGGTGTGTTTAGGCTGGTTTGGGTGAGAACAAGGGTGTGTTCAGGCTGCTGCGGGTGAGAACAAGGGTGTGTTCAGGCTGTTTCAGTTGAGAACAAGGGTGTGGCTAGGCTGCTTCTGGAGAGATCAAGGCTGTGTTCAGGCTGCTTCGGGTGAGAACAAGGGTGTGTTCAGGCTGCTTTGAGTGAGAACAAGGGTGTGTTCAGGCTGCTTCAGGTGAGAAAAGTGTGTGTTCAGGCTACGCCTGGAGAGAACAAGGGTGTGTTCAGGCTGGTTCGGGTGAGAACAAGGGTGTGTTCAGGCTGCTGTGGGTGAGAACAAGGGTGTGTTGAGGCTGCTTTGGTTGAGAACAAGGGTGTGTTCAGGCTGCTTCGAGTGAGAACAAGGGTGTGTTCAGGCTGCTTCAGGTGAGAACAAGGGTGTGTTCAGGCTGCTTCAGGTGAGAAAAAGTGTGTGTTCAGGCTACGCCTGGAGAGAACAAGGGTGTGTTCAGGCTGCTTCAGGTGAGAACAAGGGTGTGCTCAGGCTGCTTCAGGTAAGAATAGGGTGTGTTCAGGCTGCTTCAGGTGAGAACAAGGGTGTGCTCAGGCTGCTTCAGGTAAGAATAGGGTGTGTTCAGGCTGCTTTGGGTGAGAACAAGGATATGTTTAGGCAATGCCTGGAGAAAACAAGAGTGTGTTCAGTTTGCTTCGGGTGAGAACAAGGGACCCGGTGTGTTCAGGCTGCTTCGGGTGAAAACAAGGATGTGTTCAGGCTGCTTCTGGCAAGAGTGAGGGTGCGTTCAAGTGGCTTCTGTTGAGAACGAGGGTGTGTTCAGACTGCTTCTGGCGAGAACAAGGGTGTGTTCAGGCTGCTTTTGGTCAGAGCAAGGGTGTGTTCAGGTTGCTTCTGGCGAGAACAAGGGTGTGTTCGGGCTGCTTCGGGTGAGAACAAGGGTGTGTTCAGGCTGCTTTTGGTCAGAGCAAGGGTGTGTTCAGGCTGCTTTTGGTCAGAGCAAGGGTGTGTTCAGGTTGCTTCTGGCGAGAACAAGGGTGTGTTTGGGCTGCTTCGGGTGAGAACAAGGGTGCGTTCAGGCTGCTTCTGGCAAGAACAAGGGTGTGTTCAGGTTGCTTCAGGCGAGAACAAGGGTGTGTTCGGGCTGCTTCTGATGCGAACAAGAGTGTGTTTAGGCTGCTTCTGTTGAGAACAAATGTGTGTTCAGGCTGCTTCGGGTGAGAACAAGGGTGTGTTCAGGCTGCTTTGAGTGAGAACAAGGGTGTGGTTAGGCTGCATCTGTTGAGAACAAGGGTGCGGTCAGGCTGCTTCTGGCAAGGACAAGGGTGCAGTCAGGCTGCTTCTGTTGAGAACAAGGGTGTGTTTAGGGTGCTTCTGGCGAGAGCGAGGGTGCATTCAGGTTGCTTCTGGCGAGAATGAGGGTGCAGTTAGGCTGCTTCTGGCAAGTACAAGGGTGTGCTCAGGCTGCATTTGGTGAAAACAAGGGTGTGTTCAGTCTGATTCTGGCGATAACAGGGTGTGTTCAGGCTGCTTCTGTTGAGAATAAGGGTGTGTTCAGGCTGCTCTAGATGAGAACAGGGGTGCAGTCAGGGTACCTCTGGTGAGAATAAGGCTATGTTAAGGGTGATTCTGGCAAGACAAGGGTGTGGTCAGGATGCTTAAGGTGAAGATAAGGGGAGAACAAGGTTGTTGTCAGAAAAACATCTGTGATGATTAAAGTGTTGTTCCAATTCTAATTTATTTTTTTAAATTTTTTTTCTGGTGGAAATCTGATTGAGGATCAATTGGCTATATACAAGCTGGAGGAGGCTGTAATCAGGGTAGTTCAGAATAGGCAGATCCACTTGTGGTGAAGTCATACATACACAGGTTAATGGCTGCTATAAAATAAAGAGGAACTAACAACGCACAATGTACACACAATGGACAATAAAAAGACGTTCCGTTAAGAAAGTTCCCAGAACTTCATTACTCCACACTACACCAAGTAGTGGCAGTTCAACAGTGGTTGGTGCTCACCTGTTCACTGTTCCTTTGACAGTGCTTCTTTGACCTCCTCCACAAGAAGAGGATATCCTGTGAGTCTCAGAGCATCAAACACGGTCTCCCAGGTACGAGGACGCTCACCAGTACCATCCTCACCAGACAGCCATCTTCCGGTCACCTCAATGAAGCAGAGTGTTGCATCAAATGGGAAATTTCTCCTTACTACTTGTATCACATTCCTCTCCACAAGTAAGAAGAGAGCAAACTCTTCCCAACTGGCACCCATTTTCTTCCCGACTAGACGCAAGAGTTTTTCTTCAGTGACACTTTGGTCCCTCTGGAAACCTACAAACAAGGAACACACACTGTAAGGACTACACCAATCCACACATTGAGTACCTCGTATCTCACGTTGGGTGTCTACAGAGACAGCGGGACTCTGTCTGGGGGAGAGAGGTTTGGATGAGGTCTTCATACCACCTCTTCCTGTTGAAACACAAACACCTACATTGATGGAGATGAACGTTTGACACAGCTGAACAAGTAGAGTGGTGCACCATACAAACCTACCATGATGTGTACACTCCACAAGTGATGTACTCTGTACTCCATGTACAGTGGGTGGGGAGTACAGGGAGGGCTGTGATAGAGGGGCTGGTAAAGGTGACTGACCTCTGAGGGGACAGAGTTGGGAATGCTGTGAAGATGAGCTCTGTAGAATGAAAGGAGATTTAAGACTAGGTTAAGTATCTTTAGGATCAGCACATCATATATCACAGCTCAACTGCTATGCAAGGTCTGATGGCCTTACATTTGATGCTGTGTTCTCTTCAACTATCCTCTCTGTCATGTCATTAACAGTCTTCTTTGTTTCAAAGTGGCCAACAGTATCGAGTAGGATCTTCCAGCTCACATTATGGCCATGTTTCAACCAGTACTTCAGCATGGAGTAGTAGGCATCATCACTGTCGGGAGACTCCTCACCCAGTCTGTTCAGAGTGTCTTCATCGATCTCTAGGAGATTCCCAACCCTCTCCCACTTACCCTTACACTTGAGATTGGAGAGAACATGTTTGACAACACTACTGACCTTCGGCTTCTTCTCCAGAATAGCATTCTTCTCTTCATCCTTCTGTCTTCCTCCCCCAGAGCAAGTCTGGTAGGAGAAGTAGGAAGATATTCTTGAAACGATCACTTCGTCCAACTGGAGGTCTCGAAGTTGGTTTACACGAGCGAAAATACCAGTGCACACTGGTAGTATCTCCTTTGGTAGGTTGGCCCACAGACCTGGTCCACCACCTGCTCCATCAATCATATCAGCAAAGTTGTGGAGCTTTAACTGACGAGCTACATCTAGTGGACTCATACCATTAGAAAAGAACTCGTTAACTGTGAATTTAGTGAATGGGTTAGACACCAGCCTCTTTATGAAAGTAGTATTATCATAATTTTCTTCACCCTGTAGCATGTATGCAGAGAGTAAAGCAATGTGCAAAGGATTGAGTGGTTCTGAGGAGATGTGTAGGTCTGTCAATATTTGCTCATTGTCAGAGATAACTGACAATGAGCAAATAAACTGACAACAAAAGACCTGCTTTTGGCAATATTTGCAGTTGTTCATCTAGCGGATAATGGGATGTTAACATGGCATCAAATACATTAACATTAGCCTTTACAGCTGCTAGGCACAACACTCTATTAACATCAAGTAGCTCACTTGAGTTCAAGGCAGAAATGGCACCAATTATGCCATCTTCACTACAATTAATGTCACAAGCCTCACAGAACTGATGTAGTACAGCGGGGTCATTATTATACATTAGGACATAATCACAAAATCTCAAATCAAAGTTATCAGACAGGTAAATATCTCCTCCTACTGATCTAAGTTCTTTGAATGTTTCTAGCTCTATTTCTGCAGCTGCCATAATCAATGGTGTCATCCCATACTTCTCAACCTGATTAACTATTTCCTGTACATTGGTGCCTAGTGGATGGAATTCACTGTTAGAGCTAATCCCATTATCTACTGATTGATGGTTGACATGACTACTTTCCTTCAAGATGTTATCGGTTTGCACATGGTCTGAGCAAACTGAATTATCAAGAACGTTTCTAGATTGGAGGTCTGTCCAATCTGATGGACAACCATCCAATTTGTGCTCTGAGGGGAAATGAGTCAACCTATTCTCATCTTCTGCATCAGCTTCAGGTAGTGGGGATCCATGTGTACTAGCGAGCACAGATAATTTACCAAATAATCTAAGTAATACACGTATACATTCAACATTACCCTCGCTAGCTGCAGAGTGGAGGGGAGTACAACCATCATTATCTACCACATTTACATCCAATCCACCCTTAACAAATAATTTGATCAAGTCAACCTGACCACACCCAGCAGCCCAGTGGAGGACACTTTCACCATTACTGTCCTTTACATCAATTGGACAACCTTCCTTCAATAGAACAGATACTATCTCTTTGTGACCTCCTCCTACAGCTTCATGTAGTGGGGTCCCGTAAGTACCAGCAACCACTGTCATTGAAGGTCTACCACCTAATGTAAGCAATACATGCACACATTCTACATGACCCTGACTAGCTGCATCATGGAGGGGAGTATAACCATCATTATCTACCACATTTACATTCAATCCACCCTTAACAAATAATTCCATTAAGTCAAACTGACCACTCTCGGCAGCCCAGTGGAGGATAGATCCACCATCACTGTCCTTTACATCAATTGGACACCCTTCCTTCAATAGAACAGACACTATCTCTTTGTGACCTACTCCCACAGCCTGATGTAGTGGGGTTCCGGCAGTACCAGCAACCACTGTCATTGAAGGTCTACCACCTAATGTAAGCAATACACGCACACATTCTACATGACCCTCACTGGCTGCATCATGGAGGGGAGTCCAACCAGCATTATCTACCACATTTACATCCAATCTACCCTTAACAATTAATTCAATCAAGTCAACCTGACCACACCCAGCAGCCCGGTGGAGGACACTTCTACCATTACTGTTCTTTACATCAATCAAACAACCTTCATCCAACAGAACAGACACTATCTCTTTGTGACCTCCTCCTACAGCTTCATGTAGTGGGGTCCCGTAAGTACCAGCAACCACTGTCATTGAAGGTCTACCACCTAATGTAAGCAATATATGCACACATTCTACATGACCCTTACTAGCTGCATCGTGGAGGGGAGTCCAACCATCATTATCTAACACATTTACATCCAATCCACCCTTAACAAATAATTCTATCAAGTCAACCTGACCATACTCAGCAGCCCAGTGGAGGACACTTCCACCATTACTGTCCTTCACATCAATTGGACAACCTTCCTTCAATAGAACAGACACTATCTCTTTGTGACCAGCTATTACAGCTTGATGTAGTGGGGTTCCGTAAGTACCTGCAACCACTGTCATTGAAGGCCTACCACCTGACCTTAGCACTTCACATACTGATTCAACTTGACCTTCGGAAGCTGCTGAATGAAGAGAAGTCCACATTGTCTCCATCTCCCCTGACATTTTCCTGTACCAATAAATGTACTTTAAGTGATAAATTCAAGTCAATTTGAAAAATGTGCAATATTATACAATAATTGTGATGATAGAGGATGGATAGAAATATTCCATTAGTCATAATTGCCTATCTTGATAGAATGGTGTGGGTTAATTAACTGGGTTAATTTATTTCCATGAGCTGAGCCTGAGCCTTGTCCATCCATAGATTATCTATACCACACAACTGGGATGAGATCTGTACACACAGACAGACAGAACGTATTATAATTTTGATTGTTGCATGGTTAAGGGGAGGATCAAAGGGCAAAACTGTGCATTTGCTTCTGATACTGCACACTTTTTTGACCACAAGTGTGCAGTATCAACTAAGCGCCCATCTCTAATCATAACAATCGACCACAATTTATTATTCTCACTCCATTGTCTGGCTTCATAACATCATGACAAAAACAATACTAACACACACTCTTTGATAGTAAGTATAACATGTACAAATTACGGAAACTAAGGCAAAACTACGTATGAAGTTCCTAAAAGCTAAAAGTCAGCAAAAATGTCCTTGATGTCCAATCCCTGTAAGTGGTCATCATTTGTAGGCGGCTGGACGACGTTGATGGTGAAAGAACATCCAGTAAAGGTACATCCAGAGAATGTTGGCTGGGGTGTTGGAAAGACAGGGATGGGATGTTCTTTTCTTGTTTGCATTGTCCGTACAGAAGGATTGTATGGCACAAGTTGGTGCTGGGCGGTATTATTCATTACCTTTGAAGTGGTTTCTCTCTGCTCTTCGGACACCCTCTCGTATTTCCTTAGTGCTTCAAGTGAACGGTGGCCTGTCCTTTCCTGAATAAGCTTCTCTAGAACACCGTGCTGAAACATCCTTGATGCTCCAAAAGTTCTAAAGCTGTGATTTGTGTACACTTGAGATAGTCCAGCTTGTGTACTCATGGTTTTCATCACTTGATTTAGTTTGTTACGTCCGATTGGTTGACGACTAAACCATGGCTTCAAAGGGTCTTCTGGGGCTTGTGTGAGGGGTTTCAAATAAAATACATCAGCATCTTTAGCCTCCTTGGACACTTTGAGGAAGTAAAGGCCAGAATATCAACGTGGCAACGTTCTCCAGCTTGAGTGTCCTCATATTGCACAACGACTTTGTTTGATGTTTTAAGCTGCTTAAGTCCACCAGAGCGATTTTTGGAGCCGTGTTCAGTATATTCATAACAAACTTGGCTGTAGCCATTCACATTCACAACCTTTCGCTTGAATTGAGAAAACTGGTGGTTCTTGTGTTCCTGGCCGCCGCGCAAACAAAAATTCTTCCCATTATAGAAGAACATTGCGTTCACTAATCTCTGAGGCGTTGAAAGGTTGATCACTCCTGAAGTCCACAGACGGTCTTCATCTTCATCTATGAGTACAGGCGTGGCTTTCGTTTCTGTGCCTACCCCCGATGCATGAAGCTGTCGGTAAAAAGCGTCGCAAACATTCTTGAGCTTGTGATACTCCGGATCTCCAAAGAAATTGACCTGCTTCTCGGGTGTTAATTCCCGCATATGATGCTGAATACCCATCAACAGCATGTGGATGGATTTCGGAGGATAAGGTTTCCCATCCTTTCTCCGCGCTTCCATTACAAATCGTCCTAACCAGTGGGAAACTGCACCCTTAGTACCTTTTGAAAATACATCGTCTGGACACATATCCTCCTCGAAGTCGGCAAGAGCATTGCGAACCTTTCTCTACTCGTCGAACGCGTTTAAAGCCCAGGATGTATTCGCCATGGTATTCTTCGGTTGGTAGCCTTTGGAAAGAACTTGGAATTCTTCATCGAAAGAAAAATTGAAGCGATCCGTTTTTTGTAGAGGGAGGGATATTTTCAGCATCACCGGAACGCTTAAGAGACATCATGGAAGAGAATTAGTAGAACCAAGAGCTCGAAATGAAATGCGTCTTCGAATGAAAATTCAAATAAACGCCCACAACAAGTTGGTCGCGCCCTCAGGACTCGAGCAATAAATACGCCAATGCACACTTGGACGTACTGTAACCATAACATATAATGGTGACATATTCAATTGTTAAACTTTAGTATCATGATGGCTTTTGATCATGGCATGAGATTAATTGTAATATTATTTTTATAATTTGAATATCATTGTTCAATGCATGGGCGGATCAAAGGGAAAGTGTGCTTCTATTCACATACAGGCACACTTACACCAAAAGTGTGCAAATAACCAGCAAGACCAGTGTTTATTTTGCTATGTAAACAATTGACCAAATTTGGTGTTCAGGTTAAATAATCAATCAACTCAACAATGAATATGAACAAGGAGTAAGAAGGTTAACTCACGCCTACCATCACAAACATCCATAATTTAGTCTTCCAAATTACAAGTAGCCTAGCAACACAGAATCTGACAATGATCTAAAATGTCAAAGGTCCAGATCATCCACAGATTCTGGACCAGGACTAGGGAGTGTGGTAATGTGCCCTAATTCCAGATGCTTCCTCATTCTGGACTTTAAGTATGAAGAAAAGTTAAACTTATCCAAAACTTTCAAATGCTAGTACCTTTGGATGCTTCAAAGATTGAGGATCAGTTTGGCATCAAAAAAGATCTAAAAATGATTCCAAAAGAGAAATGCCATTGCTACAATCTAAAGGGTCCGAAGTTAGGGCACCTTACCACATATTGAAAGTAATTTGACACCTGGAGAACTAAAGTAGAAAACGATGGCTGATTGGTTGGAAGTGGTGTTTTTGGAGCAGAACCCTTTAGCCATGGTCTTTAAATCATGGTTGCCAATAGTGGAATCAAGTCACTTCTTTTCCGGACATTCAAAATGGGACACATAATAATTCTTTTGGCCTACAGAACTCGAAGCCTGACACTCTGTCATAGTATTGCTTAGATTTTAGAGTACCTATGCATTTGTACATGTTGAAGCCTGGGCTACACTAAATGCCCATAACTAGGGTTGGATCAACAGTGGATTTTTAAAAGTCATTTCCAGTGGACTTGCCAATGAAACCTCAAAACAACATATTCTGTGATCAGTTGAGTATATCTTTAGTTAATAATTTGGTACATCAAGTTAGTTATTACACATCTAAGTGTGCCGCACTCACCCTCTGGCAATCCCAACCCTTCAGGTCTCAGTGCTGTGAGAAGCATACAGCACACTTTGATGTGTAATAACTATTACTCATTTTTCATTAACCTGAATGTTCCAAATTTCTTGAAATAAATAAAATGCTAGTGACCGCATGTTTATGCTTTTGCAGTATTACCGAATATACCGCCGTCAGGTAGTAACTGTGTAAACATGTCGCAACCATTACATACACCACAGCCTGGCGTTGGAATAGCACTGACTATTCAGTAAAATCATAACCTCACCTGATCACAACACTTCAGAGAACATTCCAATTATTCCGACTCAAAGAACAGGAACCACAGCGATAGTCTCTCTTAGTAAAGGACCATGTACAGAAGATCTTGTTTCCAACGTCAACCTTCAGTAGAGCCTGTACAAGAACGACATTATTATAATACACGAGCATCTACTCAGTACTGACAGAACTGGAAATTAGATTCAACCCTCAGCTTCGATCGCTGATAAACATCAGCCCAAGTACAATGAACCACTCCGAAGGTTGGAAGGATTATAAAATCAAAGTTAGCTGATGATCAGTCGCAATGAAGCGAGCCAAGAAAAAAATGATACCTCGAGAAGAAGTACCAGGTGACGATCGCGAACACGTGGTTGAAGACGACATAAAAGGGGGAAATCATAGCAAAATCAATCTCCCGAACCAGCTTCAGATATGCAAATCGACGTAATAAAAATAATAAGGTTCAACTCTACCGTTAAAACAGTTTGTTCGGATGAATTCTACGGTCTTGCTGGTGTCTTCTGTACTCGCTGGGAACGCCCACGTATCAGTATACCAGTCCGTTTACCACACGTCATGAATATTATACGCACAACCTGAAATTATAACATTCGAGTATATAAAAGAATCTTATTATATATATTACAATATCATTATATATATCACAATATATCACTACACATACCTACGCATATAATAGAATATTTCATACAATATGTACGTATCATAGAGTGCGATAGCACTCTATATGTAGGGATGACGCGAAAACAAAATGGCGGCCCTATACCTCCTATACATTACAGTTTCGCAAAATATCGCCTATGGAAAGGCATTAAGCCCAAGCGAACACTCAGGAGTCATTTTCGGCTGATTTGAGAAGTAATAAAACTATTAACAAGTGAAAAGAACGTAGCTGAAGTGGCGAACCGGCGAAAGGTCAAAAAAATTAAAGGTCAAAATTTCGGACTTCTTCTTCTTCTTCTTCTTCTTCTCACAATATTTTTAGACAAAGCTACCGAAGTATCTGCTAGAGCTATGGGGCTAATTTTAACACGAGCGATCTTAATTTTGTAGCGCGGAGTGCCCTTTCCTACTTTTGTTACCATTGTATTACATATGACGACTGTGGCATTTCCAGCACTATACGGCGACCGCCTCGTAGTAATACGCCATTTTCTTCAATTAAAAATAATCGCTTACTTCATAACGCTCAGTCACGACGGCTCAGTGAGCAGATGACAGGTTTTATATACAGAGATTGGTAGGTTCGAATCCCCGAGAGGGCGATTTGTTTAAAATTGCCAAATTATACACATTTTACATCACATACTTGAGGCAAAAAAAGGATACAAACAAGCATAATAAAAACATTTAAAAATGATAAAAGATGTAGGGATAACAAGCAAAAAAGGGAAAGAACAAGGTAGGGATGAGCGGAATGAGAAGACTGTCGGAGTGAGCAGCATGTCGGAATGAGAAGACTGTCGGAATATAACCATCCCTATATCAACAGCAGTTATTGCTTGAGCAATACACACTATAGTGTCTGCAGCAGTTATTGCTTGTGCAATACACACTATAGTGTCTGCAGCTGTTGATATAGGGATGGTTATATTCCGACAGTCTTCTCATTCCGACATGCTGCTCACTCTGACGGTCTTCTCATTCCGCTCATCCCTACCTTGTTCTTTCCCTTTTTTTGCTTGTTATCCCTACATCTTTTATCATTTTTAAATGTTTTTATTATGCTTGTTTGTATCCTTTTTTTGCCTCAAGTATATATAAATATACTACATTGAATTGGTCATTTATGATAGGATACAATAATAGTATGTACAACTGACACTAGAATATATTACATAAGCAGGAATTGAAGGTGTATCCGGTCAACTGGCACGTCAGCTAATGCTTGATATGTGTGTGATAAAAATATTATGAAGGAAAAGGACAAATGATAGCCAAAATAAAACTACTGAAGTATAATAATAATTATGTACATAACTTGAATTAATGGAGACATTAGTGGGGTAAAAGGCTCAAAGTTGCTCTGTTTTGTTGAGTCTCAGTGGTGACCTGTGAGGAGACAAGTGCAGAAAGGACCTGGAAGAAGTGGTCTTGGAAGGTGTGCTTGTACGAGGAGACCTGATCTTGTAGTCTGCAGTGGTGCTACCATGGGGCTGGAGGTCCCTACTAACAGCTCTACCAGTTTCACTGTGATCAGAGGAGACAGGACGGACAGAGTGGTCCATCATGTCCCTCATCTGTTTGATTTCTCCATTAAAACTCGTGGCTAGTTTGAGGTACTCTTCTCTCTTTTTCTTGTCCTCACGTATTTGGTCATGAAGCAGGTGAACCTGGATTGGCAGGAGAGATGTAGTGTGAAGACGTATGTATGTATGTATATACATATGTGCGACACCACGCACATTACATCAGCAATGGAAGGTCAAAGGTAATCACACACACACATGCACACGCACACGCATGCCCACCTGCACACACGTATGCACGCACGCACACACACTCACGCACACACACATACATATGTACACATCTATGCACACTCAGTCAACACACACACACGCACACACACACACACACACACACACACACACACACACACACACACACACACACACACACACACCTTAGTCTCAAGTTGAGTAATCTTATTTCTGTAATCATGTTCTTTACTTATCCACTCATTTTCCTGCACTTTACGTAAGGCCTCCATCTTGGTCAACCTCTGACCAATCTCTCCACTCTGCTCCATTTGAATATCATTCAATCTGCATATGTATGTGGATATGTGTGTACACATTATAATTAATACAAGGAGATACATGCTTATGTACATAAGTACATACAGTGTAGGGGATTGGGTGATGTACAGTAGGCTAATGAGCAAGTACGTAGTCCAGGATATGCAAATATGTACGTACATATGTACGTATGTACAAATACATGTGTACATACATGTGCATATGAATACAGTGCAATGTGTGATGGCTGTTTCAATATAATAGGAAATATGTACATAGTTTGACCACACTACATGTACTGCATGCATATGCATGTACATAGGTATGTATGTACGTGTGTATGTAAATGTGTATGTACGTATGTACATACGTATGTACATAGGTATGAGTGTATGTATGTATGATGGAACACAATTCACAAACTTCTTCTTAAAGTCCCTCTCCCTCTCATTCAGGCTTCCTTCCAGTTCTCGTATCCTCATCTGAGCCTTCAGGTTTTGCTGGTTGGATGCCTTCAGTGAGGAGTCCAGATTGCTACGCTGCTTCCTCTGGCTGGTGAGCAGCATGTCCAGTTGCTGTTCACGTGTGTGAGAGTCCTCCAAATTGACCCTGAGCTCACAGTTCTCTCCTTGGAGTTTCTGGTAGCTTGTTCTGGTTTACTGGAGTTCCTTTTCCAGATGACCAGCTAGATCCTGTGAAACATGCTTGGCTCTTTCACCTGAAGCAACATCAACCTTAAGAGACTCCATTTTGTCCAGAAAAGATGTCCTCTGTTTCTCAAGTTCTGCTATTTCAGCCTGTAGTGTTTGTAAGAACATAATAGGAAAGGGATAAGAAAATTCATAGACACACGCACACACGTACATACGTACATGTCTGTACACACGTACTGTATATACATAATATTGTGTATGTACGTATGTACATAAGTGAGCTTGTCAAATCACCCAATCACAATTTGTACTTGTGCAGGTCAGTACACCAGATGTGTGCATGTGTGTATACGTGTGTATATGCATATACATGCATGTCTTGTGTGTGTGTGTGTGTGTGTGCATGTGTGTTCCACTTTGTAGTGTATGCATTAATACAGAAATTCACTCATAACTTGTCAAAACTGAATTTATTTCGACATAAGTATGAGTTCTCAGTTCAATATTACGTATAATGATTGCACCACTGTCGTTATACAGTACATTCACTACATGACATATATAGCTAGAGCATACACTACCAGTGAGACCAATCAGCACCACTAGGCATATGTTTTACAATACATGGAAGCATGCATAATAGTTCAGCATGTATAATAGTTCAGCATGTATATAGTTATACACATATGGACACATGTAGTAACATGTGGTATAACACATGCAGAGACCTACGTATGTAGGAATGCATGTACATAGTGTTTGTGTATACGTATGTACACATACATGTAGTGTGACATGTTGTAAAACATGTGGTAACACACATGTAGGGATGTACTATGTGGGGACACGTACACTATTACATATATTGACAAACCCAAAATGCTTCAGTGTACTTACACAGAGATATCTGGTTGAGTATAAACCATCCTTATGCTCAACTGTATATAATATAATAAACACACGTACACACGCACACACACATTCACTTTACTATAATAATAATATCATTATCACAATTACTTCTCAGAAAACATAATTATTATTGTATTAATAATTCTTATATATAATTTGTGTACTATTATAATATTGAAGTTTGGTTAATGTTCAACATCATAACACTGTATATGTACACATGTAAGGGTGTGGACAACAACATCATGCAAATTTCAAGACAATTTCCCAACAATTTGTAATACAGATCTAGACATATACACATTGAAGTCATTCTGGTGGGAGAAGGGTGTGTTCAGGCTGCTTCTGAAGAGAACAAGGGTGTGTTCAGACTGCTTTGGGTAAGAACAAGGGTGTGATCAGGCTGCTTCGTGTGAGAACAAGGGTGTGTTCAGGCTGCTTCTGAAGAGAACAAGGGTGTGATCAGGCTGCTTCGTGTGAGAACAAGGGTGTGTTCAGGCTGCTTCTGAAGAGAACAAGGGTGTGTTCAGACTGCTTTGGGTAAGAACAAGGGTGTGTTCAGACTGCTTTGGGTGAGAACAAGGGCGTGTTCAGGCTGCTTCTGGAGAGAATAAGGGTGTGTTCAGGCTGCTTCGAGTGAGAGCAAGGGCGTGTTCAGGCTGCTTCGAGTGAGAACAGAAGTGTGTTCAGGCTGCTTTGAGTGAGAACAAGGGTGTGTTCAGGCTGCTTCTGGAGAGAATAAGGGTGTGTTCAGGCTGCTTCGAGTGAGAACAAGGATGTGTTCAGGCTGCTTCTGAAGAGAACAAGGGTGTGTTCAGGCTGCTTCGGGTGAGAATAAGGGTGTGTTCAGGCTGCTTCGGGTGAGAACAAGGGTGTGTTCAAGCTGCTTTGGGTGAGAACAAGGATGTGTTCAGGCTGCTTCGAGTGAGAACAAGAGTGTGTTCAGGCTGCTTTGGGTGAGAACAAGGGTGTGTTCAGGCTGCTTCGAGTGAGAACAAGGGCATGTTCAGGCTCCTTCGAGTGAGAACAGAAGTGTGTTCAGGCTACTTCGAGTGAGAACAAGGGTGTGTTCAGGCTGCTTCTGGAGCTTCTGAAGAGAACAAGGGTGTGTTCAGGCTGCTTCGGGTGAGAATAAGGGTGTGTTCAGGCTGCTTCGGGTGAGAACAAGGGTGTGTTCAAGCTGCTTTGGGTGAGAACAAGGATGTGTTCAGGCTGCTTCGAGTGAGAACAAGAGTGTGTTCAGGCTGCTTTGGGTGAGAACAAGGGTGTGTTCAGGCTGCTTCGAGTGAGAACAAGGGCATGTTCAGGCTCCTTCGAGTGAGAACAGAAGTGTGTTCAGGCTACTTCGAGTGAGAACAAGGGTGTGTTCAGGCTGCTTCTGGAGAGAATAAGGGTGTGTTCAGGCTGCTTCGAGTGAGAACAAGGGTGTGTTCAGGCTACTTCGGGTGAGAACAAGGGTGTAGTCAGGCTGCTTCGAGTGAGAACAAGGGTGTGTTCAGGCTGCTTCTGGAGAGAACAAGGGTGTGTTCAGGCTGCTTCGAGTGAGAACAAGGGTGTGTTCAGGCTGCTTCTGGAGAGAACAAGGGTGTGTTCAGGCTGCTTCGAGTGAGAACAAGGGTGTGTTCAGGCTACTTCGAGTGAGAACAAGGGCGTGGTCAGGCTGCTTCTGATGAGAACAAGGGTGTGTTCAGGCTGCATTGGGTGAGAACAAGGGCGTGTTCAGGCTGCTTCAGGTGAGAACAAGGGTGTATTCAGGCTGCTTCGGGTAAGAACAAGGGTGTGTTCAGGCTGCTTCAGGTGAGAACAAGGGTGTGTTCAGGCTGCTTCTGGAGAGAACAAGGGTGTGTTCAGGCTGCTTCGGGTGAGAACAAGGGTGTGTTCAGGCTGCTTCTGGAGAGAACAAGGGTATGTTCAGGCTGCTTTGGGAGAGAACAAGGGTGTGTTCAGGCTGCTTCGAGTGAGAACAAGGGTGTGTTCAGGCTGCTTCTGGAGAGAATAAGGGTGTGTTCAGGCTGCTTCGAGTGAGAACAAGGGTGTGTTCAGGCTGCTTCTGGAGAGAACAAGGGTGTGTTCAGGCTGCATTGGGTGAGAACAAGGGTGTGTTCAGGCTGCTTCTGGAGAGAACAATGGTGTGGTCAGGCTGCTTCGAGTGAGAACAAGGGTGTGTTCAGGCTGCTTCTGGAGAGAATAAGGGTGTGTTCAGGCTGCTTCGAGTGAGAACAAAGATGTGTTCAGGCTGCTTCTGAAGAGAACAAGGGTGTGTTCAGGCTGCTTCGGGTGAGAATAAGGGTGTGTTCAGGCTGCTTCGGGTGAGAACAAGGGTGTGTTCAAGCTGCTTTGGGTGAGAACAAGGATGTGTTCAGGCTGCTTCGAGTGAGAACAAGAGTGTGTTCAGGCTGCTTTGGGTGAGAACAAGGGTGTGTTCAGGCTGCTTCGAGTGAGAACAAGGGCATGTTCAGGCTCCTTCGAGTGAGAACAGAAGTGTGTTCAGGCTACTTCGAGTGAGAACAAGGGTGTGTTCAGGCTGCTTCGAGTGAGAACAAGGGTGTGTTCAGGCTGCTTCTGGAGAGAATAAGGGTGTGTTCAGGCTGCTTCGAGTGAGAACAAGGGTGTGTTCAGGCTGCTTCTGGAGAGAACAAGGGTGTGTTCACGCTGCATTGGGTGAGAACAAGGGTGTGTTCAGGCTGCTTCTGGAGAGAACAATGGTGTGGTCAGGCTGCTTCGAGTGAGAACAAGGGTGTGTTCAGGCTGCATTGGGTGAGAACAAGGGCGTCTTCAGGCTGTTTCGGGTGAGAACAAGGGTGTGTTCAGGCTACTTCGGGTGAGAACAAGGGCGTGGTCAGGCTGCTTCAGGTGAGAACAAGGGCGTGGTCAGGCTGCTTCTGGAGAGAACAAGGCTGTGTTCAGGCTGTTTCGGGTGAGAACAAGGGTGTGTTCAGGCTGCTTCAGGTGACAACAAGGGTGTGTTCAGGCTACTTCTGGAGAGAACAAAGCTGTATTCAGGCTGCTTTGGGTGAGAACAAGGGTGTGTTCAGGCTACTTCTGGAGAGAACAAGGCTGTGTTCAGGCTGTTTCGGGTGAGAACAAGGGCGTGATCAGGCTACTTGTGGAGAGAACAAGGCTGTGTTCAGGCTGCTTCGAGTGAGAACAAGAGTGTCATCAGGCTGCTTCGAGTGAGAACAAGGGTGTGTTCAGGCTGCTTCGGGTGAGAACAAGGGTGTGTTCAGGCTACTTCTGGAGAGAACAAGGCTGTGTTCAGGCTGCTTTGGGTGAGAACAAGGGTGTGTTCAGGCTGCTTCGAGTGAGAACAAAAGCGTGGTCTGGCTACTTCTGGAGAGAACAAGGGTGTGGTCAGGCTGCTTCGGGTGAGAACAAGGGTGTGTTCAGGCTGCTTCAGGTGAGAACAAGGGCGTGGTCAGGCTGCTTCGAGTGAGAACAAGAGTGTGTTCAGGCTGCTTCTGGAGAGAACAAGGGTGTGTTCAGGCTGTTTCAAGTGAGAACAAGGGCGTGGTCAGGCTGCTTCGAGTGAGAACAAGGGCGTGGTCAGGCTGCTTCTGGAGAGAACAAGGGTGTGTTCAGGCTGCTTCGAGTGAGAACAAGGGTGTGTTCAGGCTGCTTTGGGAGAGAACAAGGGCGTGTTCAGGCTGCTTCTGGAGAGAACAAGGGTGTATTCAGGCTGCTTCGAGTGAGAACAAGGGCGTGGTCAGGCTGCTTCGAGTGAGAACAAGAGTGTGTTCAGGCTGCTTTGGGTGAGAACAAGGGTGTGTTCAGGCTACTTCTGGAGAGAACAAGGCTGTGTTCAGGCTGTTTCGGGTGAGAACAAGGGCGTGATCAGGCTACTTGTGGAGAGAACAAGGCTGTGTTCAGGCTGCTTCGAGTGAGAACAAGAGTGTCATCAGGCTGCTTCGAGTGAGAACAAGGGTGTGTTCAGGCTGCTTCGGGTGAGAACAAGGGTGTGTTCAGGCTACTTCTGGAGAGAACAAGGCTGTGTTCAGGCTGCTTTGGGTGAGAACAAGGGTGTGTTCAGGCTGCTTCGAGTGAGAACAAAAGCGTGGTCTGGCTACTTCTGGAGAGAACAAGGGTGTGGTCAGGCTGCTTCGGGTGAGAACAAGGGTGTGTTCAGGCTGCTTCAGGTGAGAACAAGGGCGTGGTCAGGCTGCTTCGAGTGAGAACAAGAGTGTGTTCAGGCTGCTTCTGGAGAGAACAAGGGTGTGTTCAGGCTGTTTCAAGTGAGAACAAGGGCGTGGTCAGGCTGCTTCGAGTGAGAACAAGGGCGTGGTCAGGCTGCTTCTGGAGAGAACAAGGGTGTGTTCAGGCTGCTTCGAGTGAGAACAAGGGTGTGTTCAGGCTGCTTTGGGAGAGAACAAGGGCGTGTTCAGGCTGCTTCTGGAGAGAACAAGGGTGTATTCAGGCTGCTTCGAGTGAGAACAAGGGCGTGGTCAGGCTGCTTCGAGTGAGAACAAGAGTGTGTTCAGGCTGCTTCGGGTGAGAACAAGGGTGTGTTCAGGCTGCTTCAGGTGAGAACAATGGTGTGTTCAGGCTGCTTCGGGTAAGAACAAGGGTGTGTTCAGGCTACTTGTGGAGAGAACAAGAGTGTGTTCAGGCTGCTTCGGGTGAGTACAAGGGTGTGTTCAGGCCGCTTCAGGTGAGAACAATGGTGTGTTCAGGCTGCTTCGGGTAAGAACAAGGGTGTGTTCAGGCTACTTGTGGAGAGAACAAGAGTGTGTTCAGGCTGCTTCGGGTGAGAACAAGGGTGTGTTCAAGCTGCTTCAGGTGAGAACAAGGGCGTGGTCAGGCTGCTTCTGGAGAGAACAAGGGTGTGTTCAAGCTGCTTCTAGAGAGAACAATGGTGTGGTCAGGCTACTTCGGGTGAAAACAAGGGTGTGTTCAGGCTGCTTCAGGTGAGAACAAGGGCGTGGTCAGGCTGCTTCTGGAGAGAACAAGGGTGTGTTCAAGCTGCTTCTAGAGAGAACAATGGTGTGGTCAGGCTACTTCGGGTGAGAACAAGGGCGTGGTCAGGCTGCTTCAGGTGAGAACAAGGGTGTGTTCAGGCTGCTTCGAGTGAGAACAAGGGTGTGTTCAGGCTGCTTCGAGTGAGAACAAGGGTGTGTTCAGGCTGCTTCGAATGAAAACAAGGGCATGGTCTGGCTGCTTCAGGTGAAGATTAAGGGAGAGCAAGGTTGTGGTCAGAAGACATCTGTGATGATTGAAGTGTTGGTTAAATTCAGATCTGGATTTTTTTTCTGGTGGAAATCATATTACGGATCAATTGGCTATATACAAGCTGGGAGGAGGCTGTGATCAGGATAGGTACTTCAAAAGAGGCAGATCCACTTGTGGTGAGATCATACACACACAGGTTTACAGCTGCTATAAAATAAAGAGGAACTAACAACGCACAACATACACACTGGACAATAAAAATACGGACATTTAGAGAAAGTTCTCACACCTTCATCCCCACACTACACCGAGTAGTGGCAGTTCAACAGTGGTTGGTTCTCACCTGTTCACTGTTCCTTTGACAGTGCTTCTTTGACCTCATCCACAAGACGAGGACCTACTGTCTCTCTCAGAGCATCAAACACGGTCTCCCAGGTACGGGGACGCTCACCAGTACCATCCTCACCAGACAGCCATCTGCTGGTCACCTCAATGAAGCAGAGTGTTACATCAGACGGGCAATTTCTGCTTGCTCTTTCCCTCACATTCCACTCCACATGTAAGTAGATAGCAAACTCTTCCCATCTGGCGTCCATTTTTTTCCCAACTAGACGCAAGAGTTTTTCTTCAGTGAGACTTTGGTCCCTCTGGAAACCTACAAACAAGGAACACACACTGTGAGGACTACACCAATCCACACATTGAGTACCTCGTATCTCACGTTGGGTGTCTACAGAGACAGTGGGACTCTGTCTAGTGGAGAGAGGTTTGGATGAGGTCTTTGTATCAACACGTCCTGTTGAAACACGAATTAATGGAGAAGAACTGTTGAGACAACTGAACAAGTAGAGTGGAACACCATACAAACCTACCATGATGTGCACACTCCACAAGTGATGTATTCTGTACTCCATGTACAGTGGGTGGGGGGTACAGGGAGGGCTGTGATACAGGGGCTGGTAAAGGTGACTGACCTCTGAGTTGTAAATATTGTGAAGATGAATTCTGTAGAATGAAAGAAAATATAAAAATAGTTAAGTATCTATATCAGCACATCACATTTCACAGCTCTACTGCTGGCCTTACATTTGACACTGTATTCTCTTCGACTATCCTCTCTGTCATGTCACCACACTTCACACCATTGCTGTCCTTTACATCAATTGGACAACCTTCCTTCAATAGAACAGACACTATCTCTTTGTGTCCAGCTAGTACAGCTTGATGTAGTGGGGTTCCGTAAGTACCAGCAACTACTGTCATTGAAGGACTACCACCTAATATAAGCAATACATGCACACATTCTACATGCCCCTTACTAGCTGCAAAGTGGAGGGGAGTCCAACCATTGTTATCCACCACATTTACATCCAATTCACCCTTAACAAATAATTCCAACAAGTCAATCTGACCATACCCAGCAGCCCAGTGGAGGACACTTCTACCATTACTGTCCTTTACATCAATTGGACAACCTTCCTCCAATAGAACAGACACTATCTCGTAGTGACGTGCTCTTACAGCTCGATGTAGTGGGGTTCCGTAAGTACCAGCAACCATTGTCATTGAAGGTCTACCACCTAATGTAAGCAATACACGCACACATTCTACATGACCCTCACTAGCTGCATAGTGGAGGGGAGTACAACCATCATTATCTAACACATTTACATCCAATCCACACTTAACAAATAATTCCATCAAGTCAACCTGACCACCCTCAGCAGCCCAGTGGAGGACACTACTACTATAACTGTCCTTTACATCAATCAGACAACCTTTCTCCAATAGAACAGACACTATCTCTTTGTGTCCAGCTAGTGCAGCTTGATGTAGTGGGGTTCCGTAAGTACCAGCAACCACTGTCATTGAAAGTCTACCACCTAATGTAAGCAATACACGCACACATTCGACATGACCCTGCCTAGCTGCAGAGTGGAGGGGAGTACAACCATCATTATCTAACACATTTACATCCAATCCACACTTAACAAATAATTCTATCAAGTCAACCTGACCACACCCAGCAGCCCAGTAGAGGACACTTCTACCATTACTGTTCTTTACATCAATTGGACAACCTTCCTCCAATAGAACAGACACTATCTCTTTGTGACCTGCTTTTACAGCTTGATGTAGTGGGGTTCCGTAAGTACCAGCAATCATTGTCATTGAAGGTCTACCACCTAATGTAAGCAATACACGCACACATTCTACATGACCCTTACTAGCTGCAAAGTGGAGGGGAGTCCAACCATTGTTATCTACCACATTTACACCCAATCCACCATTAACAAATAATTCCATCAAGTCAAACTGACCACACCCAGCAGCCCAGTGGAGGACACTTCTACCATTACTGTCCTTTACATCAATTGGACAACCTTCCTCCAATAGAACAGACACTATCTCTTTGTGACCTGCTCCAACAGCTTGATGTAGTGGGGTTCCGTAAGTACCAGCAACCATTGTCACTGAAGGATAACCACCTAATGTAAGCAATGCACACAAACATTCTACATGACCCTTACTAGCTGCAGAGTGGAGAGGAGTCCAACCATCATCATCTACCACATTTACATTCAATCCACCCTTAACAAATAATTCTATCAAGTCAACCTGACCAAACGCAGCAGCCCAGTGGAGGACACTTCTACCATTACTGTTCTTTACATCATTTGGACAACCTTCCTCCAATAGAACAGACACTATCTCTTTGTGACCTGCTCTTACAGCTTCATGTAGTGGGGTTCCGTAAGTACCAGCAACCACTGTCATTGAAGGACTACCACCTAATGTAAGCAATACACGCACACATTCTACATGACCCTTACTAGCTGCAGAGTGGAGGGGAGTCCGACCATCATTATCTGCCATATTTACATCCAATCCACTTTTAACAAATAATTCTATCAAGTCAACCTGTCCACACCCAGCAGCCCAGTGGAGGACACTTCTACCATTACTGTTCTTTACATCAATTGGACAACTTTCCTCCAATAGAATAGACACTATCTCTTTGTGACCTGCTCTTACAGCTTCATGTAGTGGGGTTCCGTAAGTACCAGCTACCACTGTCATTGAAGGATAACCACCTAATGTAAGCAATGCACACAAACATTCTACATGACCCTGACTAGCTGCAGAGTGGAGAGGAGTCCAACCATCATCATCTACCACATTTACATTCAATCCACCCTTAACAAATAATTCTATCAAGTCAACCTGACCAAACGCAGCAGCACAGTGGAGGACACTTCTACCATTACTGTTCTTTACATCATTTGGACAACCTTCCTCCAATAGAACAGACACTATCTCGTAGTGACCTGCTCTTACAGCTTCATGTAGTGGGGTTCCGTAAGTACCAGCAACCACTGTCATTGAAGGACTACCACCTAATGTAAGCAATATACGCACACATTCTACATGACCCTTACTAGCTGCAGAGTGGAGGGGAGTCCGACCATCATTATCTAACACATTTACATCCAATCCACCCTTAACACATAATGTCATCAAGTCAACCTGACCATGCTCAGCAGCACAGTGGAGGACACTTCCACCATTACTGTCCTTTACATCAATCGGACAACCTTCCTCCAATAGAATAGACACTATCTCTTTGTGACCTGCTCTTATAGCTTGATGTAGTGGGGTTCCGTAAGTACCAACAACCACTGCCATTGAAGGACTACCACCTAATGTAAGCAATTCATGCACACATTTGATGTGACCCTTATTTGCTGCATAGTGGAGGGGAGTCCAACCATCATTATCTACCACATTTACATCCAATCCACCCTTAACAAATAATTCTATCAAGTCAACCTGACCATACATAGCAGCCCAGTGGAGGACACTTCTACCATTACTGTCCTTTACATCAATTGGACAACCTTCCTTCAATAGAACAGACACTATCTCGTAGTGACGTGCTCTTACAGCTCGATGTAGTGGGGTTCCGTAAGTACCAGCAACAACTGTCATTGAAAGTCTACCACCTAATGTAAGCAATGCACGCACATATTCTACATGACCCTGCCTAGCTGCATAGTGAAGGGGAGTACAACCATCATTATCTACCACATTTACATCCAATCCACCCTTAACAAATAATTCCATCAAGTCAACCTGACCATACCCAGCAGCCCAGTGGAGGACACTTCTACCATTACTGTCCTTTACATCATTTGGACAACCTTCCTCCAATAGAACAGACACTATCTCGTAGTGACGTGCTCTTACAGCTCGATGTAGTGGGGTTCCGTAAGTACCAGCAACCATTGTCATTGAAGGTCTACCACCTAATGTAAGCAATACACGCACACATTCTACATGACCATCACTAGCTGCAGAGTGGAGGGGAGTCCGACCATCATTATCTACCACATTTACATCCAATCCACCCTTAACAAATAATTCTATCAAGTCAACCTGACCACACCCAGCAGCCCAGTGGAGGACACTTTCACCATTACTGTCCTTTACATCAATTGGACAACCTTCCTCCAATAGAACAGATACTATCTCTTTGTGACCTGCTTGTGTAGCTTGATGTAGTGGGGTTCCATAATTACCAGCAACCACTGTCATTGAAGGTCTACCACCTAATGTAAGCAATAAACGCACACATTCTACATGACCCCTATTAGCTACAAAGTGGAGGGGAGTCTGACCAGCATTATCTACCACATTTACATCCAATCCACCTTTAACAAATAATTCTATCAAGTCAACCTGACCAAATACAGCAGCACAGTGGAGGACACTTCCACCATTACTCACCCTTACATCAATTGGACAACCTTCCTCCAATAGAACAGACACTATCCCTTTGTGACCAGCTTGTACAGCTTGATATAGTGGGGTTCCGTAGGTACTAGCAACCACTGTCATTGAAGGTCTACCACCTAATGTAAGCAATACACGCACACAATGTACATGACCCTTACTAGCTGCAAAGTGGAGGGGAATACAACCATCATTATCTACCACATTTACATCCAATCCACCCTTAACAAATAATTCCATCAAGTCAACCTGACCATACCTAGCAGCCCAGTGGAGGACACTTCTACCATCACTGTCCTTTACATCAATTGGACAACCTTCCTCCAATAGAACAGACACTATCTCTTTGTGACCAGCTAGTACAGCTTCATGTAGTGGGGTTCCGTAAGTACCAGCAACCATTGTCATTGAAGGTCTACCACCTAATGTAAGCAATACACGCACACATTCTACATGACCCTTACTAGCTGCAGAGTGGAGGGGAGTCCGACCATCATTATCTAACACATTTACATCCAATCCACTTTTAACAAATATTTCCATCAAGTCAACCTGACCAAACGCAGCAGCACAGTGGAGGACACTTCTACCACTACTGTTCTTTACATCAATTGGACAACCTTCCTCCAATAGAATAGACACTATCCCTTTGTGACCAGCTTGTACAGCTCGATGTAGTGGGGTTCCGTAAGTACCAGCAACCACTGTCATTGAAAGTCTACCACCTAATGTAAGCAATGCACGCACACATTCGACATGACCCTGACTAGCTGCAGAGTGGAGGGGAGTACAACCATCATTATCTACCACATTTACATCCAATCCACCCTTAACAAATAATTCTATCAAGTCAACCTGACCATACCTAGCAGCCCAATGGAGGACACTTCTACCATTACTGTTCTTTACATCAATTGGACAACCTTCCTCCAATAGAATAGACACTATCTCTTTGTGACCAGCTAGTACAGCCTGATGTAGTGGGGTTCCGTAAGTACCAGCAACCACTGTCATTGAAAGTCTACCACCTAATGTAAGCAATGCACGCACACATTCGACATGACCCTTACTAGCTGCAGAGTGGAGGGGAGTACAACCATTATTATCTACCACATTTACATCCAATCTACTTTTAACAAATATTTCCATCAAGTCAACCTGACCAAACGCAGCAGCACAGTGGAGGACACTTCTACCACTACTGTTCTTTACATCAATTGGACAACCTTCCTCCAATAGAATAGACACTATCCCTTTGTGACCAGCTTGTACAGCTCGATGTAGTGGGGTTCCGTAAGTACCAGCAACCACTGTCATTGAAAGTCTACCACCTAATGTAAGCAATGCACGCACACATTCGACATGACCCTGACTAGCTGCAGAGTGGAGGGGAGTACAACCATCATTATCTACCACATTTACATCCAATCCACCCTTAACAAATAATTCTATCAAGTCAACCTGACCATACCTAGCAGCCCAATGGAGGACACTTCTACCATTACTGTTCTTTACATCAATTGGACAACCTTCCTCCAATAGAATAGACACTATCTCTTTGTGACCAGCTAGTACAGCCTGATGTAGTGGGGTTCCGTAAGTACCAGCAACCACTGTCATTGAAAGTCTACCACCTAATGTAAGCAATGCACGCACACATTCGACATGACCCTTACTAGCTGCAGAGTGGAGGGGAGTACAACCATTATTATCTACCACATTTACATCCAATCTACTTTTAACAAATATTTCCATCAAGTCAACCTGACCAAACGCAGCAGCCCAGTGGAGGACACTTCTACCACTACTGTTCTTTACATCAATTGGACAACCTTCCTCCAATAGAATAGACACTATCCCTTTGTGACCAGCTTGTACAGCTTGATGTAGTGGGGTTCCGTAGGTACCAGCAACCACTGTCATTGAAGGTCTACCACCTAATGTAAGCAATACATGCACACTTTCTACATGACCTTCACTAGCTGCAGAGTGGAGGGGAGTCCAACCATCATTATCTACCACATTTACATCCAATCCATTCTTAACAAATAATTCCATCAAGTCAACCTGACCATACCTAGTAGCCCAGTGGAGGACACTTCCACCATTACTGTCCTTTACATCAATTGGACAACCTTCCTCCAATAGAACAGATACTATCTTGTAGTGACCTACCAGTACAGCTTGATGTAATGGGGTTCCGTAAGTACCAGCAACCACTGTCATTGAAGGTCTACCACCTAATGAAAACAATAAACGCACACATTCTACATGACCCCTATTAGCTACAAAGTGGAGGGGAGTCTGACCAGCATTATCTACCACATTTACATCCAATCCACCTTTAACAAATAATTCTATCAAGTCAACCTGACCACACCCAGCAGTCCAGTGGAGGACACTTCCACCATTACTGTCCTTTACATCAATTGGACAACCTTCCTCCAATAGAATAGACACTATCTCTTTGTGACCAGCTAGTACAGCTTGATGTAGTGGGGTTCCGTAAGTACCAGCAACAACTGTCATTGAAAGTCTACCACCTAATGTAAGCAATGCACGCACATATTCTACATGACCCTCACTAGCTGCATAGTGAAGGGGAGTACAACCATCATTATTTACCACATTTACATCCAATCCACCTTTAACAAATAATTCCATCAGGTCAACCTGACCACACCAAGCAGCCCAGTGGAGGACACTTTCACCATCACTGTCCTTTACATCAATTGGACAACCTTCCTCCAATAAAACAGATACTATCTCTTTGTGACCTACAAGTACAGCTTGGTATAGTGGGGTTCCGTAAGTACCAGCAACCACTGTCATTGAAGGTCTACCACCTAATGAAAACAATAAACGCACACATTCTACATGACCCCTATTAGCTACAAAGTGGAGGGGAGTCTGACCAGCATTATCTACCACATTTACATCCAATCCACCTTTAACAAATAATTCTATCAAATCAACCTGACCATACATAGCAGCCCAGTGGAGGACACTTCCACCATTACTGTTCTTTACATCAATTGGACAACCTTCCTCCAATAGAACAGACACTATCTCTTTGTGACCAGCTAGTACAGCTTGATGTAGTGGGGTTCCGGCAGCACCAGCAACCATTGTCATTGAAGGTCTACCACCTAATGTAAGCAATACACGCACACATTCTACATGACCCTCACGAGCTGCATAGTGGAGGGGAGTCCTACAAGCATTATCTACCACATTTACATCCAATCCATCCTCAACAAATAATTCCATCAAGTCAACCTGACCACACTCAGCAGCCCAGTGGAGGACACTTCTACCATCACTGTCCTTTACATCAATTGGACAACCTTCCTCCAATAGAACAGACACTATCTCTTTGTGACCTGCTTTTACAGCTTGATGTAGTGGGGTTCCAGAAGTACCTACAATCACTGTCATTGAAGGCCTACCACCTGACCTTAGCACTTCACATACTGATTCAACTTGACCTTCGGAAGCTGCTGAATGAAGAGGAGTCCACATTGCCTCCATCTCCCTTGGCATTTTCCTGTACCAATAAAATGTACTTTAAGTGATAAATTCAAGTCAATTTGAATAATGTGCAATATAATATAATAATTTTGATGGGAGAGGATGGATAGAAATAATTGCGTATTTGATAGAATGTTGTGGGTTGATTTAGTTCCATGAGCTTGCATAAGGAATGCCTGAGCCCTGTTCATCCATAGATTATCTATACCACACAACTGGGATGAGATCTGTACACACAGACAGACAGAATGGATTGTAATTTTGAATATAATGGTGACATATTCAATTGTTAAACTTTAGTATCATGATGGCTTTTGATCATGGCATGAGATTAATTGTAATATTATTCATAATTTGAATATCATTGTTGTTCAATGCATGGGTGAATCAAAGGGAAAGTGTGCTCCTATTCACATACAGGCACACTTACACCAAAAGTGTGCAAATAACCTGCAAGAGCAGTGGGTGTTTATTTTGTAATTTTATGTAAACAATTGACCAAATTTGGTGTTCAGGTTAAATAATCAATCAAATCAACAATCCAAATCATTCACAGACTCTTGACCAGGACTAGGGAGTGTGGTAATGTGCCCTAATTCCAGATGCTTCTTCATTCTGGACATTAAGTATGAAGAAAAGTTAAACTTATCCAAAACTTTCAAATGCTAGTACCATTGGATGCTTCAAAGATTGAGGATCAGTTTGGCATCAAAATAGATCCAAAAAACAATTCCAAAAGCAAAATGCCATCGCTACAATCCAAAGGGTCCTAAGTAAATGCACTAAATGCACAAAACAATGGGTGATTGGTTGGAAGTGATGTATTTGGAGCAGAGCCCTTTAGCCATGATCCTTAAATGATGTTCGCCAATACAGTTGAACTTCTCTATTACAAACCTCTGAATTGCAGAAACCTCTATAATAAGGACACCATTCTGTGTCCCAGTGTAGTACTGTAGTGTATTAAGTGACCTCTGAATTGAGGACACCTCTGTAATAAGGACTAAAATCAGGGTCCTTAATAGTGTCCTTAATAGAAAGGTTCCACTGTAGTGGAATCAAAACATGAATCTGGTTTGTTTGTGGTTAAGGATAAGGGTAACTCCTTTTCTGGACATTAGAAATGAAACACATATTCTCTTGGCCTACAGAACTCAAAGCCTGACGCTCTGTTGCTTAGATTTTAGAGTACCTATGCAGTTGTACATGTTGAACACATACACTACAGCCTGGGGTAGGAATAGCACTAACTATTCAGTAAAATCATAACCTCACCTGATCACAACACTTCAGAGAATATCCAATTATTCCGACTCAAAGAGCAGGAACCACAGCGATAGTCTCTCTTAGTAAAGGACCATGTACAGAAGATCTTGTTTCCAACGTCAACCTTCAGTGGAGCCTGTACAAGAACGACATTACTATAATACATGAGCATCTACTCAGTACTGACAGAACTGTAAATTAGATTCAACCCTCAGCTTCGATCGCTGATAAACATCAGCCCAAGTACAATGAACCACTTCGAAGGTTGGAAGGATTATAAAATCAAAGTTAGCTGATGATCAGTCGCAATGAAGCGAGCCAAGCTGATACCTCGAGAAGAAGTACCAGGTGACGATCGCGAACACGTGGTTGAAGAGGACATAAAAAGGGGAAATCATAGCAAAATCAATCTCCTGAACCAACTACAGATATGCAAATAGACGTAATGAAAATAATAAGGTTCAACTCTACCGTTAGAACAGTTTGTTCGGACGAATTCTACCGTCTTGCTGGTGTCTTCTGACTCGCTGGGAACGCCCAAGTATCAGTATACCAGTCCGTTTACTTACTTACTGAGTGTTGCTAGGCAACGTTACGTAATCGAAACACCGGCCTCTATACGTCATCATTATTATTATGTGCACAACCTGAATTATATAACATTCGAGTATATAAACGAATCTTAATTATATACTATATTATGTATAATATATATATAATATGCGTATACTGCATTGAATTGGTCATTTATGATAGGATACAATAATAGCTATAGTAATATTATGAAGGAAAAGGACAAATGATAGCCAAAATAAAACTACTCAAGTATAATAATATGTACATAACTTGAATTAATGGAGACATTAGTGGGGTAAAAAGGCTCAAAGTTGCTCTGTCTTGTTGAGTCTCAGTGGTGACCTGTGAGGAGACAAGTGCAGAAAGGACCTGGAAGAAGTGGTCTTGGAAGGTGTGCTTGTACGAGGAGACCTGATCTTGTAGTCTGCAGTGATGCTACCATGGGGCTGGAGGTCCCTACTCACAGCTCTACCAGTTTCACTGTGATCAGAGGAGACAGGACGGATGGAGTGGTCCATCATGTCCCTCATCTGTTTGATTTCTCCATCAAAACTTGTGGCTAGTTTGAGGTACTCTTCTCTCTTTTTCTTGTCCTCACATATTTGGTCATGAAGCAGGTGAACCTGGATTGGCAGGAGAGATGTAGTATGAAGGAGTATGTACGTATGTATATACATATGTGCGACACCACGCACATTACATCAGCAATGGAAGATCAAAGGTAATCACACACACACATGCACACGCACACGCATGCCCACCTGCACACACTCACGCACACACACATACATATGTACACATCTATACACACTCAGTCAACACACACACACACACACACACACACACACACACACACACACACACACACACACACACACACACACACCTTAGTCTCAAGTTGAGTAATCTTCTTCCTGTAATCATGTTCTTTACTTATCCACTCATTTTCCTGCACTTTACGTAAGGCCTCCATCTTGGTCAACCTCTGACCGATCTCTCCACTCTGCTCCATTTGAATATCATTCAATCTGCATATGTATGTGGATATGTATGTGCACATTAATACAAGGAGATACATGCTTATGTACATACGTACGTGGTTCTGAACAAATACTCTATGAGCTATACAAAATACGTACATATGAGTGCAGATGTACATAAGTACATATAGTGCAGGGGGCTGCAATGTTTGATGACTGTTTCAATATAATAGGAAATATGTATAGATTTTGGCCACACTACATATACTGCATGCATATGCATGTACGTATGTATGTAGGTATGTATTTATGTATGTATGCATGTATGTATGTACATACATATGTATGTACGTAGGTATGAATGCATGTATGATGGAACACAATTCACAAACTTCTTCTTAAAGTCCCTCTCCCTCTCATTCAGCTTCCTTCCAGTTCTCGTATCCTCATCTGAGCCTTCAGGTTTTGCTGGTTGGATGCCTTCAGTGAGGAGTTCAGATTGCTACGCTGCTTCCTCTGGCTGGTGAGCAGCATGTCCAGTTGCTGTTCACGTGTGTGAGAGTCCTCCAACTTGACCCTCAGCTCACAGTTCTCTCCTTGGAGTTTCTGGTAGCTTGTTTTGGTTTTCTGGAGTTCCTTTTCCAGATGACCAGCTAGACCCTGTGAAACATGCTTGGCTTTTTCGCCTGAAGCAACATCAACCTTAAGAGACTCCATTTTGTTCAGAAAAGATGTCCTCTGTTTCTCAAGTTCTGCTATTTCAGCCTGCAGTGTGTAAACAACATAATAGCAAAGGGATAAGAAAATTCATAGACATACGTACGTACACACGTACATATGTACATGTCTGTATATAAACATAATAATTACATATACGTACTGTATACATAATATTGTGTATGTACGTACATAAGTGAGCTTGTCAAATCACCCAATGTACTTGTGCAGGTCAGTACACCAGATGTGTATGTGTGTATGTGTATACGTGTGTGTATGCATATACATGCATGTCTTGTGTGTGTGTGCATGTGTGTTCCAGTTTGTAGTGTATGCATTAATACAGAAATTCATTCATAACTTGTCAAAACTGAAATTATTTTGACATAAGTATGAGTTCTCAGTTCAATATTACGTATAATGATTGCACCACTGTACTGCACACCATACAGTACATTCACTACATGACATATATAGTATACACTACCAGTGAGACCAATCAGCACCACTAGGCATATGTTTTACAATACATGGAAGCATACATAATAGTTCAGCATGTATAATTATTATAGTTATACACATATGGACACATGTAGTAACATGTGGTATAACACATGCAGAGACCTACGTATGTAGGAATGCATGTACATAGTGTTTGCATATACGTATGTACACACGTACATGTAGTGTGACATGTTGTAAAACATGTGGTAACACACATGTAGGGATGTATGTGGTGACATATACACTATTACATATATTGACAAACCCAAAAATGCTACAGTATATACTTACACAGCTAGAGATATCTGGTTGAGTATAAACCATCCTTATGCTCAACCGTATATATAATAAACACACGTACACACACGCACACACACACATTCACTTTACTATAATAATAATATTATTATCACAATTACTTCTCAGAAAACATAATTATTATTGTATTAATAATTCTTATAATATTATATAATTTGTATACTATTATAATATTGAAGTTTGGTTAATGTTCAACAACAAAACACTAGCTGTATATGTACACATGTAAGGGTGTGGACAACAACATCATGCAAATTTCAAGACAATTTCCCAACAATTTGTAAAACAGATCTATAGACATATACACATTGAAGTCATTCTGGCAAGAACAAGGGTGTGTTCAGGCTGCTTCAGGTGAGAACAAAGGTGTTGTCAGTCTGCTCCTGGTGGGAACAAGGGTGTGTTCAGGTCGCTTCAGGTGAGAACAAGGGTGTGTTCAGGCTACTTCGGGTGAGAACAGGGTGTGTTCAGGCTGCTTCTGGCGAGAGAGAACAAGGGTGTGGTCAGGCTGCTTCTGACAGGAACAAGGGTGTGTTCAGGCTGCTTCGAGTGAGAATAAGGGTGTGTTCAGGCTGCTTCTGAAGAGAACAAGGGTGTGTTCAGGCTGCTTCTGGAGAGAACAAGGGTGTGTTCAGGCTGCTTCGGGTGAGAACAGGGTGTGTCCAGGCTGCTTTGGGTGAGAACAAGGGTGTGTTCAGGCTGCTTCGAGTGAAAACAAGGGTGTGTTCAGGCTGCTTCGGGTGAGAATAAGGGTGTGTTCAGACTGCTTCGGGTGAGAACAAGGGTGTGGTCAGGCTGCTTCGAGTGAGAACAAGGGTGTGTTCAGGCTGCTTCTGTTGAGAACAAGGGTGTGTTCAGGCTGCTTCGAGTGAGAACAAGGGTGTGTTCAGGCTGCTTCGAGTGAGAACAAGGGTGTGTTCAGGCTACTTCTGTTGAGAACAAGGGTGTGTTCAGGCTGCTTCGGGTGAGAACAGGGTGTGTTCAGGCTGCTTTTGGCATTAACAAGGGTGTGTTCAGGCTGCTTCGAGTGAGAACAAGGGTGTGTTCAGGCTACTTCTGATGAGAACAAGGGTGTGTTCAGGCTACTTCTGGAGAGAACAAGGGTGTGTTCAGGCTACTTCTGGAGAGAACAAGGGTGTGTTTTGGCTGCTTTGGGTGAGAACAAGGGTGTGTTCAGGCTGCTTTGGTTGAGAACAAGGGTGTGTTCAGGCTGCTTCTGGTGAGAACAAGGGTGTGTTCAGGCTGCTTCGGGTGAAAACAAGGGTGTGTTCATGCTGCTTCTGTTGAGAACAAGGGTGTGTTCGGGCTGCTTCTGTTGAGAACAAGGGTGTGTTCGGGCTGCTTCGGATGATAAGAAGGGTGTGTTCAGGCTGTTTCTGGAGAGAACAAGGGTGTGTTCAGGCTGCTTCGAGTGAGAACAAGGGTGTGTTCAGGCTACTTCTGGAGAGAACAAGGGTGTGTTTAGGCTGCTTTGGGTGAGAACAAGGGTGTGGTTAGGCTGCTTCAGGTGAGAACAAGGGTGTGTTCAGGCTACTTCTGTTGAGAACAAGGGTGTGTTCAGGCTGCTTCGGGTGAGAACAAGGGTGTGTTCAGGCTGCTTCAGGTGAGAACAAGGGTGTGGTCAGGCTACTTCTGGAGAGAACAAGGGTGTGTTCAGGCTACTTCTGGAGAGAACAAGGGTGTGTTTAGGCTGCTTTGGGTGAGAACAAGGGTGTGTTCAGGCTACTTCTGGAGAGAACAAGGGTGTGGTTAGTCTGCTTTGGGTGAGAACAAGGGTGTGGTCAGGCTGCTTCAGGTGAGAACAAGGGTGTGTTCAGGCTGCTTCGAGTGAGAACAAGGGTGTGTTCAGGCTGCTTCGGGTGAGAACAAGGGTGTGTTCAGGCTGCTTCTGATGAGAACAAAGGATGTGTTCAGGGTACTTCTGTTGAGAACAAGGGTGTGTTCAGGCTACTTCTGGAGAGAACAAGGGTGTGTTTAGGCTGCTTTGGGTGAGAACAAGGGTGTGTTCAGGCTGCTTTGGTTGAGAACAAGGGTGTGTTCAGGCTGATTCTGGTGAGAACAAGGGTGTGTTCAGGCTGCTTCGGGTGAGAACAAGGGTGTGTTCATGCTGCTTCTGTTGAGAACAAGGGTGTGTTTGGGCTGCTTCTGTTGAGAACAAGGGTGTGTTCGGGCTGCTTCGGATGATAAGAAGGGTGTGTTTAGGCTGCTTTGGGTGAGAACAAGTGTGTGTTCAGGCTGTTTCTGGAGAGAACAAGGGTGTGGTTAGGCTGCTTCAGGTGAGAACAAGGGTGTGTTCAGGCTACTTCTGTTGAGAACAAGGGTGTGTTCAGGCTTCTTCGGGTGAGAACAAGGGTGTGTTCAGGCTACTTCTGGAGAGAACAAGGGTGTGTTTAGGCTGCTTTGGGTGAGAACAAGGGTGTGTTCAGGCTACTTCTGGAGAGAACAAGGGTGTGGTTAGGCTGCTTTGGGTGAGAACAAGGGCGTGGTCAGGCTGCTTCAGGTGAGAACAAGGGTGTGTTCAGGCTGCTTCGAGTGAGAACGAGGGTGTGTTCGGGCTGCTTTTGGCATTAACAAGGGTGTGGTTAGGCTGCTTTGGGTGAGAACAAGGGTGTGTTCAGGCTGCTTTGGGTGAGAACAAGGGTGTGTTCAGGCTGCTTCTGATGAGAACAAAGGGTGTGTTCAGGCTACTTCTGTTGAGAACAAGGGTGAACACACGTTCAGGCTACTTTTGGCATTAACAAGGGTGTGGTCAGGCTGCTTCGAGTGAGAACAAGGGTGTGTTCAGGCTACTTCTGATGAGAACAAGGGTGTGTTCAGGCTACTTCTGGAGAGAACAAGGGTGTGTTCAGGCTACTTCTGGAGAGAACAAGGGTGTGTTTAGGCTGCTTTGGGTGAGAACAAGGGTGTGTTCAGGCTACTTCTGGAGAGAACAAGGGTGTGGTTAGGCTGCTTTGGGTGAGAACAAGGGCGTGGTCAGGCTGCTTCAGGTGAGAACAAGGGTGTGTTCAGGCTGCTTCGAGTGAGAACAAGGGTGTGTTCGGGCTGCTTTTGGCATTAACAAGGGTGTGGTTAGGCTGCTTTGGGTGAGAACAAGGGTGTGTTCAGGCTGCTTTGGGTGAGAACAAGGGTGTGTTCAGGCTGCTTCTGATGAGAACAAAGGGTGTGTTCAGGCTACTTCTGTTGAGAATAAGGGTGTGTTCAGGCTACTTCTGGAGAGAACAAGGGTGTGTTCAGGCTACTTCTGGAGAGAACAAGGGCGTGTTCAGGTTGCTTCGAGTGAGAACAAGGTTGTGTTCAGGTACTTCTGTTGAGAACAAGGGTGTGTTCAGGCTGCTTCAGGTGAGAACAAGGGTGTGTTCAGGCTGCTTCGGGTGAGAACAAGGGTGTGTTCAGGCTGCTTCTGATGAGAACAAAGGGTGTGTTCAGGGTACTTCTGTAGAGAACAAGGGTGTGTTCAGGCTGCTTCGAGTGAGAACAAGGGTGTGGTCAGGCTGCTTCGGGTGAGAACAAGGGTGTGGTCAGGCTGCTTCAGGTGAGAACAGGGTGTGTTCAGGCTGCTTCTGTTGAGAACAAGGGTGTGTTCGGGCTGTTTCTGGAGAGAACTAGAGTGTGTTCAGGCTGCTTCAGGTGAGAACAAGGGTGTGTTTAGGTTGCTTCAAGTAAGAACAAGGTTGTGTTCAGGCTACTTCTGGAGAGAAAAAGGGCGTGGTGAGGCTGCTTCGGGTGAGAACAAGGGTGTGTTCAGGCTGCTTCAGGTGAGAACAAGGGTGTGTTCAGGCTGCTTCAGTTGAGAACAAGGGTGTGTTCAGGCTGCTTCAGGTGAGAACAAGGGTGTGCTCAGGCTGCTTCAGTTGAGAACAAGGGTGTGTTCAGGCTGCTTCGGGTGAGAACAAGGGTGTGGTCAGGCTGCTTTGAGTGAGAACAAGGGCGTGGTCAGGCTGCTTCGGGTGAGAACAAGGGTGTGGTCAGGCTGCTTCGAGTGAAAACAAGGGCATGGTCTGGCTGCTTCGGGTGAAGATTAAGGGAGAGCAAGGTTGTGGTCAGAAGACATCTGTGAAGTGTTGGTTAAATTCAGATCTGGATTTTTTTTCTGGTGGAAATCATATTACAGATCAATTGGCTATATACAAGCTGGGAGGAGGCTGTGATCAGGGTAGGTACTTCAAAAGAGGCAGATCCACTTGTGGTGAGATCATAGACACACAGGTTTACAGCTGCTATAAAATAAAGAGGAACTAACAACGCACAACATACACACCGGACAATAAAAATACGGACATTAAGAGAAAGTTCATCCATACACTCATCATCACAACATCCCCACACTACACCGAGTAGTGGCAGTTCAACAGTGGTTGGTGCTCACCTGTTCACTGTTCCTTTGACAGTGCTTCTTTGACCTCCTTTACAAGACGAGGACCTACTGTGTCTCTCAGAGCATCAAACACAGTCTCCCAGATACGGGGACGCTCACCAGTACCATCCTCACCAGACAGCCATCTGCTGGTCACCTCATTGAAGCAGAGTGTTACATCAGACGGGTAATTTCTGCTTGCTCTTTCCCTCACATTCCACTCCACATGTACGTAGATAGCAAATTCTTCCCATCTGGCATCCATCTTCTTCCCGACTAGACGTAAGAGTCTGTCTTCAGTGAGACTTTGGTCCCTCTGGAAACCTACAAACAAGGAACACACACTGTAAGGACTACATAAATCCACACATTGAGTACCTCGTATCTCACGTTGGGTGTCTACAGAGACAGTGGGACTCTGTCTGGTGGAGAGAGGTTTGGATGAGGCCTTTGTATCAACACATCCTTTTGGAATTTGAACACCTACGTACATTGATGTAGATGAACGTTTGACACAACTGAACAAGTGGAGTGGAGCACCACACAAACCTACCATGATGTGTACACTCCACAAGTGATGTACTCTGTACTCCACGTACAGTGGGTGGGGGGTACAGGGAGGGCTGTGATAGAGGGGCTGGTGAAGGTGACTGACCTCTGAGGGCACAGAGTTGGGAATGCTGTGAAGATGAGCTCTGTAGAATGAAAGGAGATTTAAGACTAGGTTAAGTATCTTTAGGATCAGTACATCATATTTCACAGCTCAACTGCTATGCAAGGTCTGTTAGCCTTACATTTGATGCTGTGTTCTCTTCAACTATTCTCTCTGTCATGTCATCAACAGTCTTCTTTGTTTCAAAGTGGCCAACAACATCGAGTAAGGTCTTCCAGGTCACATTGCGGCCATGTTTCAACCAGTACTTCAGCATGGAGTAGTACGCATCATCACTGTCGGGAGACTCCTCACCCAGTCTGTCCAAAGTGTCTTCATCGATCTCTAGGAGATTTCCAACCATTTCCCACTTACCCTTACACTTGAGATTGGAGAGAACATGTTTGACAACACTACTGACCTTCGGCTTCTTCTCCAGAATAGCATTCTTCTCTTCATCCTTCTGTCTTCCTTCCCCAGAACACGTCTGGTGGTTGAAGTAGGAAGATATTCTTGAAATGATCACTTCGTCCAACTGGAGGTCTCGAAGTTGGTTTACATGAGCCAAAATACCAGTGCACACTGGTAGTATCTCCTTTGGTAGGTTGGCCCACAGACCTGGTCCACCACCTGCTCCCTCAATCATATCAGCAATGTTGTGGAGCTTTAACTGACGAGCTACGTCAAGTGGACTCAGACCATTAGGAAAGACCTCATTAGCTGTGAATTTAGTGCGTGGGTGAGAGACCAGCCTCTTTATGAAAGTAGGATCATACTCTTCTTCACCCTGTAGCATGTACGTAGAGAGTAAAGCAATGTGCAAAGGATTGAGTGGTTCTGAAGAGATGTGCAGGTCTGTCAATATCTGCTCATTGTCAGAGATAGCTGACAACATAAGACCTGCTTTTGGCATTCTTTGGTAATCTAGTATATATTGGGATGTTACCATGGCATCAAATACATTAGCATTCCCCTCTACAGCTGCCAGGCACAACACTCTATTTACATCGAGTAGCTCACTTGAGTTCAAGGCAGAAATGGCACCAATTATGCCATCTTCACTACAACTAATGTCACAAGCCTCACAGAACTGATGTAATACGGTGGGGTCATCTTGGCTCATTAGAACATAATCACAAAATCTCATACCAAATTTATCAGACACGTAAATATCTCCTCCCACTGATCTGGGTTCTTTGAATGTTTCTAGCTCTATTTCTGCAGCCGCCATAATCAATGGTGTCATTCCATTTTTCTCAACCTGATTAACCATTTCCTGTACAGTGGTGCATAGTGGATGGAATTCACTGTTAGAGCTAATCCCATTATTTACATGACTACTTTCCTTCGAGATGTTATCGGTTTGCACATGGTCTGAGCAAACTGAAGAATCAAGAACGTTTCTAGATTGGAGGACTGTCCAATCTGTTGGACAACCATCCAATTTGTGCTCTGAGGGGAAATGAGTCAACCTATCTTCTGCATCAGCTTCAGGTAGTGGGGATCCATGTGTACTAGCAAGCACAGATAATCTACCACCTAATGTAAGCAATGCACGCACACATTCGACATGACCCTCAATAGCTGCAGAGTGGAGGGGAGTCCTACCATCATTATCTACCACATTTACATCCAATCCACCCTTAACAAATAATTCTATCAAGTCAACCTGACCACACCAAGCAGCCCAGTCGAGGACACTTCTACCATTACTGTCCTTTACATCAATTGGACAACCTTCCTCCAATAGAACAGACACTATCTCTTTGTGACCAGCTAGTACAGCTTGATGTAGTGGGGTTCCGTAAGTACCAGCAACCACTGTCATTGAAGGACTACCACCTAATGTAAGTAATACATGCACACATTCTGCATGACCTTCAATAGCTGCAGAGTGGAGGGGAATCCTACCATCATTATCTACCACATTTACATCCAATCCACCCTTAACAAATAATTCTATCAAGTCAACCTGACCATGCCTAGCAGCCCAGTGGAGGACACTTCTACCATTACTCTCCTTTACATCAATTGGACAACCTTCCTCCAATAGAACAGACACTATCTCTTTGTGACCAGCTAGTACAGCTTGATGTAGTGGGGTTCCGTAAGTACCAGCAACCACTGTCATTGAAGACCTGCCACCTAATGTAAGCAATACAAGCACACATTCTACATGACCCTTAATTGCTGCATAGTGGAGGGGAGTTCCACCCTCATTATCTACCACATTTACATCCAATCCACCCTTAACAAATAATTCCATCAAGTCAACTTGACCAAACTCAGCAGCCCAGTGGAGGATGGTTTCACCATCACTGTCCTTTACATCAATTGGACAACCTTCCTCCAATAGAACAGACACTATCTCGTAGTGACCTGCTTTTACAGCTTCATGTAGTGGGGTTCCGTCAGTACCAGCAACCATTGTCAGTGAAGGACTACCACCTGACCTAAGCAATACAAGCACACATTCTACATGACCCTTACTAGCTGCATCGTGGAGGGGAGTACAAACAGCATTATCTACCAGATTTACATCCAATGCACCCTTAACAAATAATTCCATCAAGTCAACCTGACCATGTCTAGCAGCCCAGTGGAGGACACTTCTACCATTACTGTCCTTTACATCAATTGGGCAATATTCCTCCAATAGAACAGACACTATCTCTTTGTGACCAGCTAGTACAGCTTGATGTAGTGGGGTTCCGTAAGTACCAGCAACCACTGTCATTGAAGGCCTACCACCTAATGTAAGCAATACACGCACAAATTCGACATGACCCTTACTAGCTGCATCGTGGAGGGGAGTCCTACCATCATTATCTACCACATTTACATCCATTCCACCTTTAACAAATAATTCTATCAAGTCAACCTGATCATACTCAGCAGCCCAGTGGAGGACACTTCTACCATTACTGTCCTTTACATCAATTGGACAACCTTCCTCCAATAGAATAGACACTATCTCTTTGTGACCTGCTTTTACAGCTTGATGTAGTGGGGTTCTGGCAGCACCAGCAACCACTGTCATTGAAGGTCTACCACCTAAAGAAAGTAATACACGCACACATTCTACATGACGCTTACTAGCTGCATAGTGGAGGGGAGTCCTACCATCGTTATCTATCACATTTACATCCAATCCACCCTTAACAAATAATTCCATCAAGTCAACCTGACCACACCCAGCAGCCCAGTGGAGGACACTTCTACCATTACTGTTCTTTATATCAATTGGACAACCTTCCTCCAATAAAACAGACACTATCTCTTTGTGACCTGCTATTACAGCTTGATGTAGTGGGGTTCCGTAAGTACCAGCAACCACTGTCATTGTAGGTCTACCACCTGACCTTAGCACTTCACATACTGATTCAACTTGACCTTCGGAAGCTGCTGAATGAAGAGAAGTCCACATTGTCTCTATCCCCTCTGACATTTTCCTGTACCAATAAATGTTCTATAAGTGATAAATTTAAGTCAATTTGAATAATGTGCAATATAATATAATAATTGTGATGGGAGAGGATGGATAGAAATATTCCATTAGTCATAATTACCTATTTGATAGAATGGTGTGGGTTAATCTATTTCCATGAACTTGCATAAGGTATGCCTGAGCCCTGTTCATCCATAGATTATCTATACCACACAACTGGGATGAGATCTGTACACACAGCCAGACAGAATGGATTGTAATTTTGAATATTGTTAAACTTTAGTATGGCTTTTTGATCATGGCATGAGATTATTCAGAATTTATAATTGCCATCGCTACAATCATTGTTGTTCAATGCATGGGCAGATCAAAGGATAAGAATAGCTTCTTTTCTAGACATTAAAAATGGGACACATATTCTCTTGGCCTACAGAACTCGAAGCCTGACGCTCTGTCATAGTAAGTCTTGCTTAGATTTTAGAGTACCTATGAAGTTGTACATGTTGAAGCCTGGGCTACAGTAAATGCCCATAACTAGGGTTGGATCAACAGTAGATTTTAGGAGTCAATTCCAGTGGATTTGCCAACAAAACCTCAAAACAACATATTCTGTGATCATTTGAGTATTTCTTATCAATTTTGGTACATCAAGTCAGTTATTACACATCTAAGTGTGCCACACTCACCCTCTGGCAATCCCAACCCTTCAGGTCTCAGTGCTGTGAGAAGCATACAGCACACTTTGATGTGTAATAACTATTACTCATTTTTTCATTAACTTGACTGTTCAAAATTTCTTGAAATAAATAAAATACAAGTTACCGTATGTTTATGCTTTCGCAGCATTACCGTTTATACCGCCGTCAGGTAGTAACTGTGTAAACATACCGCAACCATTACATACACTACACCCTGGGGTAGGAATAACACTAACTATCCAGTAAAATCATAACCTCACCTGATCACAACACTTCAGAGAACATTACAATTTTCCGACTCAAAGAGCAGGAACCACAGCGATAGTCTCTCTTAGTAAAGGACCATGTACAGAAGATCTTGTTTCCAACGTCAACCTTCAGTGGAACCTGTACAAGAACGACATTATTATAATACACGAGCATCTACTCAGTACTGACAGAACTGGAAATTAGATTCAACCCTCAGCTTCGATCGCTGATAAACATCAGCCCAAGTACAATGAACCACTACGAAGGTTGGAAGGATTATAAAATCAAAAGAGGGAAATCATAGCGAAATCAATCTCCTGTACCAGCTACAGGTATGCAAATCGAAGGAATTAAAATGATAAGGTTCAACTCTACCGTTAAAACAGTTTGTTCGGACGAATTCTACCGTCTTGCTGGTGTCTTCTGACTCGCTGGGAACGCCCAAGTATCAGTATACCAGCCCGTTTACTTAAACTTACCGAGTGTTGCTAGGCAACGTTACGTAATCGAAACAGCGGCCTCTATACGTCATCCTCATTATTATGTGCACAACCTGCAGCTGAATTATACATATAACATTCGAGTATACGTATATAAACGAATCTTATATACAGTATGTATAATAATATATAATAATATGGGTATACTGCATTGAATTGGTCATTCATGATAGGATACAATAATAGCTATAGTAATATTATGAAGGAAAAGGACAAATGATAGCCAAAATAAAACTACTCAAGTATATATAATAGTATGTACATAACTTGAATTAATAGAGACATTAGTGGGGTAAAAAGGATCAAAGTTGCTCTGTCTTGTTGAGTCTCAGTGGTGACCTGTGAGGAGACAAGTGCAGAAAGGACCTGGAAGAAGTGGTCTTGGAAGGTGTGCTTGTACGAGGAGACCTGATCTTGTAGTCTGCAGTGGTGCTACCATGGGGCTGGAGGTCCCTACTCACAGCTCTACCAGTTTCACTGTGATCAGAGGAGACAGGACGGACGGAGTGGTCCATCATGTCCCTCATCTGTTTGATTTCTCCATCAAAACTCGTGGCTAGTTTGAGGTACTCTTCTCTCTTTTTCTTGTCCTCACGTATTTGGTCATGAAGCAGGTGAACCTGGATTGGCAGGAGAGATGTAGAATGAAGGAGTATGTACATATGTATGTATGTATGTAGATTTGTATGTGCTAATCTGTATCACACCACACACATTATATCAGCAATGGAAGGTCAAAGGTAATCGCACACATACACATGCACGCACAACGCACGCACACACGCATGCATGCACACACACAAACAAACACACACAAGCACACACACACACACACACACACACACACACACACACACACACGCGCGCGCGCGCGCACACACACACACACACACACACACACACACACACCTTATAGTCTCAAGTTGAGTAATCGTCTTCCTGTAATCATGTTCTTTACTTATCCACTCATTTTCCTGCACTTTACGTAAGGCCTCCATCTTGGTCAACCTCTGACCAATCTCTCCGCTCTGCTCCATTTGAATATCATTCAATCTGCATACGTATGTGGATATGTATGTACACATTAATACAAGGAGATACATGCTTATGTACATACGTACGTACACATACTCTACAAACTATACAACATACGTATGTATGAGTACATATGTACATAAGTACATACAGTGTAGGGGATTGAGTGATGTACAGTAGCTATAGGCTAATGAGCAAGTACGTAGTCTACCATATACGTACGTATGTACGTACAAATGTACTGGCATACATACGTATGCATATGAATACAGTACAATGTTTGATGGCTGTTTCAAGACCACACTACATGTACTGCATGCATATGTATGTACGTCTGTATGTATGTATGTATGCATGCACGGATGTATGTGTGTATGAATGTATGATGGAACACAATTCACAAACTTCTTCTTAAAGTCCCTCTCCCTCTCATTCAGGCTTCCTTCCAGTTCTCGTATCCTCATCTGAGCCTCAAGGCTTTGCTGGTTGGATGCCTTCAAGTGAGGAGTCCAGATTGCTACGCTGCTTCCTCTGGCTGGTGAGCAGCATGTCCAGTTGCTGTTCACGTGTGTGAGAGTCCTCCAACTTGACCCTGAGCTCACAGTTCTCTCCTTGGAGTTTCTGGTAGCTTGTTCTGGTTTTCTGGAGTTCCTTTTCCAGATGACCAGCTAGATCCTGTGAAACATGCTTGGCTCTTTCACCTGAAGCAACATCAACCTTAAGAGACTCCATTTTGTCCAGAAAAGATGTCCTCTGTTTCTCAAGTTCTGCTATTTCAGCCCGCAGTGTGTGTAAAAACATAATAGCAAAGGGATAAGAAAATTCATAGACACACGCACACACGTACATACATACATGTCTGTACATACGTACTGTATATATAATATTGTTTAAGTATGTACATAAGTGAGCTTGTCAAATCACCCAATCACAATTTGTACTTGTGCAGGTCAGTACACCAGATGTGTGCATGTGTGTATACGTGTGTGTATGCATATACATGCATGTCTTGTGTGTGTGTGCATGTGTGTTCCAGTTTGTAGTGTATGCATCAATACAGAAATTCATTCATAACTTGTCAAAACTGAAATTATTTTGACATAAGTATGAGTTCTCAATTCAATATTACGTATAATGATTGCACCACTGTTGTTATACAGTACATTTACTACATGACATATATAGTGTACACTACCAGTGAGACCAATCAGCACCACTAGGCATATGTTTTACAATACATGGAAGCATGCATAATAGTTCAGCATGTATATAGTTATACACATATGGACACATGTAGTAACATGTGGTATAACACATGCAGAGACCTACGTATGTAGGAATGCATGTACATAGTGTTTGTGTATACGTATGTACACACGTACATGTAGTGTCACATGTTGTAAAACATGTGGTAACACACATGTAGGGATGTATGTGGGGACATGTACACTATTACATATATTGACAAACCCAAAAATGCTTCAGTATACTTACACAGAGATATTTGGTTGAGTATAAACCATCGTTATGCTCAACTGTATAATAAAACAAAATTACACATTCACACCACTAATTATTAGAATTGTTTTCAATACTAGAGTTGAGGGTATCCATGATTAACATTATATTAAACACTAGTCAACCAGATATGCATATATTGCAGATCCATACACATGGTAATATATATGACATAAAATACACTCGCCCTCGGGACTCGGTATTTTATATGTCTTAATGCCCTCGTGCCCATGTCTTAACCACGTACAAAATCAAGGCAGAGATAATATATTGACATTACACAGGATCTGTGTCACTGGATCAAGTATTGGTTGGATGAAATCTCCTGATATGCAGTCAATGGCTGCGTGTGACACACACACGTACGGTAGCACGTGAGCACGCACGCACACTCACACACTCACTCATACTACTAGTGATTGTACACACATACACACACACATTCACTTTACTATAATATTATCACAATCTTTATTATCACATAATCTCAAAAAACATAATAATTATTATTGAATTAATAATTCTTATACGTATATAATTTGTGTACTATTATACTATTGAAGTTTGGTTAATGTTCAACAACATAACACTGTATATGTACACATGTAAGAGCGTGGACAACAACATCATGCAAATTTCAAGACAATTTCCCAACAATTTGTAAAATACAGGTCCAGACATATTCACATTGAAGTCATTCTGGTGGGGAGGAGGGTGTGGTCAGGCTGCGTTTGGCAAGACAAGGGTGTGTTCAGGCTGCTTCGGGTGAGAAAAAGGGTGTGTTCAGGCTGCTTCTGGAGAGAACAAGAGTGTGTTCAGGCTGCTTCTGATGAGAACAAGGGTGTGTTCAGGCTGCTTCAGGTGAGAAAAAGGGTGTGTTCAGGCTGCTTCGGGTGAGAACAAGGGTGTGTTCAGGCTGCTTCTGGAGAGAACAAGGGTGTGTTCAGGCTGCTTCTGGAGAGAACAAGGGTGTGTTCAGGCTGCTTCGGGTGAGAACAAGGGTGTGTTCAGGCTGCTTCGGGTGAGAAAAAGGGTGTGTTCAGGCTACCTCTGGAGAGAACAAGAGTGTGTTCAGGCTGCTTCGGGTGAGTACAAGGGTGTGTTCAGGCTGCTAGAAGTGAAAACAAGGGTGTGGTCAGGCTGCTCCTGGTGGGAAAAAGGGTGTGTTTAGGCTGCTTCAAGTAAGAACAAGTGTGTGTTCAGGCTACCTCTGGAGAGAACAAGGGTGTGTTCAGGCTGCTTCGGGTGAGAACAAGGGTGTGTTCAGGCTGCTACAAGTGAAAACAAGGGTGTGGTCAAATTGCTTCGGGTGAGAAGAAGTGTGTTCAGGCTGCATCGGGTGAGAAAAAGGGTGTGTTCAGGCTGCTTCTGGTGGGAAAAAGGGTGTGTTCAGGCTGCTTCAAGTGAGATTACGGGTGTGTTCAGGCTGCTTCGGGTGAGAATAAAGGTGTGTTCAGGCTGCTTCGGGTGAGAAAAAGGGTGTTCAGGCTGCTTCGGGTGAGAACAAGGGTGTGGTCAGGCTGCTTCTGGAGACAACAAGGGTGTGTTCAGGCTGCTTGGGGTGAGAAAAAGGGTGTGGCCAGGCTGCTCCTGGTGGGAAAAAGGGTGTGTTTAGGCTGCTTCAAGTGAGAACAAGGGTGTGTTCAGGCTGCTTCTGTTGAGAACAAGGGTGTGTTCAGGCTGCTTCTGGAGAGAACAAGAGTGTGTTCAGGCTGCTTTGGGTGAGAAAAAGGGTGTGGTCAGGCTGCTACGAGTGAAAACAAGGGTGTGGTCAGGCTGCTTCGGGTGAGAACAGGTGTGTGTTCAGGCTGCTTCTGTTGAGAACAAGGGCATTTTCAGGCTGCTTCTGGAGAGAACAAGGGTGTGTTTAGGCTGCTTCTGGAGAGAACAAGGGTGTGCTGAGGCTGCTTTGGGTGAGAAAAAGGGTGTGGTCAGGCTGCTCCTGGTGGGAAATAGGGTATGTTTAGGCTGCTTCGGGTGAGAACAAGAGTGTATTCAGGCTGCTTTGGGTGAGAACAAGGGTGTGTTCAGGCTGCTTCGGGTGAGAGCAAGGGTGTGTCCAGGCTGCTTCCAACAAGGACAAGGGTGTGTTCAGGCTGCTTCGAGTGAGAACAAGGGCGTGGTCAGGCTGCTTCGGGTGAGAACAAGGGTGTGTTCAGGCTGCTTCGAGTGAAAACAAGGGCATGGTCTGGCTGCTTCGGGTGAAGATTAAGGGAGAGCAAGGTTGTGGTCAGAAGACATCTGTGATGATTGAAGTGTTGGTTAAATTCAGATCTGGATTTTTTTCTGGTGGAAATCATATTACGGATCACTTGGCTATATACAAGCTGGGAGGAGGCTGTGATCAGGGTAGTTCAGAAGAGGCAGATCCAATTGTGGTGAGGTCATATACACACACAGGTTAATGGCTGCTATAAAATAAAGAGGAACTAACAACGCACAACATACACACTGGACAATAAAAAGATGTACATTAAAAGAAAACTCTCACAACTTTATCCTTACACTACACCGAGTAGTGGCATTTCAACAGTGGTTGGTGCTCACCTGTTCACTGTTCCTTTGACAGTGCTTCTTTGACCTCCTCCACAAGAAGAGGGTGTCCTGTGAGTCTCAGAGCATCAAACACAGTCTCCCAGGTACGGGGACGCTCACCAGTACCATCCTCACCAGACAGCCATCTACTGGTCACCTCAATAAAGCAGACTGTTACATCATACGGGCAATTTCTGCGTACTCCTTTTATCATATTCCACTCCACATGTAAATGCTCCGCAAACTCCTCCCATCTGGCGTCCATTTTTTTCCCAACTAGACGCAAGAGTTTTTCTTCAGTGAGACTTTGGTCCCTCTGGAAACCTACAAACAAAGAACACACACTGTAAGGACTACACCAATCCACACATTGAGTACCTCATATCTCACGTTGGGTGTCTACAGAGACAGTGGGACTCTGTCTGGTGGAGAGAGGTTTGGATGAAGCCTTTTCATCAGCCCATCCTGTTGGAATATGAACACCTACGTACATTGAAGAAGATGAACTGTTGACACAACTAAACAAGTAGAGTGGAGCACCATACAAACCTACCATGATGTGTACCACGGTGTGTACACTCCACAAGTGATGTACTCTGTACTCCATGTACAGTGGGTGGGGGGTACAGGGAAGGCCGGGGTGCAGGGACTGGTAAAGGTGAATGACCTCTGGGGGGACAGAGTTGGGAATGCTGTGAAGATGAGCTCTGTAGAATGAAAGGAGATTTAAGACTAGGTTAAGTGTCTTTAGGATCAACACATCATATGTCACAGCTCAACTGCTATGCAAGGTCTGTTGGCCTTACATTTGGTGCTGTGTTCTCTTCAACTATCCTCTCTGTCATGTCATCAACAGTCTTCTTTGTTTCAAAGTGGCCAACAGCATTGAGTAAGGTCTTCCAAGTCACATTGTGGCCATGTTCCAACCAGTACTTCAGCATGGAGTAGTAAGCATCATCACTGTCGGGAGACTCCTCACCCAGTCTGTCCAAAGTGTCTTCATCGATCTCTAGGAGATTTCCAACCCTCTCCCACTTACCCTTACATTTGAGATTGGAGAGAACATGTTTGTCAATACTCCTGAGTTCGGGCTTCTTCTCCAGAATAGCATTCTTCAGAATCTCTTCATCCTTCTGTCTTCCTCCCCCAGAACAAGTCTGGTAGTTGAAGTAGGCAGATATTGTTGAAACGATCACTTCGTCCAACTGGAGGTCTCGAAGTTGGTTTACACCAGCCAAAATATCAGTGCACACTGGTAGTATCTCCTTTGGTAGGTTGGCCCACAGACCTGGTCCACCACCTGCTCCCTCAATCATATCAGCAATGTTGTGGAGCTTTAACTGACGAGCTACATCAAGTGGACTCAGACCATTAGGAAAGACCTTGTTAGCTGTGAATTTAGTGCGTGGGTGAGAGACCAGCCTCTTTATGAAAGTAGGATCATACCCTTCTTCACCCTGTAGCATGTACGTAGAGAGTAAAGCAATGTGCAAAGGATTGAGTGGTTCTGAAGAGATGTGCAGGTCTGTCAATATCTGCTCATTGCCAGAGATAGCTGACAACAAAAGACCTGCTTTTGGCCATCTTTGGTAATCTAGTATATATTGGGATGTTACCATGGCATCAAATACACTAACATCCCCCTCTACAGCTGCCAGGCACAACACTCTATTTACATCAAGTAGCTCACTTGAATTCAAGGCAGAAATGGCACCAATTATGCCATCTTCACTACAACTAATGTCACAAGCCTCACAGAACTGATGTAGTACAGTGGGGTCATCTTGGCTCATTAGAACATAATCACAAAATCTCATACCAAAGTTATCAGACAGGTAAATATCCCCTCCCACTGATCTAAGTTCTTTGAATGTTTCTAGCTCTATTAATGCAGCCGCCATAATCAACGGTGTCATCCCATTCTTCTCAACGTGATTAACCATTTCCTGTACATTGGTGCCTAGTGGATGGAATTCACTGTTAGAGCTAATCCCATTATTTACTGATTGATGGTTGACATGACTACTTTCCTTCAAGATGTTATCGGTTTGCACATGGTCTGAGCAAACTGAATCAAGAACGTTTCTAGATTGGAGGACTGTCCAATCTGTTGGACAATCATCCAATTTGTGCTCTGAGGGGAAAGGAGTCAACCTATTCTCATCTTCTGCATCAGCTTCAGGTAGTGGGGATCCATGTGTAATAGTGAGCACAGATAATCTACCATATAATCCAAGCAATACACGCACACATTCTACATGACCCAGACTAGCTGCATAATGAAGTGGAATCCTACCAGCATTATCTACCACATTTACATCCAATCCACCCTTAACAAATAATTCAATCAAGTCAACCTGACCAAACTCAGCAGCACAGTGAAGGACACTTTCACCATTACTGGCCTTCAGATCAATAGGACAACCTTCCTTCAATAGAACAGACACTATCTTTTTGTGACCAGCTAGTACAGCTTGATGTAGTGGGGTTCCATAAGTACCAGCAACCACTGTCATTGAAGACCTACCACCTAGTGTAAGCAATATATGCACACATTCCACATGACCCTGACTAGCTGCAAAGTGGAGGGGAGTCCTACCATCATTATCTACCACATTTACATCCAATCCACCCTTAACAAATAATTTTATCAAGTCAACCTGACCAAACTCAGCAGCCCAATGGAGGACACTTTCACCATTACTGTCCTTTAGATCAATAGGACAACCTTCCTTCAATAGAACAGACACTATTTTTTCGTGACCAGCTAGTACAGCTTGATGTAGTGGGGTTCCATAAGTACCAGCAACCACTGTCATTGAAGGTCTACCACCTAATGTAAGCAATACACGCACACATTCTGCATGACCTTCACTAGATGCATCGTGAAGGGGAGTCCGACCATCATTATCTACCACATTTACATCCAATACACCCTTAACAAATAATTCTATCAAGTCAACCTGACCAAACTCAGCAGCCCAGTGGAGGACACTTTCACCATCACTGTTCTTTACATCAATTGGACAACCTTCCTTCAATAGAACAGACACTACCCTTTTGTGACCAGATAGTACAGCTTGATGTAGCGGGGTTCCGTAAGTACCAGCAACCACTGTCATTGAAGGTCTACCACCTAATGTAAGCAATGCACACACACATTCTACAAGACCCTTACTAGCTGCAGAGTGGAGGGGAGTCCGACCATCATTATCTACCACATTTACATCCAATCCACCCTTAACAAATAATATAATCAAATCAACCTGACCATACACAGCAGCACAGTGGAGGACACTTTCACCATTACTGGCCTTTAGATCAATAGGACAACATTCCTCCAATAGAACAGACACTATTGTTTTGTGACCAGCTAGTACAGCTTGATGTAGTGGGGTTCCATAAGTACCAGCAACCACTGTCATTGAAGGTCTACCACCTAGTGCAAGTAATACATGCACACATTCTACATGACCCTTACAAGCTGCAGCATGGAGGGGAGTACAACCATCATTATCTACCACATTTACATCCAATCCACTCTTAACAAATAATTTTATCAAGTCAACCTGACCACACCCAGCAGCCCAGTGGAGGACACTTCTACCATTACTGGCCTTCACATCAATTGGACAACCTTCCTCCAGTAGAACAGACACTATCTCTTTGTGACCTGCTCTTACAGCTTGATGTAGTGGGGTCCCGTAAGTACCAGCAACCACTGTCATTGAAGGCCTACCACCTGACCTTAGCACTTCACATACTGATTCAACTTGACCTTTGGAAGCTGCTGAATGAAGAGGAGTCCACATTGCCTTCATCTCCCCTGACATTTTCCTGTACCAATTAATGTACTTTAAGTGATAAATTCAAGTCAAATGAAATGTGTAATATGTAATAGTTGTAGCCTCCCTGGGTGTTCTACAACTATTATGTAGCATGTAATATGTATAAAACTGCATAAATTCTTGCAACCTATATACGGTACTAATTATACAAAACTGAACGTTCTACGGGCATGTGAAAACGCCCGTACCCATTCTTACCGCAATCGACACCTTATGTTATCATAGATATTGCTACATACGCGTTAATTTTTACAATGAAGTGCTATTTCGAAACGATCTTTCTGCATACGTATGTACGTTCTTCTCCTGTCATGAGTGCTCCTCGGAGTATCGTGGATAGCGAGGCGTCATACGATTCGTAGTAGTTGTTGGAGTTCGACCGCGATCGTTTCGTCGTCTTCTGCGTAGCTTTTTCCCGAACGACGACAAAAGAGCATTCACTGCTTCACGTAACTCGAATAAACCATCTTCTAACGAACTATAACACAATGAAAAGGAGATACGAAGGTGTTACTATAGGTATCACTACGTAGGTGTACATTTTTTGCAATCGTCAAGTCGGCAACTCGCCTACTTAATGGCCGTTCCTGTTTAGTGGGTACGGGTACGGAACGGGTACGGGTACGCCCGTTCCGTACCCGTAGAACATTCAGTTTTATATGATTAGTACCATAATAATCGACTTTTCAATGAACTGTCGATGGAGGACCTTGATAAGTTTTTCAAAACCATCAATAGTAACTTTGACTGGAAAGGGTTTATCCAGCCCACTAAACTGGAAGATGCGTTCCAATCTGTTCTCCAGAAAGAAAATTTCGAGAATTGCTTCCGCAACTACGGCTGGAATTTCCACCTCTGCAACCACCGCTCAGTGACGTTCCTTCAGATGTTAAACGTAGAGTGCACTTTTAAAAACCTGTAGCTACAGTGTACAGAACCTTGTCCTCGCATGTTTTGAGGTGCCGGGGCTTCAACTATAGAAGGGGGGGGCTGTGGTTACACATTGTGAAAACATAATTGAGTGCAAGTTTCAAACGGAGCTTTCTTTTAAAAAGGCTTCTTCTCGTCCTAACAATAGCTGTTAACAAGCATTGACAATGAAAAAAGAAATAACGCACATTTATACACTAAACAATTGATTTTGACCCTTGTTGTCTGCCTTTCCAAGCAGAAATTTCACTTTTCAATGAAATTGATATATTGCATATCTCGAACGGCTTACCGTCTGCTAGCTGACTGGGATAGCTGAAGAAGAAGAGAATTCCTTTGCTACATGGCACGAAGAGTGACGGTGGCATGTGTTATCACAGCTTCAGCTACCCAAATTGCGAGGTGTTTGCTAAATCGTTCGAAAGTGAATTTTTTCTCAAATAAATCTGATCGAAGCTGACGCCCGGTGATATTAGACCTTCCTTTTTCCCAAACAGTACCCCTAAAGCATCTTCGTACCTCCTTTATAGCATTTTTTTCCCGTGTATACTTCCTCATAAGGGTAACATGTAATGTTGCATTTTGATACCAATTTTTCATGGAAATACCGTGTTATTATTACTATTGTATGTTCATACAACTTCTATTATGCTTTGGACACATATTCTCTTGGCCTACAGAACTCGAAGCCTGACGCTCTGTCATATAGTCTTGCTTAGATTCTAGACTACCTATGTAGTTGTACATGTTGAAGCCTGGGCTACAGTACATGCCCATAACTAGGGTTGGATCAACAGTAGATTTTAGGAGTCAATTCCAGTGGATTTGACAACAAACCTCAAAACAACATATTCTGTGATCAGTTGAGTATTTCTTATTAATTTTGGTACATCAAGTCAGGTATTACACATCTAAGTGTGCTGCACTCACCCTCTGGCAATCCCAACCCTTCAGGTCTCAGTGCTGTGAGAAGCATACAGCACACTTTGATGTGTAATAACTATTACTCATTTTTCATTAACTTGACTGTTCCAAATTTCTTGAAATAAATAAAATGCAAGTTACCGTATATTTATGCTTTGCAGTATTACCGAATATACCGCCGTCAGGTAGTAACTGTGTAAACATACCACAACCATTACATACACTACAGCCTGGGGTAGGAATAGCACTAACTATCCAGTAAAATCATAACCTCACCTGATCACAACACTTCAGAGAACATTCCAATTTTCCGACTCAAAGAGCAGGAACCACAGCGATAGTCTCTCTCAGTAAAGGACCATGTACAGAAGATCTTGTTTCCAACGTCAACCTTCAGTGGAGCCTGTACAAGAACGACATTATTATAATACACGAGCATCTACTCAGTACTGACAGAACTGGAAATTAGATTCGACCCTCAGCTTCGATCGCTGATAAACATCAGCCCAAGTACAATGAACCACTCCGAAGGTTGGAAGGATCATAAAATCAAGAGGGAAATCATAGCGAAATCAATCTCCTGTACCAGCTACAGGTATGCAAATCGAAGGAATTAAAATAATAAGGTTCAACTCTACCGTTTGTTCGGACGAATCACGTCTTGCTGGTGTCTTCTGACTCGCTGGGAACGCCCAAGTATCAGTATACCAGTCCGTTTACTTACTTACTGAGTGTTGCTAGGCAACGTTACGTATATACGTAATCGAAACACCGGCCTCTATACGTCATCATCATTATTATGTGCACAACCTGCAGCTGAATTATACATATAACATTCGAGTATACGTATATAAACGAATCTTATATACAGTATGTATAATATATAATAATATGGGTATACTGCATTGAATTGGTCATTCATGATAGGATACAATAATAGCTATAGTAATATTATGAAGGAAAAGGACAAATGATAGCCAAAATAAAACTACTCAAGTATAATAATATGTACATAACTTGAATTAATGGAGACATTAGTGGGGTAAAAAGGGTCAAAGTTGCTCTGTCTTGTTGAGTCTCAGTGGTGACCTGTGAGGAGACAAGTGCAGAAAGGACCTGGAAGAAGTGGTCTTGGAAGGTGTGCTTGTACGAGGAGACCTGATCTTGTAGTCTGCAGTGGTGCTATCATGGGGCTGGAGGTCCCTACTCACAGCTCTACCAGTTTCACTGTGATCAGAGGAGACAGGACGGACGGAGTGGTCCATCATGTCCCTCATCTGTTTGATTTCTCCATCAAAACTTGTGGCTAGTTTGAGGTACTCTTCTCTCTTTTTCTTGTCCTCACGTATTTGGTCATGAAGCAGGTGAACCTGGATTGGCAGGAGAGATGTATTATGAAGGAGTATGTACATATGTATGTACGTATGTAGGTTTGTATGTGCTAATCTGTATCACACCACACACAAAATCAGCAATGGAAGGTCAAAGGTCATCACACAAACACGCACGCGCGCGCACACACACACACACACACACACACACACACACACACACACACACACACACACACACACACACACACACACACACACACACACCTTAGTCTCAAGTTGAGTAATCTTCTTCCTGTAATCATGTTCTTTACTTATCCACTCATTTTCCTGCACTTTACGTAAGGCCTCCATCTTGGTCAATCTGTGGCCAATCTCTCCGCTCTGCTCCATTTGAATATCATTCAATCTGCATACGTATGTGGATATGTATGTACACATTAATACAAGGAGATACATGCTTATATACATACGTATGTATGTGGTTCTGAACAAATACTCTATGAACTATAAAAAATACGTACGTATGAGTGCGGATGTACATAAGTACGTACATACAGTGTAGGGGATTGAGTGATGTACAGTAAACTAATGATCAAGTACGTAGTCCACCATATACATACGTATGTACGTATGTACACATGTACGTACATGCATACATACGTATATGTATGCATATGACTAGTACAATGTTTGATGGCTGTTTCAATATAATAGGAGATACGTACATACATAGTTCAACCACACAACATGTACTGCATGTATATGCATGTATTTATGTATGTACGTACAGTATGTATGTATGTATGTATGTATGTATGTACGTACATATGTATGTACGTATACGTACGTGTATATATGTATGTACATACGTATGTATGTACGTAGATATGAATGTACGCATGTATGATTGTATGATGGAACACAATTCACAAACTTCTTCTTAAAGTCTCTCTCCCTCTCATTCAGGCTTCCTTCCAGTTCTCGTATCCTCATCTGAGCCTCCAGGTTTTGCTGGTTGGATGCCTTCAGTGAGGAGTCCAGATTGCTACGCTGCTTCCTCTGGCTGGTGAGCAGCATGTCCAGTTGCTGTTCACGTGTGTGAGAGTCCTCCAACTTGACCCTCAGCTCACAGTTCTCTCCTTGGAGTTTCTGGTAGCTTGTTCTGGTTTTCTGGAGTTCCTTTTCCAGATGACCAGCTAGATCCTGTGAAACATGCTTGGCTCTCTCACCTGAAGCAACATCAACCTTAAGAGACTCCATTTTGTCCAGAAAAGATGTCCTCTGTTTCTCAAGTTTTGCTATTTCAGCCTGCAGTGTGTGTAAAACATAATAGCAATATGCATTTTGTAAAAATTGCATATACATACTGTATACGTATGTACGTATGCATGTACATAAGTGAGCTTGTCGAAATCACCCAATAAAAATTTGTACTTGTGCAGGTCAGTACAACAGGTGTGTGTACACGCGCGCGCGCGTGTGTATGTTGTGTGTGTGTGTGTGTGTGTGTGTGTGTGTGTGTGTGTGTGCGTGTGTGTGTGTGTGTAATATTATGAGCTGGAAAAAAGTACTGTATTAAAGCATATTCCAAGCTAACCTGAAGTGATTCAATCTCCTTTTCCTGCTTGGAGATTCTGCTTCCAGCTTCTTTCAGTTGAAGCTGGATTTCAGAATGTGCACTTCCCGTTTTTGCCAACTTCTCCTGAAGATCACGGATGGTCTTGCGAAGGACCTCCATGTGCCTGTCACCCTCGTCTTTCGATTGCAGCACGAGTTGCAAACGTCCTTCGATTGCCTCTTTCTCTTTCTCTGCCGAAGCCAACTGAAAGTGAAGGTTCTCCAGCGAGTCTTTCAACTTGGCCTGTTCTCTGCGTGCTGTTGCTGCTTCATCTGCGGCCAACAAGACGTTTTCTTTCAACTGTTCACCAGCAGCATGGGCTTCTTGCTGTGCTGAACTAGCTACTTTGAGTTCCTCCTTCAGCTGAGTGACCTGGTGGATGCTGTCTTGAAGTTGACCTTGAGCCGAGCTCAGTTTCTGCTCCAAGAGGGTGATTTGAGCCTCCTTGAACAGCTTGGTTGATTCGAGGGCAGATAGCTGCTTCTTCATGTGAGCCACCTCAGCCTGTGAGTCCAACTCACCAGCTTCTGATCTCTGCAATTGCTGAGCAAGGTGGTTCTTCTCGCTTATCAGGTTCATCTCAGTCTCCTTGTACTTCTTCAGTTTTGCTTCCCTCAACTGGTGGTTCTTCTCCTTGCTGGCATTTTGAACCTCCAAAAACTCGATGTTTCCTTCCAGTTCTTTTATTCTCTCCTCTGCTTTGCGGAGGGCAAGCTGAGCTGAAGAGGCACTCAGTTCAGTGCGATCCCGGTCACTACAAGCCTTATCCAAACTGGCCTGGATTGACTGAATGGATGAGTTTAGCTCTAAGAGATCGCTTTCTAAAATCGACTTTTCACTTTCGAGTTTCTTGATCTGCTCAAAGAGTCCTCTCACTTGAGTGATGGCTTCCTCCTTTGCTCTCTGTGATGCCATCAGCTTCCTCTGTAGGCTCAGTATGGCCTCCTTTACTGATTCCTCATCCAGCTGGACCAGACACAGCTTACTTGGACTGGTGGAGGAGGCGGAGGAGTTCAAGGAAGCATTGTCATCCAGATGGTGAGGGCTGGTGCTAAGAGAGCACTGGCTGTCGATAAAGCTAGATCCAAGGCCGCTCTCATGAGAGATGCGTTTCTGAGGAGTGAGTCGCGAGGAGCGGAGGACTCTTGCATTGCTCTGATCAAAAGAAGAGCTGGTGTTCTCTGTGGGTGTCTCCTCTGGTGGGCTGACCTGGAGACCCAGTGTACCTTGCAAGATGCCCAAGAGGCGGGCATATTTGCTCTGAACGTTCTTCTTTGTGGCATCAACTTTTTCAAAATGTGAGGAGAGGGCAGCCATTTTTCCAGAGGATGTGGTGAGTTCAGATTCCATACCCATTAGCTTCTGCTGGTCTGCAGTGGGTTGAACACATAAGTATGTACGTACATAGGTAATATATCATAATAATACTATTGTGGTAAGCTACGTATAACATACATACAAACAGTACTGAAAACACATAATATATGTATACAAAATTTAATCACACATACAACTCGATGTACATATGTACGTATTACAGTGTACAATAATGTACGTATGTACGTACTTACGTACATATGTACTACGTATGAGTGTATACGTATGTATAATATGTATATGTGGTATGTTGCGTGGGTGACTTCAAAGGAAAAGCAGTGCACACATTCGTGATGTGTGCACACTTCCCTGATGTACGCACACTTCATTCGATGTTGCATTGTTGTTGCATTGTGGATGATTGATTATTTCCTTTTCACACGTCTACTAATCATCGCTCCATCAAAGGTGTGCCCACACAACATACCACATAATAACTAAAGTACCTCTGGAGAAGCTGTAGCAGATATACAGACACCTTTGCCTAATTGACACCTCGGGCTTTGCCCTCGGTTTCAATTAGGCAAAGGTGTCTGTATATCCACTACAGCTTCTCCAGAGGTACTTTAGCTATTACATGTGTGTACGTATATTGAAGTGTATCTGTACATTGTACTACGTACATATGTATGCAAGTGTATGGGCATACGTATGTACGTATGTAAAAACAAGTGTGTGAATAAGCTAACATGATTCAATTTCTTCTTTCATCTTCTCCATTCGCTGCTTGAGAACATCCTTCTCACTCCTTAAACTGGTCACCTGTACAGAAATGATCAATACATACTATGCATACGAACAACATACGTACATATGTATATAAGTATGGAAATGCATATGTACATATGTATGTACATATATTGATATGTACATAAGTGCATAAGTGAAACATTGCATACTTGTATATACATACAAATGTACATACGTACGTACGTATGTACATCACACTGTACGGAGCTCTATAATACTTGGCCCGAATTACGTATCAATTAGGTAAAGTGTGTCCATATCCACTGTAACACACCCAGGGAGGCTATAACTATTACATGTACGTACGTACGTATGTAGCAAATACACTATCTAAGCTAAAGTCTCCAGCAAAATTTTTAAAAGAAGTAGTGTCAAATCTTCCTTATTTGAAGCTTCTGAAGTTTATGTTTGACTAGATTAGCCGGCATGCTGTAACTATAACATACATACTTACACACTTTTATACCTACCTGGGCGTGCAGCTCAGAGAGCCTGATGGCATCGGTTTGCCCCTGTAGCTTGGTGTCATCCTGCAGCTTACTCATGTTCACAAAGAGGTTGTCCCTCTCAAGTTCCAGGTTTGACATCCTCTGCTTGATGGAGCCGATCTCCTGTTCCTTTGAATCACAGATCTGATTCACAGCATCCAGTTTGCCTTGGAGAATGGACAGACTAGACTTCAGCTCTTCCTTCTCTTGCTGCGTCTTCTTCAACTTGTTTAAAGTGTGTTTGAGTTCAACTTCAACTGAAACTCGCTTGTTTTCAGCACAGGTGAGTGAAGACTGCAGTTGAGAGCCATCAGCTGTGAGTTTAGTAATGTTAGAATGAGCCCTGTATGGGATGGAATAAGGGAAGGTGAAAAGGTGAGTATGTATGTATGCACATACATAAATATGTACATACGTACGTACATGTTTGTACACATATATTATGTACGTACGTATGTATGTTCCACAGGCTAACTTACTTCTTCAATGCTTCCTGTAGCTCTGCTATTTCACTCCTCCCAGCAGTCCTATCCTCTTCAACCGAGGCTAGCTTTTCCTCCAGGTGAACTGTGGTCTCCTTAATTCTGCTCAAAGCTCTCTCATTGTCAAGCAGTTGCACTTTCAGGTTGTGACCCTCCTTCATGAGGATATCTCTCTCTTCCTGTACCCCTTCAAGCTGTTTCTGCTGCTCATTTACCTGAAGTGAGAGTGATATAGTGCCACATTCAAGAGATGTGTACGTAGAAACACGGTACACATGAATGTATGCATGCATGCACGCATGCACACACACACACACACACACACACACACACACACACACACACACACACACACACACACACCTGTCTCTTCAAGCTGTCTCTTTTCACCTCCACTTCCCTCATTCTCATGAGAGCATCACTCTGTCCTTCTTCAAGAGCAGCAATGGTCTGAGTGGCACTTCTCAACTTCTCCTTCATGTCCTCAACCTTCTCCTCAGCATCTCGTCTGTGTAGAGGAATACATAATATTATTATGCATTAATGTAGAGAATTCATTAATTTTACATATGTACGTACATATGTATATGTACATACGAATGTACATACGTACGTACATACATATATAGGAGTGTACACCTTTGACTCAAGGTAGGTAGCAAACTGTAGAATGTCTTGGTGAACGAACATACTGTACTATACGTACACATGCATGTACATGTGTAAATAAGCATATACGTACATACGTGCTTATGTACGTATATGAGCAGTGGCACTCACTTCAGAATGTCCATCTTCTTCCTGAGCTCCTTCAGCTCCTCCTCGGCCTGTTTGAACTCATGGGACATCCTCTCAGCGTCCAGTTGGGACACATCCAGCTGTTGCCTCTGCTCGGACATGAGGTGGTAGGCCTGTTGCTGCTGGTGGCGGGCTTCCTCGCATTTGTCATCGAAAAGCTTCTGCAGTCGAGCAAGTCGCTCATAGAGGAGGTTCTTCTCCTCGGTGAGCTTGGATGCGGTGGATTCACGATCCATTGTCAACTTCTCAATCTCAGTTGCTTTGGATTGCTGCAAAGACTGCAACTCATTCTTGAGGTGCTCCAGGACCTCTTGGTGTTGCTGGATGAGGTTACGGACTTCAGCATGATGCTGAGATGAAAGCTCGCTTATCCTCCTCTCAGCATCCCTCTGTGAAGCTTCCATGGCACCCTCGAGGTCCCTTTCCTTCCTTTTCGCACTGTTCAGGGCCTTCTGCAACTGTTGCTCTTTCTGACTGGCAATGAGATGGATTTCTTTCTCCTTCTGCTCGTTGCAGAGGCTGTGTTCGAACGCAAGACTCTGTTTCTCCTGTTTGAGTGCCTCGTGTGCCTCCATCAGTGAAGACTGGTTGGTTTCAGAGTAAGAGAGGGTGTCCTCCAGGTATTTGACTCTCTGCTCGAGGTGGTTGCAGGTGGTCTCCAGTGTAGAGCTCTTCTCCCTAGCAGCTTGGAGAAGCTCCTCTGTCTGTGCTATCTGAGACATGAGGGTCACTCTCTCGCGGATCAGCTCACCCTTCTCCTGTGCCACCTTAGCTACCGAGGAGGTCAGCTTGCCTCGTTGAATCTGTACTTCAGCGAGGCATTGTTTTGTCTTCCCGAGAGCTTCAGTGGTGGCAGCTGACTCTTCTTTTAAATGGCTGCATTCTATAGAGAGTTCCTTCTTCTCTGCCTTCAGTCTGCCCAACTGGTCCTCGAGGTATTTCACCTTCCCCTGGAGCTGGGAGTGAGAGTTTTGGAGTTTGGTGATCTCATTGAGTGCTTCCAGCTTCTCATGTGTGAGGTGAGTGTTATCCTCGTCAAGACGCTGCTTGGTGCCCTGCAACTTCTCAAGGTCAGAAGACAACTTGACCACTTTCTCCTCAAGGATCCTCCTTGATTCCTGTACCTCATCCAAGGTGGACACAGTCTTGGTCTCTGAATCCTGGAGCTGCTTCAGTTTCCGCAGTGTTGCATCTTTCTCCATCTCGAGACGCTGGATGGTGAGTTTGAGGCTGGTCACGTCACGCTGCGACTCCATCTTCTCGGCATCCAGACGCCCAATCTTGTGCCTCAATTCCTGCGCTTCTTCCTGCATCGAAGCTACGTACACACAAGGGAAACAAAACAAAGAGAACTAACATTAGCACACATACATACCAAAACCTACATAGTTATCATTGTACATACATAAGAATATACATATGTACATTCACACATAAATGCATGCATTATGCTGGCATTATGTGTGACTATATACCTACGTATGTGGATACTATGTATGCCCGAGTGAGCATGCATGTACGTATGCCTATGTCGAATGTACATACACATATTAGTTCTGTATGTACATAGTAAGTACACATTTGTACGTATGTACGTACATATGTACGTATGTCTTGTTCTTTCTTATATACACATGTACGTATGATACATATTATTGTGTACTATGTACGTAGTATTATAAATACGTACATACGTATGAATGTATGTATGTACATACACACGCACAAATGGATTGACAGGACTTACAGATTTCCATTTCCAATTTTCTGATGGAGGACTGCTTGCTCTCAACATCACTGCTCAGAGAATCCTTCTCCTGGTCCAGTCCATCCACTTGGAACTGAAGGGTCCTCACCATCTCCTTCAAACCCTGACAGGAGTTGTCTAACTCTTGTTTGTCACATCCAAGGGAGTCAAATTTGGACTTCAACTGAGCAAGACTCTGCTCCAGCATAACTTTGTCACTGCAGAGTGTTCAGAGACACAAGTGTACATTCTATTCAGTAGCTTCAATAGGTACGCATGTACGTATGTACAACACGTAGTAACAGCAGAACGTATGTTAAAGACAATCCACCCTATTTACGTAAGTAAGCATTATTGAACTATCCAATGTTGAACTACATATGTACCTATGCACTGTACATGGGTACACAGGGTTCTTTCCCACTACACCAAGGTGTGGTGTTCAATAATCCTCCAAAATACCCTATACATGCCCTGTATTGATCATTGTTAGGTGTTCATCATATGATTTTCCTGTTTATTGGTCTGCAGTCCATCAAATCCTCTATGTTACCTCAGGCTCAAATTCAACCAAACACTACAAGTGTTTCACTCACCTCCTCATCTCCATCAACTGCTTCTCAAGGTCATCCCTGGACAGGGTTACCTTGGAGAGAACATCGCGACTGGACAAGAAAACAAATCACCACATCCGTAACAAAAGAACAATATACGTACATATGTAAGTATGTACACACATATGTGCGTATGTACATACGTACATATGCATACAATAGTCAGCAAAGTCAGGTTAGTGTGAAAAATGGGAAGTACACACATACGTACATATGTTTGCATGTACAGTATCTACATATGAAGTCGACTTTAGCTCACTTTGAGTCCAGTTCTCTCTTCAGCATGGATGTTGCTGCAGTTAGACTTCTCATTTCAGCCTCCAAGTCCATCTTAGCTAGTCTCTCTTGCTGGTAGGAGTCCTTAGTGGCAGCCAGATCCTTTTGAAGATCCTTTATGTACGTAGATATACGTAGGTACAGTAAGTAGGCAGAGTTGATAAAATGTTACAATAATTGTGAGTGTGTGTGCAAGTGAGCATGTGTAACATGTGCATATGTACGTACATACGTAAATATGTACGTACATTGTCCATACATATAAAACGTACATTGCATAAGTACATGTATACCCAATTCACACAACCTCAAGCCCATACTACGTATGTATGTACAAACCTTCACTCTGTCCTGGAGTTTCTCAAGTGTGGACCTCACACAAGTCACAAACCAGTCCTTCACACGGGCACTGTCACCGGAAGTACCAATGGGTTGAGGCTGTAGGACAGAGGAGTGGAAGGGGAATACGTATGTCTTTACGTATGTAGGGATAAACATATCACATGTGTACATACACAGTATTCATGTGTACAAATGCCTGCACTCACACTTGTAAAGTACATACAAACGTACATACGTATATGTACTTGTGGCGAATATAGTTGAAGTACACACATATGTACCACACACACGTACATACGTACGTATGTACACATGTACCCAAGTTTCTGCTTGTAGTATGTTAAATTTTCCAACATGTACTGTATTTTCACATGGACATAAAATACCGATTAGCTCAATCTACACCCATCACTCACCATCCCACCAATCCAGACTGGCCTCTTAGGAGTGGTTGACTGCCTGTCCTGGGACCCCATCACAACCGAGGTGGAGGCACTCCTGCCCAACCTGCTGGGGCTGACAGCCACTTTCTGTGGGGAGTCCTGTGGGTGGGCTAGCTGGGAGGGATCCTGGATGAAGGACATGACTTCGTCCAGAGCTGTCTTGTAGGCCTCCATCTCCATCTGATAACCAACGGCTGTGCGCTTCTCCTCACTGAAGTGATCCTCCAGAGCAGACTGTGAAGGAAATGATGACGTTAAGATGACAGACTTGATCACAGGTAGAGTTAGGATAAGGTACGTATGTATGTATGTACATACATACCTAAGCACACAAACGTGATAGTCTTTCCAGAAAGTGGAAAAGTGGCGAAGTATGGTTGTTACATAGGGAAAATTATGAACATCTTCTGAATCCAATAGTATGTAGGATATATGTACGGATATATGCACATAGGTACGTAAGTACGCATGCACAAATGATTGAATGATGTCTAGATTACATACATATGTACGTATATGTACTGTGTGTAGGTACATACATACATGCACCAATGAAGCACACCTTCCATTCCTTCTCCTTGGCAGCGATGGTTCTCTTAGCCTCACTGAGCTGTGTGGTCAGCTTCACAACGCCCTCGTTCAGCATGCTGTTGGCGTTCTTGAGCTCCTCCAAGTCGTCATGCAGTTTGGCATTGCTATCCTTGAGATGCAGGGCTCTGGAATGGGTGATAAATATGTAGGTACGTACATAGGTACATATGTAAGTATATACGTACATACGTACTTCTGAGCTGAATGTTTATACACAGTTATTTTTTGTTATGATGTACGTATGTACATATTTCAACATGCATGTACGTAAACACCTATGTATGCATGTACGTATTCAATATCTGTGTACACCAACACAATCCGCTACACACATCTATGCACACACCCTCACACCTACGCACGTATGTACACACAATGCTTACAAACTGACCTCTGTTGATGCTCTTCACTTGTGGCAATGATCTCCTTCAATTCACCGCGGTGAGATAGTTCTCTTTGCTCGAGCCTCTCAGTCAAGGAGGAAATTTCAGCTTTTCTGTCCTCCAACTGAGTCAGCAACTGTACAACCCAAATACAGGGTGATCAATATTATGCATGGTATGTATGTATACAGTGGAACCTCTATTACAGGACACTCCAAATAAAGAACACCCTGAAAATTACCTCCCTACAAAGGACACTTTCTAAGGCACCAAAATATACTATATTACAGTGTTAATACATTTCCTCCTCTGAAGAGTAGGCAACCTCTCTGCAGTGGACAAAGTGGCTGGTCCCAGTGCATAAGTTATGAAGAGGTCCCACTGTACTGTAATGATTATTTTAAGGTTATTGTCATGTGGAATAATATGTGGCACACATACGTATGTATGCATAGGCTGTACCTGTTGAAGGTTACTCTCATTTGCCATCTCAACCACTGCCAGCTCAGCTTCAAGATCAGTACACTTGTGCTTGTACTCCTCAAGCTGCAGGGAACCAATAGACAATATCACAGCAGGTATGAGACGACAACAATGAAACGTCTATGTACTACATGTGTACATACGTACATACACATGATTAGATGGATGTATACATACGTACATGTACGTAAGTACATACGTACATATGTAGATGATAGAGAGTCCCTTTATGTGCCTTGAACAGGGTGTATTGACCATTGCATTTTTAACATTACAAACAAGAGGCATATGAATACCTCAAAATAAGTACATACGTATCTGGATTAGCAATATTGATATGCCAGACTCAATTTTGGACCTGTTTTTAAAATGGCCGCTGCCACTCTGTCTGGCTGTGCAAGACCACAACTGGTATAGCATTTTAACACATGTGGCACAACAAGAGGAGGTGATAATCTGTGACAATCACCACAAATGGCTGATAACCAGCTTAAGTTGAGGAATTTAGCCTCAAATTACATTTTTAAAGGTGCTATCAAGCATTAAAACTATGACATGTACATTTGTGGGCAAGAACATTTGTGCACACGTACATTTATATTAACATATGTAAGCATTACATGGTACCTGTGTTTATATACATTACATGGTACCTGTGTTTACATACGTACATATCATCTATGCACATACGTATGTATGCATGTGTGTATGTACCCAAATGAGCACACACATACCAGCATGTGCATATGTACAAAGATTTATGCACGTATGCACATACGTACCTACTGTATGTATATGTTCAAGGTCCTGTATTTTATAGTAAAGGATGACGATGGCATAATCATAGGATTTTAGAATGGGAGAGTTAGTTCTGTAAGCCTTCACACCTCAAGCAATATTAAGGTATGTATACTGTCCTGTATTTCGGTCATTGACCAGCCATCCATACAAGATATATTACATAATGATTAATACACATACGCACATATATTATGTGGGTAGGTACATATGTACATATGAATGTACGTAAGTCTCACCTGCTCCTTCAAGTTCTTCACAAGAATCCCTTGTTCTTCTTGCAGAGCTACCACTTCTGTAGAGTGCGTGTACTCTTGTGTTCTTATGTGCTTCTGAAGGAGTTCCTTCTCCTGCTCAAGACGCTTCACGTGCTCAGACAAAGAGTTGAAGTTCTGCTCCAATTCCAGCATCTTCTCAATCTGAATAATCCACGAGTGAACAAAAGCAGTACCAATTGAAGATTACATAAAAGATTTAGGAACATAACATCAATACTTCGAAAAGTACATATGTATTCACGTACATACACATGTATGTATGCACACACACACACACACACACACACACACACACACACACACACACACACACACACACACACACACACACACACACACACACCTTACTGCTGACAGCAATGTACTTGGAACCAAGTTCTTGTCTGTCCCTTTGCAGCTGGACAAGGAGACCGTGTGCCTTCTCCAACTCCTTCTTCAGATACGCCACTTCTTCAACAGCAAGAGTCTCAGACTGGCTCTTGGCCCAGGCATGAGGAGAGAGACACTCCTCAATGATCTCCTTAACCCGCTGAGGTACGTGGGTGGCACTAGTTGGGTCCCTCTTCATCACTTTGATGGCCTCATCACCTTGCACCCTCTCACATGTAACTTGAAGTTTCTGAAGAATAATACAGTCCAACTCGCTTAGTAAGTACGTACATACTTTGAAAGGCACACCAAATCTGTACTTACGCATGTCGGTACTTACTATCAGTACTGTTTGACATGGTGAACATGAGCTTGAGACTGAGTGAGGTGTATGCATCAACAGAGGTATGTACGTACGTATGTAGTGCTAACAAGTGTATGTACTTACTAATTGCACTGTATAATAGTGCGAATGTATGTATGTACATATGTAAAAACATGATACGTATGTATGTACAGTATATACAGTTATAACACGAACTCAGCTTTGCATACAAACAGCTATTGAAGGAACAAATGTTGGCTCTAAAACGTGTTTAATTCCCCACAAATCAACATAATGTGGTGGTGATTTCACCAATTTGCAGAGAGAGGTGACAATGTGGTTGCAAAGTGTAGTTTTTACATGGAAATGCACACACTTCTTGGAGGTGAGAAAACAACAAATTCACTTTAATGTGTACTTCATGACAATGATATCGTGCACACAATCCAAGCTGTATCAGGAGGGTTGGGTGTTCTTCACAAAAGATACTACTTGTGATGTGCTAACATTAATTTTAAACTAATTCAAATGATTCAAAGTTAAGGCAAAGATACAAATTTGGTTTACAGTTGAACCTCTCTATTACAAACCTCTGAATTGCAGAAACCTTTATGATAAGGACACCATTCTTTGTCCCAGTGTAGTACAGTAGTGTATTAAGTGACCTCTGAATTGAAGAAACCTCTGTAATAAGGACTAAACTTAAGGTCCTATAATGTCCTTAATAGAGAGGTTCTACTGTATTCACTCACTTGGGTTCAACAGAATGGCAGCAGCTAGCCCCAAAACAACATTGCACAAAGAACACATCGAATTACGTGATTTGTATGGGCACAACAGTTGCTCATTAACTGAAATATACCAAAACACACGTATTCCAGACTGCATATGTTCCACACAACTCAATCTACTCAATCTGAACATAGATGCTCTATACTACGCAACCAATGATCTGAACAACCTGAACATTGGAACCGAGATGCATCGTGTACTTAAAACACCCCAACCAGAACAAAGAATCATTTGATTGACCTCGAGCTGAAGTAACATGATAATAGGCGTAGCAAGTGAAAAGTACTCATAGCACGGGTCCTTCGGAGCCGAAGCTCTGTACAAAATTATACGTACCGTACATGCAAAGACACTATATGATACATGTGCTGTATGTGTACGTGTACACTTTGCGGGTGGCCACACGCCGCATCAGTTTACCTTAACCATCTCAGATATCCTCGAGTCTTGAAGGAGCATCCCCTCCCCGATTTCTGGACTCAGGCGCGCTGAACTCATTGTCTTTGGAAACTTGGTCCTGATAGACACGTGACAAGGAGCGTGACAGACAGAGAAAGACGTATCTGGAGAATATCTCTGCAGTTCAAAGCGCTGACAGGTGAGCTACGTGCAGTAAAGACTCGTCTCCTCGAGCAGTCGACGCGGTACGGTACAGCGGGCGAGGAACAGCGGCAAGAGGAGTGGTTGCCGGCCTAAGATGCAGGTGGTATAAACTGGCGCGCAAAGTGATAATTTGTCAGAGGGCGTGGTCAACGCTGAATAATCGACGTACAGTATTGGTTATACAGTGCAACTTGCTTAGTAAGTACCTGGGTTAGTACATACTCCTGGTTAGTGAGTACACTTCACTCAGTCCCTAGCTCATGTACACTATGTCAACCAGTACAGATAGTAAGTACCTCTGATAAGAAGTACAGATTTGGTGTGCCCTTCAAGGTACTTACTAAGCAAGTTGGACTGTACGTACATAGTTGTCAGGTGCTTGTGATTATACATCTCCACCTGTTTCCTTATACTCCCCCTGTTGTTACAGCCAGTTCGATGTTGTGAGCAAATATTTCAGGACTGTCAAAATTACAGGTGGATAATCCTATACTCGTAACAATGCACACTTGCTGTTACAAAGAGAGTATCATATAGATAAAGTAAAATTAATAGATGCCATTTAATTAGTTGACGCATACAATTTAATCTGTGAACTCGCCATTCACATACGTTTGTGAATGACATTCGTTATGTATGGAATAATATGTTAATACATGTAGACCAAGTACCAATGGAGACCAATACCTAGTCTAGCTATTGGCCTGTTACTATGCTCAGTACAGGATCTGATTCCATGAGACTAATAATGTTGAGTGCATCCCACATGTACCTTGCATGTCGGTACCCTATTATGTTTGTGTATGATGACTGTGACCACTGTAAATGAGTGTCTCCTGTTCTCACAGAAATATCACTGGAATTGGAGCTGAATTCCGAGAGTGTAACAACATGTATCTCAGGAACTGTACATTTGAGAACAATTTCAACCGAATCACTAAAAAATTCAGCCGATTTAATCCAGATTTTATCCAAGCTGAAGATCTGGACAAAATAGCTTTATCTGGAGGTGGGCTCAACATATTCTCAGTAGAAACCTTAACAGCACTGATTGAGGACTGTACATTTTTCTACAACTTTGTCATTCTCGAATCCATCGAATCGTTTAAGCCACCTCTTTTCCAGTTGGATGCCAATGGAGGTGCAGCTTTCATTCGACTCACAAAACTCAACGGTTCCAGTGTGGTATTCAGAAATACAGTCTTCGACACCAATTCAGCTCAGATTGATGGAGGAGCAGTGTACCTGACTATATCAAGTGGTGCCAGTAATAACTCCATTGTCTTTGATGGCTGTACGTTCCGTAACAACTCCGTGGCTGAAACATCTGGAGGGGCCATAGCCATGGTGCTGTACAATTCAACACTACAGAATAAGATTTTGGTCCAAGACTGTGTGTTTGAGGATAATTCTGCTGTAGGTGGAGGTGCCATTGGGGTGGTAGTGTATGATATCGGAAACTCTCATCTATCGTGAGACCTCTTGAGTTAGTTTCTGCATGCACACACATAATGCATATCATTTGAACTCATCACAATGATTGGTACATTTGATTGGGAGCAGTTTGATTGTTTCAATCTTGCTATACTTCTTGTAGAATGTCTCCATCACCTTCATCAACAATACAGCCACAGTTTCTGGTGCTGCACTGTTTGGTAGTGACCTCACCAGGTGCTCTTGGCTCAATTCATCAGTTGCTGACTCAGTGGACCATACCATATTCACACCTCCTGATAATGTATCTGTGCCTTTTGTGTTCAGGTGTGGTGTGGTGTGGTGTGTGCATGTGCGTGCGCGCGCGCGCGTGTGTGTGTGCGTGTACATGTGTGTATGTATATGTATGTGAGTGCATGTGTGTATGTGTTTGTGTGTATACGCATGTGTGTTTGTGTGTACATGTGTGCATGTGTATGTGTGTGTGTGTGCATGTGTGTGTTATGTGTTTGTGCGTGTACGCACGCGTGTGTATGTGTGTTGTTTACATATTATGTGCTTAAAATCTATGTACTATATTCCACTTATGTGCTTAAGGGTATGTGTGCACCTATCCTTCCATCCTTGTTAACTCACATTTAGTGGGAATAGTCTTGATGTACAACAGTCTTACCATGGTGACCGAATCGTGGATAACATGTTTCTGGCTTCTAATCCAGTTGGAGTTAACATCTCTTTTAATATACAGGTACAGTAACATATAGTTTGTGTGTGCATATTCTTTTTGTACATGTGTATGTGTGCAGAAAATGATGTCATCTGCGGGTTTCTCCAGTAGCTGGCATATTCACATTCCGCATGATGTGCTACCTTTGATGCCTAGCTGCACAAACATGGTTGTCCGTTCATGTTGAAACTATCTATTTTCAGTGTGAACAATGCTGTGACTTGTATGCAAAGGGGTCACACAAACACATGGCATATTATTGAGATAAAATCCAAAATCATACTTTTGAAATATTTTTTCGATTTCAATGTTTTTTCTAAACAGCATGAATTCTAAACAATTACAGTGTTTGTTCAGCTGTTACATATAGTTGCTGTAATGTGTTGTAACTCTCTGTTTCCTGATCCCTGTACACATGCTGTTTCGTTTAGCATCCAGGACACAACCTGTGGTACTAATCTTGCTTAGCTGATCAACTCCTTCTGCTATATTCTTTCTTGACAGAGGTTCATCATACAACCTGGGGAATCTTTTTCAGTTGATATATTCAACAGAGATAGATTTGGAAACAGTAGAAGTGGTGTCATTGATGTATACGTAGATTTGGCTGAGTCAGTTGTGAGTGGATGTGTGCCTCTCTCTATGTCTGTGTGTGTGTACAGTATGTACGTATGTGTTTATCTGTGTGTGTGTACATGTGTGTGTTCAGTGTACGTATGTGCTTGTAGGTGCACATGTGTGTTTGTGGATGTATGGTCTCAATTTACAGTGAATTATATGCATGTGTATGTTGTTTTCAGATAACATATGCTATTGGTGACGCCATGGAGACTGTGTCCTTCACCGTTCCACCAATTGCTGCTAATCTATCTGAATTTGGTTTTAGAAAAGACATCACAGTGACATTTAGACTCCCATTGTATCTGGTATGAATTGTGTATATGTATGTATGTGTGTGTGTGTTGTGTGTGTGTGTGTGTGTGTGTGTGTGTGTGTGTGTGTGTGTGTGTGTGTGTGTGTGTGTGTGTGTGTACAGTATCTATATATTAGGTGTGTATGTGTGCATGGTGCATGACTTTTTTCAACTTCTCAACTTGTACAGGGACAAGAGTCATCATTCAACTTCACTCTCACCGCTTGTCATCCTGGGTATGCGTTTACCAGTGGTCGCTGTGTCTGTGACACTAATGATTCAAAAGTCCTTCATTGTGACAACAACAACAGATATGTATATGTTCGAGTGAGTTTGACCATATTACATCCTTGTCTCGTTAACCAGACCCTTTTCCGCTTAACTTCCGATTTTTCATTGGCCGGCAATGAAAAATCGGGAGTTAGGTGTAACTGGGTCAGGTTAACGAGACTAATTACACCCTTACACTTCTGTAATGCACACTACCACATGGACTTTATTTGATTGGTACAAAACTAACCTTTGATCGTCCCAATCATGTGCATGTGTTTGCGTATCAATGTCTATCCTACAAATGATAAATTATATGTTTAGCTCCCTTCTTACTTCTGTATGCACCCACCCACTCATTCCCTCAGTGTGTTTGTGTGTGCTTCAAGTGTCAATTCCACTGTATACTTTATCTTACTTGTGTGTTCACAGGAAGGAACATACGCATACCAAGATGAGAATGGTTCACTTGCTCTTCTTTCTGGAATACCAGCAGCTCTGGTGTCTTGTAAGAGAATGGGGGAACTCCCCGGATGTCTGTTCAAGTTTGATGATCCCGATGCTCAGCTTGCAGACGGCAGGAGGGGTAAAACCCTATAATTAGTCACAATAAAGTTGTACATGGTCATTGGCACACAAAAATACTGACAACCATTGTCTAATTCTATGACTTATGCTTCCGACCTCTATGTACAGGTTTTTTCTGTGGTAGTTGCCCTGAAGATAAAGGAGTGGCCCTTAACTTACAGTCGTGTACCAGCGACTGTGCAGCCGGTGTGGTTGTGTTTATTTTATGGAGTGAGTCTGTTATGTCTCTGTGATCTGAAAGTGAACAGAATCCAGCCTTCCTTGTCATGGGGACATTGGTCCTCATCTACATAATTGCCATTCGAATTTTGGTCCTCGCCCACATAATCACCATGGTGACATTGGTCCTCATCCACACACACATACATCTCTCTTCTCTATTCTCTTCTCTGCTGTTGTACAGGTGTTGGAGTTGTTGTAGTAGCTCTGATTATACTCATATTCAACATTGAGCTTCCAGCAGAACTTAGAACCTTTATCTTTTATGTACAGGTTTGGTACATACGTATACATACATGTAAAAGAGCATAATATTTGTGTGTGTGAATGCGTGCATCATACAGCACTCGTGTGTTTGTGTGTATGTGTGTGTATGTGTATGTTTGCATGTGTGTGTGTGTGTGTGTGTGTGTGTGTGTGTGTGTGCATGTGGGAAAGTAGTAAAATTAATGAGCATTTAGAATATTAATATCAATCTTTGCAACTATATACCCACATACCCTATAATTTATAACATTTCAACCTTTAAAATTTAGTTAAGATAGTATATATGATAACACCATAGCCTGAATATATGTATTGCTAATTCCTCACATCTTCTACAGGTGATAGGTCTTGCCTTTGTACCATATTATAGCAGCATGCTGACGCTGGAGTTGAAGGCAAGTACTCTGTGCACAGCATGTGTTTTTACGTGGCATTGTTTGTATGTGCATGCATTTTGTACTGCGCATGTATGTGTGTATGTGCTGTGGTGTTATTTTGCTTTCCCATATTTTGTATCAAATGCTCTTTACAAGGCTTTGTAACCTCTCTTTAGAGAATTGGAAATTTCCTCAATATTCTGACATTCGGTCTGCCATTGCCGTTCTGTTTAGCCAAGGAGTTGCCAGCATTTGGTGTGGCTCTCCTCAGCTTTGTGACTCCATTGCTGTCCCTCACTGTAGCTCTGCTGTATGCCATATGGTGAGAACAGGTGGTCCAGGTGTATGAATAGTACATGTCATATGTGAAGGCATTGATCATGATTGGATAAAAGCGTACAGTTGAACCCCTATTAAAACTTTGAAGTTCATTAATGTGGTCTATGGTGCTAATGCCTTAACACGTATCTCTGAAGAGAGGGTGGAAAATTTTTCTATGGTGGATAATTATTGCTGGTCTCCATGTATCAAATACCAATTTGCTATAGTTTTTGGGATTTTAACATAATCTCTAAGTATTTGATATACACAATAGCACAGTATATTTTATATTCTTCAACTATCTTGAGCTCTCCATGCAGCCTTAAATCTCCTCTTCCATTCAGTGCAAGATTCAATTCTACTGTTAGCTCCAGAGGGTCTATTCACGGTCTTTCTCTTCTCAGTCTCTTCATTCACAAGTATTTGGCTGACACCTCCTTCACCACCATCAGCTGTCGCGTAACGAATACTGACCTCGTGAGTGGTTGTACACAATATTACAGCACTGTACTACATGTACAAATGTACATTCAGTACACACAGTACATACACTACACACAATACTTATTTATATATATAATTATAATGTTCTTTCTGTACTACAGGTATTTCTCTATGGTGGTACTGAGTCCTGTTTCAAAGGCGAATACATCCCTTTCATTCTGATGGCACTTCTGGTCATTTTCTTCGTAATACTCCCAACACCGTTTGTTCTCTGTGTACTCACAGCAAGGAGATGGTCGGTGAGTACGTACATTGGAGCAGCATGCAGTTTTTCCTCCAGTATATACAGTATACAAAGGTGTCTGTGTATCTACATGTGTGTACAAAATAATATTGCAATATTTATATATTGCATTTATTAAAAATGTGAGAACTTCCTGGATTTCCCCTCTGCTTGCAGAAATTTGACCTCTATCACTTCACTGATTAAATCACCAAGGATGTCCACCCAAAGCAAGGGTGGTATGCAGGATGGGACATTGGAAGAAGACTTCTGTTTATTATAGTTTTCTTTGGTGGAGTCTATTTTGACACATCTTTACGTCTTGTAAGGACACTGTTAATGTATTATTACTGTATTGGCTACTGTATTGACATTTGGTGTGTGTGCGTGCACGTGTGCATACTTGTGTGCGTGGGGAGGGGTATGGGTGTGTGTGTACATGTGTGTGTGTGTGTACATGTCTGCATGTGTGTGTGTTTGTGCATTCCATATACACGTATATTGATATATACTGTACATTTTGTCACTGGGTTCTTCATCGCGTCTTACCCCAGTTGGCTAACTTTCTACTTGCCACACTTGTACTTGTTGTTCACCTTATTGCAAAGCCTTTCAAGGAGGAACACAATAACATCATTGAAGCAGCGGTGCTCCTCAACTTTGTCCTTGTAACGATATGCTACCTTGAGGCTCCTGTTGGAATGTTTGCAACAGTTGTGGTCATCCTGGTGACTGTACTCCCCTATCTCTATGCTGTGGGGTACCTTGTGGTGTTGTTTGCCAGGAAAATGTGAGTGTACATATAAGTTCACGTGTGCAACTATAGATAATGTGTGCTGATGGGATGTTTGTATTATAATATTCATGGCGTAATGAACAAAATACTATAGCAGGTAAAGCTCACTATATGACCACCTTGATAATAAGACCACCTCACCCAGAACAATAATAAGATCACCTTGCAGTTCCTAGTCTCAGAAATTTAATAGCTAGGACACTATACTCCATAGCTAGGACCACTTTGGCTGGTCCCATAGGCACGTGGTCTCAATTGTGAGGTTGCATTGTATTGATTTTGTATATGTACAAACCTCACAGTACAATCAGTTCAATGTGATGCATTCCCATCCACACCCACAATCATAGGAGAAGCAGACCTCCATTTGTATCATTCTTGGGGATCATTTCAAAGTTACAACAGCGCATTTTGGATCCTCGACCATCTCATGACCCAGGTCGGCTGGCTAGAGGTGAACTGAAGGAATGCCTAGTGGTGGAGGAGTTCCGAGCAGACGAAAGCAAATATTCTGAACAAGAGCGAGATCAGAAGGGGTTCAGTGGAAGTGAGCCATCTTTGAGAAAGAGAGAGGAGGATAGCAGCAAGAATACACCCTCAGGCATAAAGAGAAGCTTTGATGACATTGACCGAGATATTGATCTGTTTGACTTCAGTATTTGAAAGCTGTTGATAATTATTTATTTCATTATAATTATTTGGTGTGCAATCAGTGTCATCTCATCTGATCTGGTGCTGCCCAGACCCATCACCATAACAATACCTGGATTTGTTAGCTATGTCATACGACGGATATTAGACATCTATACATGACCAGACTGTATCCAGTCACTCACGTGTACTGAACAACATAGATATATCCACTATACTACGCCATTGTATCTAAGCATGTGATTTGTATAACTAGTTGTGAACAAAGTTCAGAACCTCGCAAATGCTTGGATTTTATATTGACGTAGTTCAGTGACATCATCTAAAAATGTCTTCCAAAATGGACGTCATGATGGCCGACCATTTGGTGTCCCAAACGATGGATTGGCAAACCCTGCTCTTCGGCAAAGGAAATCGAAAAATCGTTGTGCAAAAAAGTTGACAATTGTTATTCGGATGTTTATTACCAACGGTGGAACGACTTAGTGCTGAATGCTTCAATCAAGGAACGATTGGGGTTCAAAGAAACCAAAAAATTACCAAGCGTTAGCGAGGTAATTTTTTCCGTTCGTTTGGGGAGTCCGATCGAGGTCACCCATGCACACAATTGCGGTGGCCGCCAATATTGTTGGATATAGATCATTTTTTGGTTTCTTTGAACGCAAATCGTTCGTCGATCGAAGCGCTCAGCACTAAGTCGTCCCACCGATGGTAATGGGGCACAGTCGCAGCATATATTGAAATGGCAAACTTAGACAAAGGTTGCCTGTGGTTCACACACGATCCGTTATCCGTAACACCACGTACGCACCAATGTACAGTTGAACCTCCTTAACGCAATACTCTATATGGACAATTCCACAATTCCATGCTAAAAGCATTTCCTGTTGACAGTACTTAGATAATGCACGTGTACATCAGCTGAAAATGTAGAGACTTAACAATAATCTTATGCTGTAGAGATGTTGTGTTACTAAGGTTCGACTGCACATAAATAGTACAACACGTATACATTACATACATTCATACATACGTTGGTACAGGTACACACTTACTTCAACACATCCAAGTAGACCAGACTGAGCAGCCAGATGTAATGGTGCATTCTCATCCTACACAGCATTGAAACGTGTGAACACACACACACACACACACACACACACGCGCGCGCGCACGCACACACACACACACACACACACGCGCGCGCACGCACACACACACACACACACACACACACTTGTACGCACGCACACACACACTTGCACGCACACACACACACACACACACACACACACACACACACACACACACACACACACACACACACACACACCACACCTTGTCCAACAGACACACAGACGGATGATAAACATAACTCTTGCCCATTCCATTTCTCTTCTCGCGGTCCGAACCATTGATAAACGGTAGTTGATATTCTTTCTTCACAGTCTGGTCTAAGAGCATTTGGAGGAGTTCCTTTCTCTTTTTGTCTGTTCTCTGACTCGAACGAGAAGAAGCACACGCTACATAAAAGGCTGTCTGACCATTGGCGTTAGTTACGAAAGGGTCACCGCCAAATCGAAGGCATTCGTTCAGGAAAAGTTTGTGCTCGAACCTGACAGCGTATATCAAAGGCGTGTCGTTGGAAGGACTGGGTCCCATGTGTTTATTAGGATTAAAGTTCTTCTGTATAAGTGGGCTTACATATCGGATTCCGAAGACTGCATTTTCCGAAGGATCTCTTCTTCTCCAGGTAATTTCCATTTGGATTCCTTCTTACTGTCATCTTTCCGTTCTTCTTCGGTTAGTAAAAAATGAAAGAACTTCGTTTCCAATGCACCCATCTCCAGTACGCACTGATCATTAGAATCTGTCACGAGTCTTTAGGTAACATAATGTCATAATGTGTTCTCACACGTAACTGAAACAGTGAATTTATATTATATTTCATATTGCGCAAAAAGATGGCCGACTTCAAAAGGCCGAGAATTAGAAATTCGGCTAGAATTCAAGCGAAACGGCTTCGCCGAACTTTATATCTCCAGCGAAGGTTTTTCCAAACCTAAAGTAGACGTTCAAGTATTTTGAGTGCTGGGGAAGGCTACTGCGACTCCACTTTTGTCATTTTTTATCAAATTGTACACTTAGGGCAACTATAAATAGCGCAGATACTAATAATAAAATAGATAGGTCACGGTAGCCGGTTGGTCAGGTGACACGACTCTAGGCTCCAGGTCGCGGGTTCGAAACCTCGAAAGGACGGTTTTTTTCTCTGAAAAAAAAGAGCTCACTTCCTGGTGGTCAGTCGCAATACTCTCTACAAAGAACCGTAGGGGGGAGCTTTGGGACTCGCGACTGACCTCCCAGCTAGAATAGTGTCTTCTGCATTCGCGGAATGGCCAAGTACACAGTACCTGTGGAAAATCCCTATAAAGCCGACCATAGGTTTGTTCGACCCCGAGTGGGTGACCTTTTTTTTTTTTTTTTTTTTTTTCAACTCAAGGCCATAAACCACCCAGAATCATCATTACAATGTACTGTATGTTGTATGCATCATTATACAATCACTACATGTACCACACAAATGGGGAGCATTATAGGGAACATATGCATGTACGACAATGCAGGAATGATTAACAACAATATTATGTATAGCCTAGTGGTAGCTACTAATAAGTGATTATTATCGCTGATTGGGTACTCTAAAATTAATTTTTAGGGGTTGCTTGAAAAAGATGCCCTATTTTGAAATTCCAAGAATTAGAATTTGGTCTGGAATTCGGGCATAACGGGTATGCCAAACGTGATAACCTCGAAGCCCAAAAAGAGATGCCTAAGTAGTTCCAGTGTGTGTGTGGGGGGGGGGGGGGGGATACTTGTTGGTTTGGAGAGTTTGGTGTAATAGGATCAGACTTTGACCCACGTAACTACCTTTCAATGCACAAAACATTATTAAACAATGCACTAATACACATAATATGAAGTTGTATGCATCAGCATGAATTTATAAAAAATTAATCATTTTAACACACTCACAAAATTAATACATACATACGTCTGAAATAGAGATATTCGTAATAATAATTTTAATATGCAGTGTGTGTGTGTGTGTGTTTGGGTATGGGTGCTAAACTATGAAACATTTCATTATTATTGTGGGTAGATAGGTGAATTACAAACAGCAAGTTCAACTCTGGCGGTCGAGGAGGTCATTCACAACAGCTCTTATGTGGTTGTTGTGCTTCTTCAACAGCTCCTCGTTCAGGTGGCGATTTGGGAATCCCATGCTCACCAACCTATCCACGAGATTAGTGGGTTCTTTAGGAGGTGCCCACTTTGCCTGTGGAAGTGTGTACTTCTTTGGAAGCTTGAAAGCAGGCGTGGTAGAAGTGTTATCACAACTGTCTCCTTCACATTGGATACCTTCCTGTGTGTTCTCTACTGTAGACTCTTGTTTGAGCTCTGGAGTATATTTGTCGGAGTCTCCAACCTGCTGAACGACTTCAACTCACTATATTATACTCAGTATATTTTGGTCAACCAAATCTGTACAGGCATCCTACGGACAAACAAGATGGATGAATATAACATCTGGAGAACATACAGTGAGGCAGACACACACAGACAAATGCTGTAACACACACAGCAGCAAATATGTACATACATACATACATACGTACCTGAAAGTCCTCGTCTGATCCACCTTTGAAAGGGGTGTTGAGGTCATTCTGTCCACAAATATTCTGGTTGTTATCAACGGGTTCAAGCCTAATGTCCCCAGCTGGGGAGTCCTGTGGGCGGTGATGGACGTGGATGTCCTTGACAAAGTTGGTGAACGTATTGACCAGACCAGTGGCTATGGTGAGAGGCTCCTTGATGGTGGCCTCACCGAGGGTCATCCTATGAAACTTGAAGTTGCTGGCATCCCTCCTGGCCTGCTTCGGTGTGGCATTTGGCGAAACACGTGGGCTGGTGTTGTCCGGATTAGGTCCTAGTTGGGGGATAGGCTGGGGTGGTCCGTCTGGCGAGGACAGCACCTCCCAGTCTGGTAGTCCCCCAATGCTATCTTCTCCACAAATAGTGTTATTCCTGTCGTTGGTCTTGTCCTCGACAGTGTTCTGCTGAGTCTGTCCAGCAGCAGTGAGGGGAGCATTCGGATCAAAGCACGGTGGAATGACAATAACAAATTCATCACTGGAATCTGTAAACAACAACAACAACAACAGATTTTACATGATGGCCATGCACATCAGAGGGTAATCCGACGCCTCTATAATCCAATATTCTCTATAATCCGACCATTATATGAGGTACAATCACCATACATAGGTATGGTAAGAGGCACTCCATAATCCAACAACCTCCTAATCCAACATTATTCTGAGGTCCCATTGAGTGTCGGATTAGAGAGGTTTCACTGTATAAGTGAGTCTGTTCTATGTACTGTAGCAAACAAAGTCCCAGGTGAGGCACAGCAGAGGGGATGTGTGCTCAGAACAGGACAGGTTGGAGGGAAGCCATCAATCACCCTCTCACTAACCTCGAAGTTCCCTGCTGGTTGCAGGCTCTGCAGTGGTGGCTCTAGACTTCTGAACTCTGGCTCATCATCAAAATTCCCATTATAATGTGTTGACAAGGGCTTTGGGAGATGTTCATGAACTACAACTGCAAGAGTAGATAAAGAATTAGACAATGCACATTGAAGTGCAAGTTGCACTTGCAATTGATGTGACTACACAATGGTACATATGTACACAAGAGTGTGTGTGTGTGTGTGTGTGTGTGCGTGTGTGGTGTGTGTGTGGTGTGTGTGTGCACGCGTGTGTGTGTGTGTGTGTGTGTGATTCTTACATAAACTTTCATCAAGTTTAAGTTTTGCATCTTTCACAGTTTCAAAAGGATCCTTTTTCCATACTTCAAGTACGTACCTTCTCTATGGACCAGTCTATTGTGAAAGAAGTCATGTGACAGTCACATGATATATAGCAAATAGCGGACATATTCTCCTCACCATAATGGACCAGCAGCAACTCAGCTGCAAATGAACGGAGCTTGATCTCTCCACATTTAGGCACAGACATGGATAGCAAAGCCCGCACGTCTGTGGGTACCGTCAGTTTTGCCTTCAACTCCTTCACAAGCTCCTCCTTCATCTCATACAATCCTTCTGGGTGCTGCATTGTGTAGGTCTGGCACACACAAATAGAGATAAATGGATTCATTCCTAGATGACAAGACACATTTCCACAACACACTCTCACACATGCACGCGCACACACACACACACACACACACACACACACACACACACACACACACACACACACACACACACACACACACACACACACACACACACACACACACACACACACACACCACCACCACCACACCTTGTCCAACAGACACACAGACGGATGATAAACATAACATTTGTCCATTCCATTTCTCCTCTCGCGGTCCGAACCATTGATAAACGGTAGTTGATACTCTTTCTTCACAGGCTGGTCTAAGAGCATTTGGAGGAGTTCCTTTCTCTTTTTGTCTGTTCTCTGACTCGAACGAGAAGAAGCACACGCTACATGAAAGGCTGTCTGACCATTGGCGTTAGTTACGAAAGGGTCACCGCCAAATCGAAGGCATTCGTTCAGGAAAAGTTTGTGCTCGAACCTGCCTATATCAGAGGCGTGTCGTTGGAAGGACTGGGTCCCATGTGTTTATTAGGATTAAAGTTCTTCTGTAAGTGGGCTGACATATCGGATTCCGAAGACTGCATTTTCCGAAGGATCTCTTCTTCTCCAGGTAATTTCCATTTGGATTCCTTCTTACTGTCATCTTTCCGTTCTTCTTCGGTTAGTAAAAAATGAAAGAACTTCGTTTCCAATGCACCCATCTCCAGTACGCACTGATCATTAGAATCTGTCACGAGTCTTTAGGTAACATAATGTCATAATGTGTTCTCACACGTAACTGAAACAGTGAATTTATATTATATTTCATATTGCGCAAAAAGATGGCCGACTTCAAAAGGCCGAGAATTAGAAATTCGGCTAGAATTCAAGCGAAACGGCTTCGCCGAACTTTATATCTCCAGCGAAGGTTTTTCCAAACCTAAAGTAGACGTTCAAGTATTTTGAGTGCTGGGGAAGGCTACTGCGACTCCACTTTTGTCATTTTTTATCAAATTGTACACTTAGGGCAACTATAAATAGCGCAGATACTAATAATAAAATAGATAGGTCACGGTAGCCGGTTGGTCAGGTGACACGACTCTAGGCTCCAGGTCGCGGGTTCGAAACCTCGAAAGGACGGTTTTTTTCTCTGAAAAAAAAGAGCTCACTTCCTGGTGGTCAGTCGCAATACTCTCTACAAAGAACCGTAGGGGGGAGCTTTGGGACTCGCGACTGACCTCCCAGCTAGAATAGTGTCTTCTGCATTCGCGGAATGGCCAAGTACACAGTACCTGTGGAAAGTCCCTATAAAGCCGACCATGGGTTTGTTCGACCCCGAGTGGGTGACCTTTTTTTTTTTTTTTTTTTTCAACTCAAGGCCATAAACCACCCATAATCATCATTACAATGTACTGTATGTTGTATGCATCATTATACAATCACTACATGTACCACACAAATGGGGAGCATTATAGGGAACATATGTACGACAATGCAGGAATGATTAACAACAATATTATGTATAGAATAGTGGTAGCTACTAATAAGTGATTATTATCGCTGATTGGGTACTCTAAAATTAATTTTTAGGGGTTGCTTGAAAAAGATGCCCTATTTTGAAATTCCAAGAATTAGAAATTGGTCTGGAATTCGGGCATAACGGGTATGCCAAACGTAATAACCTCGAAGCCCAAAAAGAGATGCCTAAGTAGTTCCAGTGCATGTGTGTGTGTGGGGGGGGGGGGAATACTTAAATTGTTGGTTTTGAGAGTTTGGTGTAATAGGATCAGACTTTGACCCACGTAACTACCTTTCAATGCACAAAACATTATTAAACAATGCACTAATACACATAATATGAAGTTGTATGCATCAGCATAAATTTATAAAAAATTAATCATTTTAACACACTCACAAAATTAATCAATGACATATTATTGTACATATTATTAGTTGATACACATACTATATATAGGTGCTATTAGTGTAACTAGACAGGGTAATCCAATTAAGTATACAATGTATACGTCATGGTCAGATGTACGTAAAATCAACATGGATATCCTCATCTACATCTCCCTCCCCCTCGTGGGAATTCAATCCATGTGTTACTGTGTTGGATAGCGAGAGATGCCTGTCTTTTCCGCTAGCAATGACATTGGCCAGATTCCTAGGAGTTTGAGTTTTTGAAGGCTGTGGTGTCAATAGTGGAGTTGTTTCATTTCTTGCACTATTGGCCTTTTTCTTCTTACTACGCAGAACAGGTACTTCATAAGGTCTTGGCTGTGCTGTTGTTACAGAATTTCTCGTATTTCCTCCTTGCTGACGAAGGCGATCCACCCATGCATCAGAAAAAGCAAATCTTTGGTCAGGATCAAGATATGTTGGCTCTCTGGATCTTCTAAGTGTCTCTGTAAATTCGAAGTGAATTTATAGAGGAAGGGATTCAAATATTCAATTAGAGACGGGGATCCTAGGTTTGATGTTGACATGTATGCATATGGATTTCTTAATCATTATAATACAGACATGCTGTAACTGCATATATACGATGGAAAGTAAAATTGAATTTAATAATCACATACTTAAAACTGTATAATATGATTTCAATGCAAGGTGAATCTAAGGCACTAGGAGGAAGGATACAAACTCTTGCAACATTAACTGCATGTCAGGGATGGAACTCACAATCCAATGCAACAATTTATTGCCTTTGTGGTAACGATTACTGACGCAGAGGATGATGCTTTGGCTCAACAACGCATTTTAATTTGTTCCATATTTGACTACAATTTACCAAATAGTATATATTTGATTCATGTAAGACTGCTCTCATAGAAAATAAGGCTGAACAAAGTCTATATCTATTAGTTTATGAAGCAATTTAATCAGTTAATAGTCTACGCAATCTAGTGATTCGAGTGAATTATATTAAATAGATTAAAACGTACTATATGGATACCTGATTCACTGAGAGACGTGTCTGTGAGTCCATTTTGACCTTGGCGGTTGGCTATCACAATTCTAGACCCTCCTGAATCAGTCTCTCTCTCAATCGCTTTGAGCTCACAACAGCAGAGTGGTATAGAGGTAGCCGAGAAATCAGTCCTGTAACAACGTCCTTCCACTCCACAACATACGAGCCAAGGACAACATATGGTGCAGAGAAGGTTGGAGACTTTATCCATGGTGCTCCTATATAGCTAGAGCCGGACGCGTGTGGACAAAAAGACTCAGTGGGAGGTATATACAGTCAGTGGCATGTGACTGGTGCGGTAAACAGATCTCGAGTAAGGTCAGTCCGAGGGTACGTCCCTAGAACTCCGTCTGATCACATGACTATTATTATAATAATAGATTGTTATGTTGAAAGGGGTGTATATCAATTCTGTACTTGCCCTTGGAGTCGTGGTTGACCTGTTCGAAAGTAGGATATAGTCTATAATTATAGTCTAACTATAGATTCTATTATCTATGATCTAACGGGCTTGGCCAGGATTATAATTATTTGTCATTGATTTGCTTGGTCTAAATTGTTTAGAAATATGGCCTTTGATTTTTGGGCATTGCTAGGTTCGTTGTTAGCAGTCATTGTCGTCCTTTTGCTAATAATATGTGTAACTTACAGTTTCCTGGTGGCCATTATTTGTAAGATGTACAAAGCCACCTGTAATGCATGCTGTGAAGTAGGCTTTCTCTGCTGTGCGTGTCGGCTGAGTCGACGTGGACGTGCTGAATTTGGCCGAGATCGGGGCGGAAGACGTGTAGGTGAGCATTTATTATCTGTGACCGTGAATTAGGTTGAATTATACCGAAAATGCTATTGATAGATACGTAGTTTCAGGGTAATCTTAGTCCATACTATTAGTGAAACTATGATATTATAATTAAGCTTAAGTGTATAATATCATAACGTGCATGTGGTGAAGTGTTCAAAATTCTAAGCTGCATGATTGCCATGGATAACAATCTTAATCAAATTTAAACCCTTAGGCTAAAGGAAGTTAAGAATGAGGTCAATTTTTCCTAATAATTATGTTTACTCCTCACTGACATGCTCAGCCTGGCAAGACTTGTTTGATCATTTACGTTTGTACTTGTCATGTAGCGAGCTGCATCTTTAGTGACATCATCTGGTTGTTGATTTCTTCATATTATGTTATACATACCAGTTTGAATATTGAATCGACATGTCCACTCAATCTATTAGATATTTAAATGCAGTTACTACATTGTTGACCACCCAGCAAATTTAAGAATTATAATGTCAACTCTTATGATATTATTATTAATATATTAGACTTAAAGTTTAATGCTGATCGTACTTGCTAATACAGTGGAACCTCTCTATAAAGGACACATTGGGACCAGCTAATTTGTCCACTGTAGAGAGGTTGTCCACTCTTCAGAGGTGAAAAGTGTGTTAACACTATAGGGGAGTTCATTTTTGGGGCCTAAGAAAGTGTCCTTTGTAGGGAGGTATTTTCTATGGTGTCCTTTATTGGGAGAGTCCTTTAATAGAGGTTCCACTGTATACGTAGAGCATCAAGAACACAGTCCCAGAGGATATGGTAGCACGGATCCATACGACGATGTTACCTTCCACCAAGAAACGCGGGACCAGCGTCCTCCTGCAGCACTACCGCGGGATGTTGATGATACTACACATTATGTTGATCCTATTGGCCCTCCTCCTCTCGAAAGAGCACTTCTGGAAGAAAAAAGGAAGCTTAAGAGCGGGGTACAAGACAAGGATCCGGACATTATTAGCACAGATTATGAAAATGTACCACCTAGGCGTTCCCACAAAAGTCGCGGCGAAAGTTACCTTGTTGTACAACCTCCGAGTGGAAGAGGTGTTGATGGTGGAGAGCATGAGACGGAGGGACAGACCAGTGGTTCTAAGTAAGGTAGTCACGATCCTACTGCTGCAGGGCATTCTGGTGAATAACCCTTCTTGAAGACATGATGCATGTATATCATTACTGCATGTATACATAACACTGTATCTTTGGACAACATGATTATTGTGTACCACCAGAGTTTATTAATAACATATTATTATAATAGACATTGTATAGTATACTTTGATGTTTTAATGCATGTACAGTACAGACATATATGATATCATATATTCCATTTTGTAATAGATTCATAGTATTACATACTATTAGACATTATCAGTATAAGTATAGTATAGTATTCGCTATACCATGGTAGTCTATTGGCATTCACTGTGCTATGGTAGTCTATAGTATGACCCAGGTGCATTCCATTCATGCATGGAGTATCTCATTTTAAAAATTTCGTACATCTGCAAAATGTGGTGCCAGTCAATTAATTCTGGTTGCAATTTTCACTGACAGTCCTGTTAACCTTTCTCTCACCATATACCACTATGAATCGTATTCATTTCGTGTTCAGATCATTTTCTGGATAAAACGTATGAATGATTGATCGTAACAAATATTAATGACAGAACACAATATTAATTTCCTTATTATAATCATGGGGTAATGTAGGATATAAATATGTAAAGGATGGGTAAAATTAAAATACCAGGGAGGTGTTGACAGGAAACAAGTTTGCCGGTGGAACTATAAATATCATACTAAAGGTAGAAGAAGAAAATGGAACTGTTCTGCAATAAATGGATGAAATAATGGTTTTTGAATCTTCAAAGTATATTGTCTATTTTCATCTACTTCCTAACAACAACATTAACCGGGTGAATTTTGGTATTTTCTTGTGGCATTCCTAGCAGCAGGCAAGTCCACCAAGAAAGGCCTTCTTCACAAGAACGCTTTTCACATTGGGAAGATCCTTCTTCTCTTCGTCGCTTCCTATCAAATTCCTTGAGGGAGAATTCTGTTGTATTCGTACTTGAAATCATGTGCTCAGTTGGAGGGAGTTCGGTAGCCATATTTCCATCATGTTGCGCAACAACCTGACTGCTCGAAAATGGCTGCCAAACCTGACCTACACTCGGATCCACGGGAATGTCCTTTTTCGTACTGATCATGACCGGAATTGCTGAAGAGGAGTGCTGAACAAAACATTGTATGGATGTATGATCGATCAGACGTAGAAAATCTAAATTTGGAAAGTCTGCGGTCCATTGATATGTAATGGGACGCAGAAGACAAACAAAGAAGAGATATTTCATCATCTCTTTACTTTTATTCCTATTTATCCTTTATATGGAGGAAATCGGCGTGTATAAAATCTACCCATTATTAAAGAGTAGTTGGAACGGGAGCTTAGTTGACGAAGACATTCTTGCTCGAGATGCTCTGAAACTCCTCCTCATATCAGACATGCACATTATGTGCACAGTTCCAGCTGTGGAGCCGTGGTTGTATCGATGGGATGCGGATCGGTACCTGAAGATGAATATCGAGACTGCTGTAAGGTACGTACACCCGGACGTTGTAATTGTTCTCGGTGACGTGTTCGATCAGGGATATGTTGCTTCTGACCAAGAGTGGGCGGAATATATCGAGTGCCTACATGACATTGTGCGACTTCCTGTTGAGACAAAGCTGTTGGTTACTGTTGGTGATAATGACATTGGTGGGGAAGGGCGTGATGTTATAAAGCCTTCATTGGTGGAAAGATACACAAAAGAGTTTGGTACACTGAATGATGTCCACATAATCAAGAATGTGGCATTTGTGAAGGTGTGTACTTGACTGTGTGGGTGTGTGCATGTGTGTCTGTACGTGTGTGTGTGTGTGTGTGTGTGTGTGTGTGTGTGTTTGTGTACGTGTTTGTGTGTGTTTGTTTGTGTGTGTGTGTGTGTATGTGTGTGTGTGTGTGTATGTGTGTGTATGTGCATGTGTGCATGTGTGTGCGTGCGTGTGTGTGTGTGTGTGTGTGTGTGTGTGTGTGTGTGTGTGTGGTGCGCATGTGCATGTATATCTGTTTATGTGTGCATGTACTATATTGGTGTGCAGGTAAGTTTGTGTACATGAGAAGTAATTATTGTTGTTGTCATGTTTTCTCATTCTTTTTCACATACCAATGTCCTGTCACACAGGTTAACACTGTACCTCTTCTAAGGACAATCCCTTTAGATGGTGCTGAGAGAAATGCTCGTAAAGCCATCAATGACTTTACATCTGAAGCAGAGGCAACTCTGAACAAACCCTCAAACGTCAATGTTGTTGTGATGTATGGACATATTCCAGTTCAAGAGATACGGGATTCAAGTCTGTTTTTATCGGTACTGGAAACAGTCCGTCCGTCATTCTACTTCTCAGGCCATGTGCACTATTTTGCTCAAGCTGCTCACACTAAGGGACCATCCACGTTCGAAGAGTATGTTATTCCTACTAGTAGTTACCGAATGGGTCAGTTGTATGCTGGTCTAGGAGTGGCTACGATAGGTGAGGTGTGTGTGTGTGCACGCATGTGTGTGTGTGCATGTGTGCATGTGCGTGTGCTTGTGCATGTGTGTGTGTGTACGTGCATGCGTGCGGGCATGTGTGTGCAGGTGAGGACTGGCATAATATACATATTGGCTCCATTCATTGCTGATAGTTCTTATAGGTATGTATGATTACATTATTAGCAGGAAGTATCTTGTATACTGAAAGAAGTTTAAGCTATGTATGACATTCTTTTTTAAGATCTCATTGTGTGTCTTCTCTTAACTTTAGATGCCAAAGGAAAGCTAGCGTTTTCAGTACTCTGGTTTCCTTCACGATTTCCCCTAATGTGTTTTTCAGTCACCCTATTTGTTGTTTTCGTCTTGTTCAATATTTGTCATTGTAGAAGATGAATTGTGAGTTGAGTCAATCGATATGAATCCATTCAGCCCCGGTTTGCCTTTCCTCAATCATCACAAAAAGGTCTCGAGTCATCTGCTTGTCTGCTCATCATTGCTTGTCTGTCTGGTCTGCCAGCCTAATTCGAATTAGATTTTATCATGTTCATTATTACCGAGCGGTTTATACCGCGAGGTTATCTGTTTCCGTCGCATAGGGGTGCCCAGAGTTGGCGCCCACTCATTTGATTAGTTTCCGGGTTAAAAATTCTAAGATTTTGTCCCATTTGTGCTTTCTTTCGCCGAGAGTTTCAAAGTGCTCGTGAACGAAATTCGATATTGGTCGATGCTGGTGTGAGCGGGCATCGGCGTGCTGCAGAATAAAGTAACGAACGTTTGTACAGACAACCTGGAGTTTGCGCAACGCTTAAGAAAAGGCAACTCACATTTCTTTCCTTCACGGCGGCACTCTTCTTGTTATGCGATTAGCAGACCTCTTAAAACGTGAACAAGCAAGTTATCTAAAAATTTTGCGTAACGATTTTTGACTTTCCTTTCGGCGTAAGTAGGGTATGCCGTAACGTCGTTCGGGACCTAGAATTGGCCGGCCATGATGACGTCCATCTTGTCAGCCATTTGCAAATAACATATGACGTCATGGCATTTGCTTGTAGGCATGCGTGTGACTGTTTTTTCTTTTTTTTTCTTTTAAAACTGCCTAATATTACAATACAATTGTTCAAATGAAGGTATGTACGTATATGTAGACTAGACCATACTTTTCTTCATAGCGAGGTTCTGCACAATGTGCACACCTAGTATGAATTTTGATATTGATCAATATAAATTCACTGTTACGGTTACGCATAGGAACGCATAAATTTATTACCAATCTGTATGTTCAAATATGGCGTCTACGTCTGGCTAGCGAGACTATGAGTTAGAAAATGGACGCCGTGGACGATGGCTCGAGACCTATTATGACGATTGAAGATACTCTGTCTGTTGTGGACCCACCAGAGTCTATTTTCGGAGGTGGAGACAACAAGTCAAGGTCTTTGTTTGAGGCCCTTTTCAAAGAAATTGACCGAGATGCTGTGTTTTGTTACTTGAATTCTTTCAAGCAAGTTCGAGTCGTTTTGTCCTCAGCGGAAAAGGCCAAAGAGGTGATGGAAAAGATAAACGGCGGTTCATTCATGGGCCAACAGATAAAGTTAAGGTTTTCTGAATACATACAGATTGGTTCATCCACTCTCCAGATACCCGAACAAGATCACCTCTTCCTCATATCCCCTCCTTCCACCCCTCCAGTTGGCTGGGAACAAACGAGGGAAGCCAAGCCGTCCCAGCCACACATAGAAGACATTTTACACGCCCTTCACATTGCTTCATTTTCCGGTGAACCTGTCCAAGTTCATGCTGGCACTGGGGATATTCCAAGTATTGTCCTCCATGCTCCGGATGATGATAATGATGACACCACTCGTGTCGGTACACCATCTGTAAAGATCAGCTCTTGCCCACCCCATCTGGTGCACACGACACGACCTCCGTGATTAACATCTCAAGTTTAATACATTTTTATATGCAATAATAATCGAATAACCTCAATATGCTGTTTTACTGTCTTATGGAATGGGATTTCTTAGTATGTTTATTACGCATTATTTTATTTATTTCCTTTTTGTGATATTCGTTGATATATTGACGATCTTATGGTCCATTTGACTTTTTGTGTCCGTCTATGAAGGCCACGTAAAGGACAGTGATCTTTGTGGTCAGGTGGTCTTTTTGTCAAGGGTTGAAGATAATAGCTATCCCCCACACGTGTGTATGTGCAGGTGTGTGTGTGTGTGTGTGTGTGTGTGTGCGTGCGTGCGTGCGTGCGTGCATGTGTGTGTGTGTGTGTGTGTGTGTGTGTGTGTGTGTGTGTGTGTGTGTGCGTGCGTGCGTGCGTGCATGCGTGCATGTGTGTGTGTGTGTGTGTGTGTGTGTGTGTGTGTGTGTGTTTGCATGTGTATACACACAAACAACACTTAAGAGTATTATGGTCTCACTGGTAATCAAAAACATGTATCAGACAATGTACCATCTACCACAATTCCTCATTCAGCTATGTCAGAAGAAGGTTTTTAGTATCGTAGCCTGGAGCGATAAAGAACAGTTTGAGATGTTAAGTAGTCTATAGCTGCAGGTCGAAGGGGACTAGCACCTCACGTGGTACCTCAGGGTCCTAAATAAGTGTTACTGTGTATAGAATGTCCAATACGAGTAGATCAGTGAACAGGGAAAATCCCCTGTACACATTAGTGCTCGCCCCAACCAACTGATAAAATGGAGGACGAAACATTGAGAAGTGATATGAACGCTAACATCGAACAACCCGCGTTGTTCAAAATTACGCAGGCACAAAAAGATCGGATGGAGAAGAGTAAGATGAAGGCGAAAGCTCTCAAACATGCCAGACTAACGTCTCATTATCATCCTTATAAGAACGACCAGGAGCACAAGACAGGAACAGGCAAGGCTGCCTCTCGGGACGTCACCTCGGCAACTAGCAGAGGAGGATACATGATCGATGGTAGCGATAAAGAAGCACCTGTTCTAGAGTATAAACTCGTCGAGGAAGAAGGTACGTACGGAGTGTGTGGATAGCGAATCGAGATGGTACCCAAGCCTTTACTACATGATCTGTGGATACATGTGGGGTCACAGTAATAGAGTCGGATAAATCAAAACATTTGGGTAACTCGGATAAATGGAGTAACTTAGTAAATAGTGATAACTTCGAACACTGGGGTAACTTAAAACACTGGGGTAATTTGGAACACTGGGGTAGCTTAGAACACTGGGGTAACTTGGAACACTGGGGAACTTTGAACACTGGGGTAACTTAGAACACTTGGGTAACTTAAAACACTGGGGTAATTTAGAACACTGGGGTAGCTTAGAACACTGGGGTAACTTGGAACACTGGGGAACTTTGAACACTGGGGTATCTCGGAGCTCAGGGATAACTTCGAACACTGGAGATAACTTGGCATATTTGAAGGTCTGGCTATGTGAGACAAAGTTACGACCATCTATCCACATTAATTCTCTTCTCTGCCATCTATGATGGGATACTGTGATGGTAGGTACAGTACTACTATTTCATATACAGTCCAACTTGCTTAGTAAGTACCTTGAAGGGCCCACCAAATCTGTACTTCTTATCAGAGGTACTTACTATCAGTACTGGTTGACATAGTGTACATGAGCTAGGGACTGAGTGAAGTGTACTCACTAACCAGGAGTATGTACTAACCCAGGTACTTACTAAGCAAGTTGCACTGTATGTACTTACTCACCCCACCATAATATATTAATACATTCGTGCATACATACTATTATACGTAAAATGACTGCAAATTCCCCTCTATTGTACTATCATGCTTACATATCCGTGATATTTGATATTATATGGTAAGGTGCCCTAGTTCCTAATGCTTCCCAGTTTTGGACACTTTGGATGTAGCGATGAAATTTACCTTTGCAAGCTGCTTTTTGGATCAAGCTTGATATCAAACTGATCCTCACTCTACAAAGTATCCAAAGGTACTAATGAGGTTTGGTTTTGTTTTTCAATCCAAAGTGTTGAGGACTAGGAAGCGCCTCACCAGAGTTGTTTTATCTTTTCCACGTACGTACATTGAATCATGCCTCACATCATCCCGATGGCATCATCCACAGTGGAGGGTATGTGACGAATCACATTGGAATTATTTTTGTATGGTGAAGCCTTCTACCTTATGAGAATGTATCTGAACACCTGCATGAAATGGAGGTCTTCAACGTTCCAAGACAAATTGTGGGTAGTTGGTCTGTGACTCAATGTTGGATAATAGAGTGATGTCTTACATGTGACTACATACATAACCATACATTGTCAGCCAACATATGTAGATATATAGCTATGGGAACAGATTGTGACTTTGACACATGTGTTCCTTGTGATTGCATGTCTGGGTGGTCTAGTATCAATAGGTCGATGATGATCTCTGTTAACCTGTTTTTACCATTCGGCCCAAGTATGTATACACGTACATACTAACACTTGTAATCCATGTAGTCTATATTAACTGAGTGTTGCTGTGTGTACATGTATGCTGACAATCAGGTGTATGGTGTTATCACAAATAGCATTAGTTTTGACGATTAATGTGTGTACCTTCATACCTTCTTCTGCGTCCAACTTGACAACAACTTTTTGACAGATGTACGTGATTGTTCACCGGGTGTGGCCCGAACGTGGCTGGCTAATATACTGTCTAACTCTATTTTGTGATAATAGCGTCTAGCTGATATTCAGTAAGGTACCATGTTCCAATTACATTAGCTGTCCCACATTATAGTGATGTGTTAGGGAGGGGCATTCCAGTACATGAGAGTGGCGTCTAACTGTGTATAGAGCAATGCAACAGAAGGCAATTGCATGTCTATAGCATCATTAGCTGCTGTTTTCGTAGGAATTCATATTTTATGCTGACCTAGTACTCATGGCGTAACCACTGGATTTAGTGTATACCTGGACATTAGTCCAACCAACTAAATGTTACGTATACAATACATACTACATGTGTACTACATACGTACACTACATATACAATGTATCATTACTGTGTGTTGTATGAAATTGCTATTATTAAGGAATTGTTTGTATACAGTGAAATTGTGTCGAGAATCACTCGTATGTGGAAACTCTTTTGTTCTGTCTGTTACAGTAACATACTGTTGTTTTCTTCTACCACTAGTTCCACCTCTACCTGGGGAAGAAGATGTTTGTTGCGAGTGCTGTAAGAAGTTTGCTATTTCCTTTCTCAAGACTAATTTTAGTGTTTCTGTTTGTGATGACTGTAGGTATGTATGTGTGTGTGTGTGTGTGTGTGTGTGTGTGTGTGTGTGTGTGTGTGTGTGTGTGTGTGTGTGTGTGTGTGTGGTGTGCGTATGCGTGTGGTGGTGTGTGTGTGTGTGTGTGTGTGTGTGTGTGTGTGTGTGTGTGTGTGTATGTGTGTGTGTGTGTGTGTGTGTGTGTGTGTGTGTGTGTGTGTGTGTGTGTGTGTGGTGTGCGTATGCGTGTGGTGTGTGTGTGTGTGTGTGTGTGTGTGTGTGTGTGTGTGTGTGTGTGTGTGTATGTGTGTGTGTGTGTGTGTGTGTGTGTAATGTGCATGGGTGTGTTTTGTATTGGTGGGTATGCAAACTCCTTATTAATTCCATGCAGAGATGGAAAAGGAAAACACAAGTTGGTTTCAAAGACTGAAGCCAAACAGGTTTGCATTACATGTGTGTATGCAAGTTCTCACGTGAGTGTTTCTTCTTAGTCTTCTGGAAATAAAGTTACATGTACGCATGTAAAGCATTGGGTAATTCAATTCATTTGCTGTTTTAGGCTAGACAAAACACTCAATCAAAAAATAAACAAGTGGGGAAGTGTTGTGATAACACTTAATTTGTCATTGTTATTGAATAAGTAGAGAATAATAATTTTATTGTCACTATTATCGCATTGTCAGTGTCTCTGTACATTCTCCTGCTACTCCCTTGAACGAGCTTTTAAAGGATAACAGTATCTCCATAATGTGTGAATCTGTCTTCCGCGTTATGTAGATGTTCTGCTTGAAGGACATTGATTTCGAGGAGCGGAACGGGCCACCCCTCCCCTTTATCAATCGTCGCAATCCTCACCATCCTCATGGTGGGAGCATGAAGCTATTTCTGGAATCTCAGGTGAGCTGATTAATCATCATAGTGCTAATACATATTACGCTTATTCTGTACACACACACATTATGAATACTGGTTTGTATACTACGTATATATGCTGTGTGTGCTTTGTATATTGTATGTACATATATACATGCACATTATAAGTACTGATTTGTATACTATACATGCTGTATGTGCTTTGTGTATTGTATGTATTTACGCACATGCGTATATCTCCTACAGGTGAGATCACGATCACATTCCATTTGGGGAGGGGAGGAAGGGTTGTCGGCAGAACAAGAGAAAAAGTCACGGCATAAAGAGAAGCTGAAACAGAATAAGTATGAAAAGAAGATCAAAGGTATGTAAATAGTTGAAGAATAACATCCAATATAATTTAATATAATACTAATATAAAAGTACATTGAGTTTTTGTTAATCTAATGAATTTTTTTCCTAAAATATGGTGGATCAATGGCTTAATGGATAGAGTGCTGGTGGATTAATGAGAATTTACTGTATGCCTGTACGTATGTACATGTGTATAGATGCTGTATCATAGTGCTTTGTGTATTGTATGTATACATGTACGTACATGTGCACAAATAAGGGTCACTGCTACTATGTCAGTGACCATCTCTTTATAGCAGCTGCTGTGTGTGCAGGTGATTGTGTACATGCAGTTATGGTACAGTGGAATCTGTATTGAGGACCACCTCCACACAAAATCCACCTGTCCTAAGTGACCACTATTGAACCATCTAGTAGATCATCTCAACTGCAGTACAGCACCTCTATATTATAAAGACCATCTGTACTAAGTGACCACTATTGAACCATCTAGTAGATCATCTCAACTGCAGTACAGCACCTCTATATTAAGACCACCTGTACTAAGTGACCACTATTGAACCATCCAGTACATCATCTCAACTGCAGTACAGCACCTCAGTGTAGAGATAACTTGTCTTTAAACCCCGGCTTTTACTGGTTCCTTGGATGGTTCCTGAGTACAGGTTCCATTGTATTGTGTTCATGTAGTCTGACCTCTGATGAGAGACCACCTGTCTTCAGAGACCACGTGTCTTGAACCAAGGGGTGGTCCCATGCAATCAACACAGTCTACAGTAGTCTCGCACAGCACAGACCCGCTTCTCACCTCCATTTTTATAGAAGCGAGAAGTAGGTCTGTGCTATGTGAGACTAGCTCTACAGTACCTTCAAATCCACACGTTACATACCCACTTTCTGATGACATGGAGAGGATGTAATGATTGTGGTATCCACATACTGTTTGAGTAATAAATTGAAACCAACAGAGCATTCTCGTCAATGCATAGGATATACCTAGGATGCAGGACAACCAAACATGCTATGCATGCTGGCTTAGGCCATGGACACAGTGTACGTGCTGGCTTAGGCCATGGACACAGTGTACGTGCTGGCTTAGGCCATGGACACAGTGTACGTGCTGGCTTAGGCCATGGACACAGTGTACGTGCTGGCTTAGGCCATGGACACAGTGTACGTGCTGGCTTAGGCCATGGACACAGTGTACGTGCTGGCTTAGGCCATGGACACAGTGTACGTGCTGGCTTAGGCCATGGACACAGTGTACATGTTGGCTTAGGCCATGGACACAGTGTACATGCTGGCTTAGGCCTCGATCTTGTGGGAATTGTAGATTATGTCATTTCTCTGGCCTTTGTCAGCTCATTGTGTTACAGGAAAGGGTGGGGAGGACCACCTGTAGGGCTTCCCCTCTCCTACACATTACATTCTCGCCAATGGACATAGCTCACTACAGCCCTATGTGTTCCTGTGTGTGTGTGATGGTCACTTGTGAGATTTGATGGGTAATGTAATGTACGATTATCAAAGTTTAACTATGGTATGTGCAGACTGACCTCACGTTGGTTTGCCTTTCAAGTCCAGTCTCCTTGTGATCACACACTTGTGTGGATTTTGTCATCGTTATTTTGTCATTTCTCATATTTCTTGATTCACCCAATCTGTTTGAATGTCCCACTCTTCAGAGCTCAGACGCGCAGTCAGCGGAGGTATGCAGAAGGCAGTAAGTCGTTCTCACCAGCACACATTTCCACCGGGGAGTGCGGTCCACAACGAAGAGGAAGACATGTGGACCAAGACGTGTTCGGAGTGTGGTTACCAAATGACATACGAGGAAATGTGAATGGTTTTGCAGCATTTCACAAATGGTTGTTCAGGATGTACGTATTACTGCTTACATCTCGCTGTTACATGCCTCTGTTACAACACTACATCATCCTCCAATCTCAATGTAGGGATAGATTTCAGTTTCATAATATAATTCCTGTGATGTCAGATAACTATGAAGTAAGGTGGATTGTGGTCCCCTCAAGTTTTCTGTCATTCCAAAGAGCCACTTTGCCAACCACTGCACTAATTTTACAGTTTTGCTTTACAGAAGGGCATAATTTTTTTACTTACTAGGTAATGCTTGTATATATCCTGTGTATATACGTATAGGTACTCTTTGATATGGTAGAGTCATGTGATCAATCAGTGTAAACTTCCTGTCTGCGTGATGATTATATGATGAATTTCGTTATAATCTCGAAACGTGGGCGTTCATGTATGAATTCCGTTATATCACACAAGTGGTCTTTGTTACGTAATGTGCGAGCGCATGTTAGTCACGTGACCTACTGTATATAGAGCAGGATTCTCTACTGTGCGCATAGCGCGCTCCCCCCTCGAACTAATTACGAGCCAGCATGAACCTTCTGATTCTTCTATGGATTTCCTCTTTCCTCTACCTGCTGAGTGGCGAGGAGACAAAGGAGAAATGTCCTTGGGAGCCGCTTAAAGATCAATGTCATCCCCTCGGTCAGTTACAGCTACTTCGCTCAGCCGCCTCAGTCCAAGTAATGGCTGGACATACATGTACTATTGAGTGGTTGTTTAGAATGTGTAACTGCCCGTGCTTACGAATGACTTTTCTTTGTGTGTTGTTCTTCCTCAATGCACAGCCCATCCCGACGGTTCGGACATAGCCTGTGAAGTGGAAGTGAAGAACTGCACTGGGGTGCCTTTCCAGTGTAGGTACGTCGGTCCGTGTCCTTCAAAATACTGCAACCAGACTTCGACGAAGGAACGAAGAGCGGCTACTAGCTATAGCCACCGTTTGTGGCCCTCTGCAGTGGTCCCCTACATCATACGTAATGATTTTACTGGTGAGTCGGGATGTCTAGGACGGAGACGTGAATACTATTGTACGTACTTTGCAGTATGTAGCAAAGATAAGTAGAAACGCTCATGTAATCAAACCGTGTGCAGTAAGAGATTATATCGACTGACAATTTGGACGGTAGTCAGACTTGGCGTAGGACAGTCACTATATATACTTCGATCAGATCATAGATAATAGAACTATATGTTACGTAGTTCTATTATCTACGATGATCAGATAACCTTGAATCTGTACGAGTGAATTGGGACGGCCATGGAGATTATTTTGCAGTAGTTACTGCAAATAAGCACTACTAGTAGGGACGATTAATCGAATAAACAAGTAATCCTCAATTTTCCTTTCTAGTCTGATGATCATTAGTAGAGCAAGCAAATCGATTGATTACAGGAAGTAATTTAGTGAGTATAACAGGCTACCACTCTCACCTTATTGCTCACACTCTCCACTTCATGAGTTTGATTTACCACTTTGAGAGTACCTGAAAAGTGAAAAAGGACACTCAACACTCTAGCTACATCAAGTCTGGGGTGACTATTGAACCTAATATAGTGGAAGTGGTTTCCAGTTACGTCTACTTGATTACTTCCTGCGATTGATCAATTGGTTGCAATGTACTTATAATTGATTCGAGAATTACAGCCGATTTCCGACACTACTGTGCAGCTTAATATATACACAGTTGATAATTCTTCACTCCTTTAGTGGCTATATTTGGTGTATGTACGTAACCAGTCATACTTTGTTACAAAATGAACATTCCCCACCTGCCCATACTGTCATTTTGGCCAGTTTTTTGCTCTTGTAACTAATACAGAACTACTATAGAGTGTCTTTTATGGTGTCAACAAAACTCGTATCCATAGCAACTCCACAGTCAGCTAAATTGTACATGGGAGACCTCCTTTACACTTTGAGAGACCTCACCTTGGTATGACATTGTCCTTTTTGCAAGGGTTTCCTCAATTCAGAGGTCATTAATACAATATGTGTATCTTGTAATTATAAACCACATCAACTTCCTTTGCACCAGGCTGCATCAGGCATTGAGGACAGGCCGTCAACCACACCACACTGCAATTATTTTTGTCACCGAATCGCACATAGCTTGCCCTCCACTCGATCCTGTAGCTATATAGCTCGCAATACTAAAACAGTACCAACCTGGGTGGGAGGGGGCATTAATCACATTCTTGATCCTGACATTGCCCTTATTGCTGGGGTTCCCTCAATACAGAGGTCATTAATATAATACAGTATTAACTTGAGGGGGACACTGAATTGCATCCTCCCTGTAGTTTTTCTAATTGAAAGTAATACAGTATGAGTTCCAATTGTGTATGTGTTCCTCATGCTCACAGCTGCTTGCTGTTCTGCACCCTGTGCACTCCAATGGTGTGCTGATCATGAAGGACTACACAGTGGTGTAGAGGGTAGAATGAAGGAGTGACACATGCTACTGATATGTACATATATGGGTATTGTTATAGCACCAGGTGTGGGTTTTACCGACTGAAGTGAGTATACGTATTTTTTAGCTGAGGATGTATGTACGTATGTACTTGTACACTGACATTTCTGATGTCGCTATCCTGTGATTCGAGTTGGTCCGAGATTGTTACAACATTGTTTCACTTCATACTGATATGGACATACATGCATCGTACGTCAGGTGTGCTATTTGTTAGTTTCAGAGCTACACTCGGATTGGAATTGAAGTCCTACTGTGTGTCCATTGGTCACAGGATGACCAAATTTGGTAATCTTGCAGTATCTGCTCGCACCACTTCATTTCTGATACAGTATCTGTATGATTTGTATCAAACAGTTATCAATTTTTGAGAGGTTCCACTCTCATGATCTAATGCATTTGTGTAGTTTCTGTTTCCCTCTACATTATGTACAGTTTGTAGGTACCTCGTACGTACAGTACATACGCTGTATATTCAAGCCATCCCGTCAAATACATATGCACATACTTATGTATGTATCTAGTCAACTGACTCTATTATGTTGTGATTTCATGCAATTGAATATGTACTCTATTATATCAGGAGAATCAATTAAATAGCTGGTGTGTTTGTCAGCACTTTCAGTTCCACATTTGTATGCACGTACATACTAATGTGGGATTGTAAGTGTGTACGTACATACTAATGTGGGATTGTATGTGTGTACATACATACTAATGTGGGATTGTATGTGTGTACGTACATACTAATGTGGGATTGTATGTGTGTACGTACATACTAATGTGGGATTGTACGTGTGTATGTACATACTAATGTGGGATTGTACGTGTGTATGTACATACTAATGTGGGATTGTACGTGTGTATGTACATACTAATGTGGGATTATACGTGTGTACATATAATGTGGGATTGTACATGTGTACGTATGTACATACTAATGTGGGATTGTATGTGTGTACGCACATACTAATGTGGAATATTACGTGTGTATGTGCATACTAATGTGAAATAGTTTGTGTGTATATGTACATACTAATGTCGGATTGTACGTGTGTACGTGCATACTAATGTGGAACCATACGTGTATACATGCATACACATATGAAACTCTACATGTGTACTTCCATACGTACATGCATGTGAACACTAATGTATACATATATACACACACATACACACATTGTACCTACCTAGTATATACATACGTTCTTGCTGTGGGACAGAAACGGATCAAATATGAAGTATAAATCCTTAGCAAATGTTTAATATGATTTCATCCATATTATAATACACATATGTACAGATGTACCAAAATACTCAGATCTATTATATGACCTGGATGATCCACTCCCTACACCAATGCCAGATTTATTAAAATTTGTCATACAACTTTACAATCGGTAAATTTCTTTGTGTCACCATTTGGTATGTGCATCCAAATTAGAGTAATTTGGCCAGTGTTTATTCACCCATTTTAAGCCATATTGTCAATTTCCAATTTTATGCTGTCTACATACGTACATAGCCCATACCTGCATACATGTATACTGTATTAAAACACTTATGCACCTCTATGTAAGGACCACCTGTTCACAGAGATCACCACCTGCTCATGATCTCTTGAGTGATCTTTGCAGACTGGCTCCACTGAGTGTGTGATGTGGTGAGTGTTTACGTGATCTCCCAATATGAAAATACTCAGTTCCACACGTGTTGTGACTCATGGAACACAGTAAGGATTGGAAGCCTTTGAAGCCTTTGAAACAATCACCAATCACAAGTCACCTTATTACATTAGTGGTTGTGAAGTTGGAGGAGCTCTTATCACGTGAAGGATTATTTTGACATTTAGCTTTGTAGGAAGAAGTCTTACATAAATGGTCTCACACTAAGTGTATTCATTATATCATTCTGTGCAACAGTTGAAATGGATATTATGGTAGTCAAACCACCCCTACTTTGAAATCCACAGTACAGCAACATCCCTACTACTGAGGTTTGAAGTAGGAAGTACATAGACCATGAACAAAATGCTTTGTGCACACGCACCTGCACTACTTTACGAATATGTAGCGCTGGCCGGTATCAAAAATTATCAGTTTCGGTATATTGCCAACATCATACCACGGTATTACGGTATACCGAATCTTGAGGTTATAGTTGGGCATTGAAATAACTGAATCCTTGATTTAATAATAATGAAATAAATAAACATAAATAAATAAATAAATAAATAATCCACTACTTTGTCGTCCTAGTTAACTCGGAGCGCAAAGTACTTCCAAATATCAGATTTAGTATTCTTCTTATCGACAAGATGAAGTTCATTGCTCGGATTACCCGTATCGCCCGTTCGGTGATCAAAATTTAAACTTGCAGCCGACGACGTCGCCATTTTGACAACATTCTCTCATTCCGTCTAACAACGTATTACTCTGCACATGCACACTTTTCGTGCTCGTAATCATGGCTGTCACAGTGATAGTTTCGAAGGATTCAGAACACATCATTTCAGGGCGAAATTTGATATCCCAGGAATATATTACTTAAAATGCCGGTGAAACCTTAGAGAATACCATGATATCACGATATCTCGGTATAGAAAAAAGTCAGCCGGTATCAAAACCGTGCACAAATAATGCTGCGGTATTACTATATATTCGGTATACCGCCCAGCGCTACAAATATGTACTGTATTGTGTATTACAGTGGAACATTGGTATTTCAGCACTCTTTAAGGCAACCAATACACATTGGCTTACAGATTGTAGGGTGGTTTTATGGTTACTCTGTGCATATGAACACAGTTTTGTGGCTAGACTGCAGTAATGTGTAGCATGGTGTAGCCTCGATCGGACCTTGTGAAGTGATTTTAGTGCATCAAACTACATACTTATGTAGGTATGTTTGTAGACGTGGTCAGTGTTGTCTCTAGGTCATTTTCGAAGGGTACAGAACCCTTCTTGAGACCCAAAGTACCCTTCATCATGACTCAAAATACCCCCTGCACCCCTCTTCAAATGATCAAGGTACATCAATGTGGTTTGAATAGTGTATAACATATTATTTATACTTTACAATGCTTATTATACATAATTGTACTGTTGCCGTCGTAGTTGTGTGACGGCTTTATTCATACCCCTCAAAAATGTTCCACACATACATAAAGGTACCCTTCTTTATTTCAATTCTGGTGACCACACTGGACGTGGTTGATAATGTGACTGAAGGTACTTAATAGAAAGCAAACCTGATGAACTACTTCCGGGGTGGTCATTTTTCAGCTTTAGGGAGTATTAAAATGCTTCATCTCTAAGTATGTAGGTAGTACATACGTACTTACATAATATGTTCATGTCATATGGTGATTAAAAATGCTAACTTATGCACAGATCTATAGGCAGGATTTAGTAAGGGGTGCATTTCAATTTCACAGCTACAAAAAAATACTGGTTTGTATAGTACAGAGTTGGGAAATTTCAGACCTCCCATCCGTTCACATGGAGTTCAGGACCTGATGGTCTGGTGGGGGCTACGTACGTATGGTGTATATATGAACCCAGCAACCATATATACGTATGTATGTGTATATGTACATGTATATGAGGCTTATCTTTTTCGATAAAAAATACTCAAAGTCAGACGAAATCACTGCAATTTATGTTAAGCTTCACCAGTGTTTAATTCAAGGAATTATTTAGACCGCTTTTGATATCCTGACTTGCTGCACACTCATTGAAAGTTGCTTACTCAGTCACTGTGTGGTCAGGGCACAGTGCTGTGAATAATTTACTGAACACTGGCACCCTTTGATGTATGGCTTCATCATATTATATAAGATGTGTACATTTGCACAACACATTACACAACACATGATGAGTCAATATATGACTCTGTGTTGACAGTATGCACATTCTCCATCCATCTAGATAATCAGAAGGAGATAATCCGCGCTGCAATGCGTCACTGGGAGGACAAGACGTGTATTAGATTCAAGAAGAGAACCAGGGAATGGCACTATGTCACTTTTGGTCATGGATCTTGGTACGTATAGATGTGATGTGACTGTAAAGAGTTTCTTACTATGCTGCTCATGCGCATGCACATGTATTATTAGTGCTGGGAATTGTCTAATTGTTAAATCAATAATATCAATGTATAGTAACTGATTGATCAATCAATTAATCAACAGAAGTAATTAAGTGGGTGTAGCCAAGAACCACTCTCATTTTATTGAGCTGAGTAGTCACCCACTAGACATGATGTTGAGCCTTGAGAGTGCCTTTCCACATTTTAGGTAGTGCTGGGACGATTTATCGATTAATTGATTAATCAATCAATATTCATTTCAAATCTGATTATTGTTAATAGTACAAGCAAATCGATTAATCACAGGAAGCAATTAAGTGAGTAGACCAGGAAGCCATCCCCACCTTATTACCCAATACCTTCACTCAATGGGTTCAATTTCGTACTTTAAGAGTACCTGAATTGTAAAAGGGGCTCTGTAGACTTCATTTCATGTCTATTGGATGACTACTTAGTCCAATAAAGTGGGAGTGGTTTCCGGTTACGCCCACTTAATCATTTCCGGTGATTAATCAGTTAATCGGTTACTGTGTACTGATTATCGATTCAAAAATTTCAACCGATTCCCAGCCCTAATTTCAGGTACTCTCAAAGTATAAAATCAAGCCTATTCATTGAAGGTTATGCGTAATGAGGTTGGGGTATCTTTCTGTTGTATTCACTAAATTACTTCCTTTGATTAATTAATTTACTTGCACTATTAACTACAATCAGATTTGAACTGAAAATCAATGGATTACTCAATCTAATAAAGTGTGTTTTCTGGTTACGCCCACGTAATTACTTCCGGTGATTAATCGATCAATCATTATTGGTTATTATGCACTGGAAATCGGTTCGAAATTGCAGCCAGTTCCCAACACTAGTACTTACTAAGCACTGTATGTTTACTCACATTTATGTATGTACATATGTTTGTATGAAGGTTGTCCATATCCCCTCATGTATATGTGTTATTTTACCCCTACTTCTTACAGTTGTTGCTCTCTGGTTGGAAGGGCTTATTACCCTCAGTACATATCTCTGAATAAGTTCAATTGTGTCTACTTTTCAACTGTTGTTCATGAGATTGGCCATGCCATAGGCTTCTGGCATGAACACAACAGACCAGATAGAAATGAGCATGTGAGAATACACTTTTCTAGAATACGGGATGGCGTGGAAAACAACTTCAACATTTTGAGTCATTTCAGTGTCAATAGCTATGGGACACCCTATGATGCCATCAGTATCATGCACTACAGAGAGTATTCATTTTCCAAGACCGGTCAGAGAACCATTGAGTCCAAATATGGCATACCACTTAGTGGAAGGGAGCTGAGTCCAATAGACATCATACAGACTAGACTAATGTACAGATGTCCTTCAGGTACATATATTTATAGCAGTATTATAAGTGTGTGTGTGTGTGTGTGTGTGTGTGTGTGTGTGTGTGTGTGTGTGTGTGTGTGTTTGTGTGTGTGTGCGTGCGTGCGTGCTTGTGTGTGTGTGTGTGTGTGTGTGTGTGTGTGTGTGTGTGTGTGTGTGTGTGTGTACATGTGTGTGTGTGATTGTGTGTAGGTGTAAAATGTATCTTTACGAATGTATGTACTTTTTATAATATGCTTACTCATGCCACATTCAAGTGTTACGTGCTAGGACTGTTTTACCTGCAGTTGCTGTACATATTTCCCCCAAACAGAATGGCCAAGTTGTGGTTCATCCCAATCAAACATTACATTTGTACATATGTACATAATTATTCCACCTGAGCCCATCTTTATGTGTGTCTAATATACATGCGCAAAATTGTACATCATCATAGAGTGTGATAGCACTCTATATGTAGGGATGACGCGAAAAAAACATGGCGGCCTATATCACGCATACACTAATGTTTCGCAAAAAATTAATATGTTTGTACTACGTATGTATGTGTATACCTTCCATGAACTCTAATATGTACTATACATTTTGTTACACTCTCCTCCATTCACAGACCCAAAAAATGATCCTCCCAAACTGGTACCACTCCCTGCTTCTGAACGCCCACCTGAGTTACCTAGTGAGGCCAAAAGTTGTGGCAGGGTTCTGACAGGAACAAGTGGATGCTTCTCCACTCCAAACTACCCTCAACACTATCCAGAGAACATCACCTGTGGCTGGGTGATACATGTACCAAACGGGTACAATGCGAAAGTCACATTAGAAGCCATCAACTTGGATGCCTCGTATGTTTATGATAGAAAACTATAAAACATTCTCAATAAAAAACTACAAAGTGCCATGGTTTAACTAATGTTCCAGTGATTGTTGCTTTCAAGGGCTATTAATGTGCGTACGTATGTCACTGTTCATGATTGGGTGTTGGTTGACATCAATCAATCGACCTGAACTTATGCTTGCTGCCTCAACAGTTATTACATACTGTTTTACTTAACACATGATTCCAATTTATGTGCATAGTCGTTGATTGGACCAGTGTAACATGTTTTTTAAGTGAATTCCATGGTAACATTAGTTAATATGATTATACTATATGTCTGTATGTGTATGCGTTATGACTTCAGTATGGTTGCCATGAGTGGATGTATGGTCTGCAAGGTTTGTGTTTGGTGTTACTACTATAGCTTACCTGTACCTCTGCAGGCCTCCTTATTGTGGAGACACTGTCAGTGTATACACTGGAACACCTGGATATGGACGTTTGAGTAGGAGAGTATGCCACAGGCAGGCTTCAAGCACAACAGTGGTAACTTCCGGTCGCACAGCATATGTTCGTTTTAAGTCGGACACTGTAAAGGGTACAGGAACAGGATTCCGTGGCTGCTTCAAAGCAGAAGGTACTTTTTGTGAGATTCACACATACATAGGCATGTATGTAATTGCCCTACTTGTGAAGACCTCAAGAGAGTGATCTGAATACCCAGCTGTCATGTACATACACAGGTCCTGGACTGTTTGTATGATTCACAGTCCAATTTGCATAGTATGTGTGTGCATACATTTGTATATACCTTTGAATGCTCCCTTCAGCTATTAGTATTGCTTGACTTTTGTGAGCACACACATACAATTTTGTGAGCAGACATGTACAGTACACATGTACATGTCCTAGGAGGAGCCAAAGGAAAGTGCACACAGTGTACTAACGTACATTTGCATACACTTACCTGGTTATACTTACTAAACAAGTTGTACTGTACAACACTTCACTACATACAGTAAGTAATTTTCATGTACTTTACGTATGCATGTGGACCTGATGTTAATCGCCTTCTTCTTGCACACAGATTATGATGAATGCAAGAATGGGGGATATTATAGGTGCCAATACAAGTGCATTAACACTCAAGGCTCATATGAGTGTGAGTGTCCTAGAGGAATGTTCAGCCCTTCTTTAAGGAAATACAGTTGTCTTGGTGAGTGTGCAGAGAGTAGCATTGTTTTGTACGTACATTGCTGTATTCTTCTATTGTCTGACTACATATGTATGCATGTATAATAATGAATCACACAGATCATAACGAGTGTATGGACAGCAATGGTGGCTGTTCTCACAAGTGTATCAATACTTATCGATCCTACGCGTGTTCCTGCCCAAATGGACTGACACTTGGCTCTGATAAGAAGACGTGCTCTTCAGTTGTTGGTACGTACTTGCTTATGTGACACTGTCAAACATTGTCCCACCCTCCCACAGTCACCCATACGTCCTCCCACCTCACATACGCACAGCCACCCATGCATCCACCCACCCTCACATACACACAGTCACCTATCCATCCTACTACCCTCACATACACACAGCCACCCATGCATCCACCCACCCTCACATACACACAGTCACCTATCCATCCTCCCACCCTCACATACACACAGTCACCCATGCATCCTTCCACCCTCACATTCACACAGTCACTCATACTCTCACCTCCTCAAAGTACGTTCAGTTTCATTTCTGCACAGATACAAGCATACAGAAATCTCATGCCATTCTGATTGATTATTCACAGATCGCTGCCGTACTGCTGGGTGCCAACATACATGCAGAAATACTGCAAATTCATTTGTATGCTCGTGTAGATCAGGATACACTCTGAATGCTAATGGCAAGACATGCAACGGTGAGCTACAGTACAAGTGTACAGTGCAACATGCCCAGTATAGGTTAGTATATGCACACTCCGGGTTAGTGAGTACACTAGCTCACTTCACTCAGTCCGTACATTTACAGTAGTATTTTAGAGTACAATTTACTCAGTATTTACCTGGTTAGTACAGTGCACCGTGCTTTGCAAGAACCTGAGTGAACACACTTCACTCCGTCCCTAGTTCATGTACACTATGACAACCAGTACTGATAGTGAGTACCTCTGATAAACAGCGCACATTTGATGTGCCCTTCAAGGTACTTACTGAACAAGTTGGACTGTACTTCTAATGTGTGTTCAATGAAGCTCCACTGTACCTCTCTCTATATATATATGATCTACCTGCTTGGGTTTATTGTCATGACACCAACTTTCACTGATTTATGAGTGTTACATCATTTCTCTTTTCATTGTACATTGTGTTCGCCCTTCAGATATTAATGAATGTACTGGCAGCACGCATGGCTGTCAACACTCCTGTATCAACACACAAGGCGGTTACAGGTGTTCTTGTAGGAGTGGATATGCACTCAGCTCCAATGGAAAGACTTGTAATGGTGAGTGGGTGTAGTACACCCTTTATGTACATGCATAGGTAGCTCAGTGCTGTGTGGTGTTGGTGACTCAGCAGTGGGTGAGTTTGCTATGAACGCTTGTTAATTTTATTGCATTATATACATGCATGTACAGTACCTGATGTTGTTGTTCTACAGATGTGAATGAGTGCAGACGTGGAACACACAGGTGTAACCACAACTGTATCAATACAGTGGGATCTTATCGATGTTCATGTCGGAGTGGAAACTACAGACTGCTCTCCAGTGGTAGATGTGAAGGTACTTATGTACACACTTACCATACCTTTAATGAGGTCCTCCTCACCACCTATAGTACACAGTGGTCCTCCTCACCACCTTTAGTACACAGTGGTCCTCCTCACCACCTTTAGTACACAGTGGTCCTCCTCACCATCTTTAGTACACAGTGGTCCTTCTCACCACTTTTAGTACACAGTGGTCCTCCTCACCACTTTTAGTACACAGTGATCCTCCTCACCACCTTTAGTACACAGTGATCCTCCTCACCACCTTTAGTACACAGTGATCCTCCTCAACACCTTTAGTACACAGTGGTCCTCCTCACCATCTTTAGTACACAGTGGTCCTCCTCACCACCTTCAGTACACAGTGGTCCTCTTCACCCCCTTTTATTACACAGTGGTTCTCCTCACCCCCTTTTGTACACAATGGTCCTTTTCACAATTTATCGTAATAATCGTACTTTCTCCTTGCAGACATCAATGAGTGCTCAAACAACAATGGAGGTTGCTCGCACCTTTGTCGTAATACCCCTGGTTCGTATTTTTGTGGTTGTAGAAGCGGCTATGTCCTGACCAATGACCTGCGGACTTGTAATGGTACGTAGAGTTCGGATGTATGTATGAACTAATGTAATATCTCTGGGTGTGGGTGTATACTTGTACATGTAATTGTTAGTGTAGATTCAGTCCCATCATTATACTTAACCTGGATGTATCAATGTCATTCTTCAATTCTTCATTTGGTCACACAGATATCAATGAATGTGAGAGGAGTGGTACTTGTCAGCACAGCTGCGTTAATACTGTTGGAAGTTATCGGTGTGAGTGCAGAGAGGGATACACACTGTCCTCCAATAGATACTCCTGTATTGGTGAGTCTGTGTGTTCACCTGTGGCCAACCAATGTACCAGGAGTGATTGTGTAGTAATTTTGGACCTCATATGACCTTACCTGTGTATGGCTTCTGTAGTTTGTAATCGAAAATTAATTAGCTCCAGCCAATCGTTTATATTAGTGTACGTACACACATACGTACATACTTCCTACGTATGTATATAATTTATGTTCACGAATATTTGCTATAAACTGTTGTAGAGGTCTGACCTTCATGTAAATGTTGACTCTATTTACATGTGTACATACATACATAATATACAATATAATATCCTTTGTTCCTATAATATTATTATTACAAAACCAGATTACTATTGTAACACAATACCACTGTACACAGTACAATATTCATTCGTGAGCTATGTCTTGGATGTGAACAGTGCTGGGCTCTCTGTGTGTAATGCTGTAATTACATATGAAAGAACCGAAGCAGAAAATCCTGAAAAACATTCAAATGTGTTCTATGCTGAAACATCCTCGAGATATGTACCTATGTACCTTTTGTATGTGTATGTACATGCGTATGAAATACTGTACATACACCTGTGTGTGATATTAAGTAAACTTGAAGTGTATCAGTTGATTAGCACATAGTTACATACATACGTAGCTATTCTTCTTTATCATTGTTCATTGTACAGATATCAATGAATGTTCCAGTGGTAATGGAGGTTGTGATGATGTGTGTACCAATACACCTGGAGGCTATAGTTGTTCTTGTAGTAAAGGAGGCCTCATACTGAATCCAAGTGACAGTCATACATGTATCAGTGAGTTGTTTGTGTGTGCGTGTACATATGCATACCCATATCTTAATATTGCAAGTGTCATGTGTCATTGTGTATTGTAGTCTATGTTTGTATTCTCTCATCTGTACTTTATAATTCTATGCTTGTGCAGGTTCTGAGGTCAGTTGTGAGCCTGGAACACATGGCTGTCAGTCCATATGCAATGTTGGCAACTGCAGGTGTCGACCAGGGTATCAGCTCTCAAGATCACAACGACACTGCATCGGTGAGCAGTTCACTTCTGATTGGTGCTCAGAATGTGCATTCCTTAGGTTAGGTTAGGTTAGGTTGGACGAGTAGTGGATTATTATCTGTACCAACTTTAACAACCTCTGTAAAAGTTGCCGCTTAGCTGTGAAATCTTCGATTCTTCCCAAACAGGGTAAGGCTTATTTTCCACGTTTCCGTGGTTATCTTCTAGGCATCAAAAAAGCATCCCTTGGTAGAAAGGACAGTTGTAAGTAAAGGATTTTTGACCCAAATCGGTAATATCCATTTCTTTGCCAATGTCCTAGAAGGCCATTTTGGAGAAGGCCACTCCTCATCAGTAGCACTGGGCAGTATTGGCTGGACTTTTAGCCTATCAGGTCGTTGTTTGTAGGGAACAGTGTTGGACGAGTAGTGGGTTATTATCTATCGACTTTAACACCCTACGTATAAGTCGTGGCTTGTCGTGAATCTTCGATTCTTCCCGAACAGAGTAGGGGGAAAGAGAGTAGAGGGTTACTGATAAATCAATTAATCAAATAATTGTCCCAGCCCCAATGAATTCCAATATTACATCTACTCCTTGTAGCTGTGGTTGTATTGCGATCGTGAACACTATCATTGTGTAATGTATCTTTATACGTAGATTCCAATGAATGTCTCACTGGCAATGGAGGGTGTTCCCACTACTGTACTAATAATGTTGGTGCTTTTGAGTGTCACTGTCCAGAAGGTCTTCAAGTCAACATTGACAATAAAACCTGTGGTGAGTGTGTGTGTGTGTGTGTGTGTGTGTGTGTGTGTGTGTGTGTGTGTGTGTGTGTGTGTGTGTGTGTGTGTTTGTGTGTGTGTGTGTGTGTGTGTGTGTGTGTGTGTGTGTGTGTGTGTTATTTCAAACATATGTTCATCATTAAATTTCCTAGTATGTGTATACTCTGAGTATATACTACAGAATTGGTGTGAATGCATGCGTGCAATCCGTATTTTTTGCTCAATGCATATTCGTAATATTATAGTATCTTTAACACTAAAAAGAAGATGTATGTATCTATTTATTATAGTTACTCGCTCCTGTCAGTTGAGGAATGGAAATTGTCAGCAGAGATGCTTTACCAATGTTCGTGGCGAGGTCATGTGTAGCTGCAGGGAGGGGTTTGTACTGAACAGCAATGGGAAGACCTGTTTGGGTCAGTTTGGTGAATCTTCAGACATTCAATGTTTGTTCCAAAACTTTCTACTGAACTAGATAATTGCATGTACCACAGATTCCAAATAGAATGCAATTTTACGAAATGAGGTATATTTCAAAGTGTTGCACATACGTAATTATTTACATACATACATAAGCACGTACGTATGTAACTTATGTACAAGCAAAATTGCATTAATTTTGTTTTCTGTTTAGAATTTTCTTATTAATTGTTTCTAAAAGGATCCACCACTACGTATGTACATATGCGTACACATGTACGTATATTATGTATACATTTGTATGTGTATACGTACATATGCACATATGTATGTATATACACAATATTATCATACATACATGCGTACATAGTAAATATGTACTTGTACCCTGGTTGAGTCCTAGAGTGACATGGATATCTATGTGTTACTTCTACTTGTATATCTTCTTCACTAGCGTTTGCTGCCTCTTCATCTAATCTTGGTCTCTGTGGTCTGCCTTGTGACACAAACAGTGTCTGTATCAGGCGTGAAGGTGTCGAAGATACCTGTCAGTGTAATGAAGGGTACCGACTGAGGGAGGACGGGATCACTTGTGAAGGTGTGTATGCTTGTATGCGTACCTTGTATATCCACATGCTTGCGTAGCTGTACATTTGAAACCACAACGCTTTAATTCACTCAAGTAGGTACGTGTACAATTATACCACCATAGTGTACATGGACATAATGTATGTTTGCAGCAAACATCACAGTATAGTCTCACAAGCTACAAGTCAATCTTTTCCCTCTAAAAATCTGTTCCTGAATATTTTGTTGCTCCTAATATCAAACCTTAGTCATCATTAGTTATTACTAAATCATTATTTCCGTACACGAAACCTGTCCTTTGATGAACACTTTGTAACATATTTTGTCCTACGTACGTCGTCATTCATGGATGAGTTTCTTTGCATATTACACACATGTACGTACGCACATATTATAATGCGTAATCTACCAGTAGATACATGTTATTTGAACTGTGTAGTGGCTTTCATGTGCCTTGATTCCACTGTGCTTATTCACTTATGTATTCTTTACATCACACTTGTATAGATATCAATGAATGTAGTGAAGGAATCTCGGGGTGCTCTCACACCTGTCAAAATACTGTTGGTGGATACACCTGCTCCTGCCCATCTGGGCTCAGACTGGTTGGCAAGCACAACTGTACAGGTTTGAATAATGCATGTATCTGTCAAAATGTCTTGCCATTGTACATGTGTTCACAGTGACATGTACGTACATATGTATGTATGTATGTATCTACGTACATACCAACATATGCATGTATGCCTGCATACACACACACACACACACACACACACACACACACACAGACAAACACACATACCGTAAGCGTGGAAATTTTTGCGGTACTTAACTTTTGCGGTTGCATAACTTTGAGGATTTTTGCAGATTTTATTTTCGCGGTTGTGGGCCAAATCAAATTTATTATTTTTCAGTTTAAAATGTTTGAGCTAGAGAGCTGTATCCGTGGGTTTCATGTTTATTATGTATTGTGGGCACCTTGCGAAGGAGAGGTTCTTCATTGCGCTCGCGAATTGCTGATAGAGAAGATCTCGTGTGATCGCGCACACACACACACACACACACACACACACACACACACACACACACACACACACACACACACACACACACACACACACACACACACACACACACACACACACACACACACATCCACATGCGTGCGCACACACACACGCGCATGCTGTGTACACATGTACATACTATGTACTACAGATATTGATGAATGTGCTGAAGGCACAGATGGCTGTCAGGAGATCTGTGTCAATACTCAGGGATCCTACAGGTGTGAGTGTCTTGCTGGTTACAGGCTGATGTCCAACAAGAGAAACTGCAAGGGTGAGCGCCATCCAGCCCCAGTATACTACAGACCAGTTAGGCTTTGAATCAATCACCATCATGATGGCAACTGTTACCTTCTGTCCATGGACAAATCATGTGTCAGTTCATCTGTTATCCTTTGTCCACCGCAAGTTGCTGTATGGACTTCTTCCTCTTGCTTTGATTAGTGTGTTAATGATATGTGTGGAGCAGTAGGTCATGGTGTAGGTGATATGCATGTACGTACTTCCCTTGCTGTTTTGTAGATATTGATGAGTGTGCTGAGGGTACAGCCGGGTGTAGTCACGGATGTAAGAACACTGTGGGAAGTTTCCAGTGCCTCTGTCCTGCTGGGAGGATTGCTCTTGGAGATGATCAGCAGACATGTGTTGGTGAGTATATGCATGTGTTTGGGTGTGTAGGGAGGTATGTTAAATGTAGAGCGCGCTTTTAATAACCCGTAGCTAATGTGTACGGAACCTTGTCCTTGTGTGTTTTGAGGTATTGGGTGTTCAACTATACAAGGGGAGTGGTTACACACTGTGAGAACATAATTGAGCGCGAGTTTCAATTGGACGCAAGGAAGCTTTCTTCTAAAAAGGCATCTTCTCATCCTAACAATATCTGTTAACACGCATTAACAATCAAAAATAGAAACATAACACATTTATATACTAAACAATTGATTTGATCTTTGTTGTTCACCTTTCCAAGCAGAAATTTTACTTTTTGATGAAATTGACGTATTGCATACTTCAAACGGCTTACCGTCCACTAGCTGGCTGAAATAGCTGTGGAAGAAGAGAATTCCTTTGCTACATGGCATGAAAAACAACGATGGCATGTGTTATCACAGCTTCAGCTACTGAAGTTGCATGGTGTCTGCTAAATCGTTCAAAAGTGAATTTTTTTCTCAAATAAATCTGATTGAAGCTGACGCCCGACGATTTTAGACTCTCTTTTTCCCGAATAGTACTGCCAAAGCATCTTCTACCTCCTTTTAAGCAATTTTTTCCCATGCCGCGGTATACTCCCTCGTAAAGGTAACGCGTAATGCCACATTTTGATACCATTTTTTTACAAAAATAACGTGTTATTAGTCTATTGTATGTTCATACAACTTCTATTATGCTTTGGAGAATTTGTATTGTGTAGAGCACAAGTTAACGTATATTGTTTCTCCTCAAGGGAGTATCATTAGGCAGCCATTTTATTCCGTAAACTCAGTAAACATGTAACCACCCCCCCTTTATATGCACGCTCTACGTTTAATAGCTAATGTTAAACATACTCTCATGTACAGTGGAACCTCTCTATTACAAACCTCTGAAATGTGGAAACCTCTGTAATAAGGATACCATTCTGTGTCCCAGTGTAGTACAGTAGTGTATAAAATGACCTCTGAATTGAGGAAACCTCTGTATTAAGGACAAAAATCAAGGTCCCAAAGTGTCCTTAATAGAGAGGTTCCAGTGTACATTAAAGTTTGTAAATTTGTTACTTATGTAATAAGCTCGTGTATCAATCACACATTATGTCTACTGTGTAGATTTTGATGAATGTCAAGATCCCAGTACCAATGAATGTGGAGACATCTGTGTGAACACTGATGGTAGCTATACTTGTAGATGTCGTGAAGGACGTACATTGTCCTACGACAAACTCCACTGTCAGGATCCTTGTGGAGGTACCATGGTTGTTCCTGGGGCTATTTCAACTCCAGTTTCTCAATCTGGAGCAGGTTTCTCCTCATTCACTGAATGTGAGTGGACCATAACAGCTCCAGGAAGCAATGTCACCAAAGTGAACGCGACCGACGTTAGGATGTCCCCTTCACAGCAGGGATGTGATAACTACTGGGAGTTTCGCAATGGTCCGGACAAGTCCTCCCTTCTCCTAAAGAAGCATTGTGGTGGTTCTCTGGGTCCTGTTGTATCTTCCTCTCCATCTCTGTATGTGAAGTGGCATTCTGGAAAGAGCTCTGGTCAAATTTCAACTATACCCTTTGTACCAGCTCCCTTTGATCTTGGTTCAAAAGGTGAGGAATTGATTGTTATGCTCTTTCAGTAGTATCGTGCCATAAGCTATCACCCGATCCAAACATTTCTACTCCTTACTTGATCATGGTCAATTCTTATGTCTAGTGATATGTACATACCTGACAGTGTCCTGAATATTCACCAGCTGTGTACTGTTCAAACCTGCTTTAAGCATTCATTTCATTATAGTATATTCTATTCTATTTCAAAGTAGTATAATCAGCCAAACCACACTAATAACATTGATAAGCAGCAAATGCATTTCATAGTAATAAATATTATATGTGAAAGCATTTTAAGCAACCAAACCACACTAATAGCATTCAGACAGCATTGTTCTCTGTCATTTGTAGGAAGGGTTGGCTGTGGTGGTTACGCGAGCACAGACTATGTCACAGACATTGCTCCTGCTGGCTTCCCTGCTGTCATCAAAAAAAGAATAAGTTGTACCTGGTCACTTATCAAACCACTTAATAAGAGGGCGGTGATTCTCAAGTTTGCCTACTTCGATGTTGTTGGCACAGGTTCCTGTATTGACAACCGGGTGGAGGTCTATAACGGCTATACTAGGATAGCATCTCTCTGCTCTGTCAGTGGAGGTCAAAGGACCTTTCATTTGAGAGAAAACTTTAATCGTATGAAGCTAATTGTCAACCGTCCCTGGAATTTCCGAGGATTCCATGCAACAATCAAGGCAATCTAATTCTTTTACTGGTCCTGTAAAGTCAATTTCTCATTCTTCGTTAATTTGAAATTCATAGAATTGCTTCAATTAAATCTTGAGTAAGTAATCATTATAATCAACTCTATTTTTTTCATACAATTCGCAATTAAATATTATATATTACTAACTATGAATGAGTATAAAATGTATTTCAAACATCAAGTGATAAAATGCACAATTATATAGATAATTAGCACAGATACAATGTCATAATAAATAAACGAATAAAATTAATTAAACATAAATACATGATAATAATTTTGAATGAGCATGCATATATACAACTGCAAATCACGAAGCACAACACACAGCACATACATGAGGGAAGTTACATGAATCTTCCAGATCCTGTTGGCCTATTATAACAGTTAATTCCGATTATTATGTTCTATTAAATATTTATCATCATATTGAAAGAATCTAATCATCAATTGATTGTAATGATGCATGATGATCAGTGCTGGTGGTGTATATATGGGATATATTGGACTAAGGCTCAATAGAGACTACAGTATAGACTGTAGCTGATATTACATTGTGCACGTGATGGCAGGGGGTGGGAGTCTTCAGGCCTGGGGCACTCAAAAAATTCATTGAAATCCTACAGGGCTACATAACTGATGATTTCCCAAGATACGTTTTGGGAATCAGGGTTATTTCATACATACGTACATCAATATTATGAAGGTTACTGTATACTTTAAAAAGTAAAATTATAAAAGGCATCCTAAATTGATGATACCCACAACACGATAGTGCTCAAACTTACTAGTGCCAACATGAGTTAGATGGCCAAATTCTATGTACCAATTGCATGCATGCTTCATAATAATTTTTGTCATGTGACTCATACAGGCAATCGCTCACATAATTGTGCACATCCTGGTCTACTTACAGAAATACCTATATTGACACATGGAATTTGAAGAGATAGTAGGTGACTATAATAATTCCATGCAGACACATTGTACACTCAAATACTATTATAATAGCCAACATAATTATTGTATATAATACAGGGTTGTTTTAAATTTCTTGTATACATGCACAAGTAAACTATGTCCATGTTACAGCTAATTTGAATGCACACATTGTATGTACACTGGGAAAAATTGTAGCTTTATACTATAATACGTGAACTTAAATTGACTTATATGTTATATTTTCTATACCTGTAAGTTTTCTTAAAGCTGTTTACTCACTTATACGTGATCATGAAAGGTAAGCTTCAAGGTATGCACTTACTAAGTCTTCTTATTGATATCTTAAATTCCAAACTGCCAACTTTAAGTATTTCTTATAGCCATTGAAGTTGCCTTTAATGGACTATATATAATATAATAAGTCCTTTACTTTGTTATTATTTACTACTTAAATTTAATCCTGCCAACTATTGGTTCTTCTCGTATACTGTGGCCCGTAAACCCAGCTACGTATACATTCGAAGGTGCTTAATATTTTTCAAAGAGAAATATTTTAACCCATCTTAGTATATAACGTGGTGTGCCAGACAGATGGATTTTGTGTGTACTAGAAACTCAGTAGTTAGTTCTGATGTCGTATGTGTTTTGACGTTGACCATTGGTAAGTCCTAGCACCTTCTGGTGTGGTGCACTCAATTGATAATTATTGATCGATTGATTGATTGATTGATATAATAAGCAAAAAGAAACAGTTACTCTTGCATGTATTGGACCCCACATGTGCATAGTGTGTGCATGGGAGGGTGTGTGCAAGGCGCAGTGTGTATAATATAGCAAAGTGTATGCAGTGTAAAGGTAGTGGCATTTGTCTCATTTGGAATTGTCCAAAAGTAACATCTTCAATCCTATTTATATGCAATCACTGAAACTTACAATATATCTATATATTATATTATTCGATTCACTTATATAAAAATATCTAATAATCTCAATGCACACATTGATGCTGTACATGGTGCTAGTGCTGGTTATATTAAGTAAATCACACAATATTATCTAATGATTGTATAGTTACATATAACATGCAATGTCATTTCATTATTATAAATAAATGCACATACAGTGTATGTCAAGCATTTAAAATTATAACAATTGATAGTACGGATTCAAGGAAACAGTTATGCTTTACGTGCAATATGCTATACATAAGATAGTATGTATAATAAAATTAATATGTTTCTTTGCAATTGAAGTCCAATAAGTTACACATCTTCCATGTCCTCTCATTCAAACTTGCACCTCTCTCTGCCACACTTTACGCGTGCCCAGGGCATCCGACGAGGACGGGGAGGTGCTTCATGCCCCGTGGCCAAGGAGAACATGCCACTTGCCACCACGCCTCAGCTGTTGATGTCATCTCGCGTGTAGTCAACATCAAGCCATCATCCCATGATATAAGGTGGTGGACTGGCTTCTCGGGAGGTCCAGATTTCAGAGCCGCGATCTTTTACGTCTGGCACACCGAGTATCACGGACGCCAGTCACCGATGTGGTCCTTTGTGACTTGATAGCTTCATGGGCCCGGAGACCCAAGAATCACGGATTTACCACCAATCCACGAACCAGAAGACAGATGAGCTGACTTCACATCGGTAATCATCAGAGTCAGGCCGGCAGGACACACATCAAACAGCGCAGCAGCTTCCTCAACGCGATGACAAGAGACTCCCCGGTAGGGCCCAAAACCTAAACTAGTGTAGCATGTCTGGACCCTACTATAGCCGCATGCGCATGCTGTGTGCATAGGAGGGTGTGTGCAAGGCGCAGTGTGTGCATAGTAAAGTGTATGCAGCGTAAAGGTAATGCATGGCACGGCCTAACTTACGTGCGCCCGAAGGCAATAATAAAGGAAAAAGGGTGGTGAGCAGAGAGCCGCGTGGTTCCGACAACATAGCCTTCGTAGGAATCTACTTACAGGACCCCTAGGGGAGACTAGCCGACCATGATCCCAGGCACCGCCCGCCTCCGAAGAGGACGGACGCCCAAACCTCGTCCGAGAACACTCGAGAGACCCGACGACTCACAGGAGACCGGGACGTGTGAACTCCATGCGTGATCTAACAGCGAACCGAAGAAGGAGAGGGTAGAACAGCTAACCACGCTTGCGCTCGGGGCACCCCCTCCAATTCGAATCCTCCAGCATCTGCAGCTTCCCCAACACGGATCTACTCACGAAGAAAATGGACGCGACGTGATCTTTTATAGCTCGAGGTTCGAGGTTTGGCGGTTCCCAAACGATGAATATCGATTTGACCGGTGCTATGTGATGTTGTGCCAGACCCTAGGCGCCAGCAATAGCAGACGCTTAACTCTAGCCATGATTGTCACTTTCTCACAACATGCTCTGAACACTAAACAAACATCCCATTTCTAAATAAACATATGTTTCAAACTATAAACATACATGTTTCAAACTATAAACAATCATGTTCCAAACTTCAAACAATCATGTTCCAAACTGTAAACAAACATGTATACCGTTTCCATTCAGGCTGTAATTTCTATGTACTATGTGTATGGATGTGCATGTGCATGTGCTGTTAGATGTGCATGTGCATGTGTCTTGTGTGGAAGATGTGTGTGTGTGTGTGTGTGTGTGTGTGTGTGTGTGTGTGTGTGTGTGTGTGTGTGTGTGTGTGTGTGTGTGTGTGTGTGTGTGTGTGTGTGTGTGTGTGTCTGTCTGTGTGTGTGTGTGTCTGTCTGTCTGTGTGTGTGTGTGTGTGTGTGTGTGTGTGTGTGTGTGTGTGTGCGTGTGCGTGTGTGTGCGTGCATGCATGTGTGTGTGTGCCTGCTTGCCTGACTGCCTGCCTGCATTCATGTGTTCCTGAATGTGTGTGTATGGCACATCTTGCTATCACATGGATACTGGTGGATCTGTGGTGACCAGTAATAAATTTAACTAGCTATTCACCACCAGCTCCATAGTAGATGCAGGAGAGTGTACATGCATCAGTATTTGTGTTATTAATTTTGATATGTATACTTGTATATACAATGATGTTTGTAAATGTCTACTATGATGGTAAACACAATGATATAGCATGCATTTTAACATCACTGACTCCATTTGGTGCATTACCATACATATGTATGCATGATATATGTGTGTGAGTGCATGTATGTGCATGTGTGTACATATGGATGCAAGTATGAGTCTGTGCATATATTATTGTGCATGAGCATGAGTGTGTGTAGTACATACATTATTGGTAATAATCCTATTCTGTAGCCGGAGTATCATAATTTGTGACAATTCTTTTGGTGCAGTGGACCTCCTGGCAATGCAGTGCAAGGGAACCTCTTTTTGCAATTGAAGTGGGCCATGTATGAATCTGCAGCTACAGTGTGACATTCTAATAAATAATTTATATCGGCAATGCTTTATTATACCTGATTGTATAATGTCAATTTACTGTTAATCATGATCTATTATTATCACATTCTGCATAATGCACAACTTGCGTATATACATGCTGCAAGAGTACTCATTGTATGTGTGATTTGATATCGATAACAAAGAGTAAATGTCCAATAATTACCTAAATGTAGCTAACTCATAACCCCAGCTACATTCAAAGGTGCTTAATATATTTTCAATGTATGGGAGAGTATTGGAGAGAAAAACTAAGCACCTTTTGTATAGCTCATGGAGGAGGGGGCGTGTCAACATGATATTTTAGACAGACCTAGCTGGGGACGTAATCTAACTTCTGAAACAATTCCCATCTCAATAGGCGTCCCGTAACTCCAGCTACATTCGAAGGTGCTTAATATATTTTCAATGTATGGGAGAGTATAGGAGAGAAAACGCTAAGCACCTTTTTGCATAGCTGAAGGGTGAGGGGGTGTGTCAACTTGATATTTCACATAGACCTAGCTGGGGACATAAACTAACTTCTGAAACAATTCCCATCTCAATAGGTGGCACGTAACTCCAGCTACATTCAATGGTGCTTAATTTTTTTTCAATGTATGGGAGAGTATAGGAGAGAAAACGCTAAGCACCTTTTTGTATAGCTGAAGGGGGAGGGGGGTGTCAAATTGATATTTTAGACCAACCTAGCTGGGGACATGAACTAACTTCTGAAACAATTCCCATCTTAATAGATGGCACGTAACTCAAGCTACATTAAAAGGTGCTTAATATATTTTCAATGTATGTGAGAGTATAGGAGAGAAAAACTAAGCACCTTTTTGTATAGCTCATGGAGTAGGGGGCGTGTCAACATGATATATTAGACAGATCTAGCTGGGGACGTAATCTAACTTCTGAAACAATTCCCATCTCAATAGGCGTCCCGTAACTCCAGCTACATTCGAAGGTGCTTAATATATTATCAATGTATGGGAGAGTATAGGAGAAAAAACGCTAAGCACCTTTTTGCATAGCTGAAGGGTGAGGGCGCATGTCAACTTGATGTTTTAGACAGACCTAGCTGGGGACATGAACTAACTTCTGAAACAATTCCCATCTTAATAGATGGCACGTAAGTCAAGCTACATTCAAAGGTGCTTAATATATTTTCAATGTATGGGAGAGTATAGGAGAGAAAACGCTAAGCACCTTTTTGTATAGCTCATGGAGGAGGGAGGAGGCTGGGGACATGAACTAACTTCTGAAACAATTCCCATCTCAATAGATAGCATGTAACTCCAGCTACATTCAAAGGTGCTTAATTTTTTTTCAATGTATTTACAGATATACGTAGGAGAGAAAACGCTAAGCACCTTTTTGCATAGGTGAAGGGGGAGGGGTCGAGTCAACTTGATGTTTTAGATAGACCTAGCTGACGATGTGAACTAACTTCTGAAACAATTCCCATCTCAATAGGTGGCACGTAACTCCAGGTACATTCAATGGTGCTTAATTTTTTTTTCAATGTATGTATGGGAGAGTATAGGGAAGAAAACGCTAAGCACCTTTTTGCATAGGTCATGGGACAGGGGGCGTGTCAGCTTGATATTTTAAAAAGAGCTAGCTGGGGATGTGAAGTAACTTCTGAAACAATTCCCATCTCCGTAGCTAACCCGTATAGGGAAGAAAACACTAAGCACCTTTTTGCATAGGTCATGGGACATGGGGCGTGTCAGCTTGATATTTTAAAACAGACTTAGCTGGGGATGTGAACTAACTTCAGAAACAATTCCCATCTCCGTAGCTAACCCGTAACCCCAGTTACATTTGGAGGTGCTTAATATTTTTTCAATGTATGGGAGAGTATAGGGAAGAAAACGCTAAGCACCTTTTTGCATAGGTCATGGGAGAGGGGGCATGTCAGCTTGAACTTTTAAAACTGAGCTAGCTGGGGATGTGAACTAACTTCAGAAACAATCCCCATCTCCGTAGCTAACCAGTAACCCCAGTTACATTTGGAGGTGCTTAATATTTTCTCAATGTATGGGAGAGTATAGGGAAGAAAACACTAAGCACCTTTTTGCATAGGTCATGGGAGAGGGGGCATGTCAGATTGATATTTTAAACAGAGCTAGCTGGGGATTTGAACTAACTTCTGAAACAATTCCCATCTCCGTAGCTAACCTGTAACCCCAGTTACATTTGGAGGTGCTTAATATTTTCTCAATGTATGGGAGAGTATAGGGAAGAAAACACTAAGCACCTTTTTGCATAGGTCATGGGAGAGGGGGCATGTCAGATTGATATTTTAAACAGAGCTAGCTGGGGATTTGAACTAACCTCTGAAACAATTCCCATCTCCGTAGCTAACCCGTAACCCCAGTTACATTCGGAGGTGCTTAATATTTTTTCAATGTACGTATGGGAGAGTATAAGAGAGAAAACGCTAAGCACCTTTTTGCATAGGTGAAGGGGGAGGGGGCGTGTCAATATGATATTTTAGACAGACCTAGCTGGGGACATGAACTAACTTCTGAAACAATTACCATCTCATTAGGTGGCCCGTAACCCCAGCTACATTCGAAGGTGCTTAATATATTTTCAATGTATGGGAGAGTATAGGAGACAAAACGTTAAGCACCTTTTTGCATAGCTCATTGGGGAGGGGGTGTGTCAACCTATTATTTTAGACCGACCTACCTAAAGACGTGAATTAACTTCTAAAACAATTCCCATCTCAATAGGCGGCCCATGACTCCAGCTACATTCGAAGGTGCTTAATATATTTTCAATGTATGGGAGAGTATAGGAGAGAAAACCCTAAGCAACTTTTTTCTATAGCTAAAGGGGGAGGGGGCGTGTCAACATGATATTTTAGACAGACCTACTTAAAGACGTGAATTAACTTCTGAAACAATTCCCATCTCAATAGACGGCCCGTGACTCCAGCTACATTCGAAGGTGCTTAATATATTTTAAATGTAAGGGAGAGTATAGGAGAGAAAACGCTAAGCACCTTTATGCATAGCTGAAGGGGGAGGTGGCGTGTTAACTTTATATTTTAGACAGACCTAGCTGAAGATGTGAACTAACTTCTGCAACAATTCCCATTTCATTAGGTGGCCCGTACCCCCAGCTACATTCGAAGGAGCTTCATATATTATTTTAAATGTATGGGAGAGTATAGGAGAGAAAACGCTAAGCACCTTTTTGCATGGCTTAAGGGGGAGGGGGCGTGTCGATATCATATTTTAGACAGACCTAGCTGAAGACGTGAACTAACTTCTGAAACAATTCCCATCTCATTAGGTGGCCCATAACCCCAGCTACATTCGAAGGTGCTTAATATATTTTCAATGTATGGGAGAGTATGGGAGAGAAAACGCTAAGCAGCTTTTTGCATAGCTAAAGGGGGAGGGGGCATGTCAATATGATATTTTAGACAGACCTAGCTGAAGACGTGAACTAACTTTTGAAACAATTCCTATCTCAATAGATAGCATGTAACTCCAGCTACATTCAAAGGTGCTTAATTTTTTTTCAATGTATTTGCGAGTATACATAGGAGAGAAAACGCTAAGCACCTTTTTGCATAGGTGAAGGGGGAGGGGTCGAGTCAACTTGATGTTTTAGATAGACCTAGCTGACGATGTGAACTAACTTCTGAAACAATTCCCATCTCAATAGGTGGCACGTAACTCCAGGTAAATTCAATGGTGCTTAAATTTTTTTTAAATGTACGTATGGGAGAGTATAGGGAAGAAAACACTAAGCACCTTTTTGCATAGGTCATGGGACAGGGGGCGTGTCAGCTTGATATTTTAAACAGAGCTAGCTGGGGATGTGAACTAACTTCTGAAACAATTCCCATCTCCGTAGCTAACCCGTAACTTCAGTTACATTCAAAGGTGCTTAATACTTTTTCAATGTATGGGAGAGTATAGGGAAGAAAACACTAAGCACCTTTTTGCATATGTCATGGGACATGGGGCGTGTCAGCTTGATATTTTAAAACAGAGCTAGCTGGGGATGTGAACTAACTTCTGAAACAATTCCCATCTCCGTAGCTAACCCGTAACCCCAGTTACAATTGGAGGTGCTTAATATTTTTTCAATGTATGGGAGAGTATAGGGAAGAAAACACTAAGCACCTTTTTGCATAGGTCATGGGAGAGGGGGCATGTCAGCTTGAACTTTTAAAACTGAGCTAGCTGGGGATGTGAACTAACTTCAGAAACAATCCCCATCTCCGTAGCTAACCCGTAACCCCAGTTACATTTGGAGGTGCTTAATATTTTCTCAATGTATGGGAGAGTATAGGGAAGAAAACACTAAGCACCTTTTTGCATAGGTCATGGGAGAGGGGGCATGTCAGATTGATATTTTAAACAGAGCTAGCTGGGGATTTGAACTAACCTCTGAAACAATTCCCATCTCCGTAGCTAACCCGTAACCCCAGTTACATTCGGAGGTGCTTAATATTTTTTCAATGTACGTATGGGAGAGTATAAGAGAGAAAACGCTAAGCACCTTTTTGCATAGGTGAAGGGGGAGGGGGCGTGTCAATATGATATTTTAGACAGACCTAGCTGAAGACGTGAACTAACTTCTGAAACAATTACCATCTCATTAGGTGGCCCGTAACCCCAGCTACATTCGAAGGTGCTTAATATATTTTCAATGTATGGGAGAGTATAGGAGACAAAACGTTAAGCACCTTTTTGCATAGCTCATTGGGGAGGGGGTGTGTCAACCTATTATTTTAGACCGACCTACCTAAAGACGTGAATTAACTTCTAAAACAATTCCCATCTCAATAGGCGGCCCATGACTCCAGCTACATTCGAAGGTGCTTAATATATTTTCAATGTATGGGAGA
>OZ026557.1:3432500-3538765 GCA_964020155.1 Chondrilla cf. caribensis | reverse complement strand
GTGAGGAGGGTGTTTGTGACACAGAGAAATGTAGTGACTGTGAATTTGTAGGTATGCCAAACTCTAATATATCTAGCACAATTGGTGCAAGAAGAAGATCATCCAATCATAACTATGTATGTAGCCATAATATACACAAATGAATTTATATAGACATGACAACAGATAAGGGTTATCTGTGCTCCATCAAGTCACAACATGTGTAGAACTAAGCAGTTTCACCTCAGGTGATCTCATCAACACTCACCACATCACACACACAGTTGGAACCAATCCACAAACATCACTCAAAGAATCATGAACAGGTGGTGATCTCTGTGAACAGGTGGTCACTTCTGTGAATAGACATGCAGTTCAGCTCAAAATAAGCGAATTAATACGGATCGAATTATCTGGTGATCTTATGAAGACTCACCACATCACACACATGGTGGTGCCAAGAGCGGTTATTAACTTCGGTGAACAGATGGTTATTTCGTAATTGGCACATTATAGGCAAGTAAATGCTGGTCAAAATGAATTGTTGATAAATTTACATTAAATTTCATAGCACATACATACGTAGTAATAATAACACAGAACTTTGAAGGCTGTAAACTTGGAAGTACAGCAAATCTGAAAAGCGGTGATCTTTAAGATCGGGTGGTCACTTCTGTGAGCAGATGGTCATCTCTGTGAACAGGCAGTTCAGCTCAAAATGGGCAAATGAATATTGGCCAAATTATTATCAAAGTATGAAATGTAGCTTTACATTGGGACCGCCTAGAAGTGACCATCTGTTCATGATCCCTTGAGAGATTTTTTGGACTGATCTCACTGAGTGTGTGATGTGGTGAGAGTTTATGAGCTCACCTGATGTGAACTTGCTTAGTTCCACAAGTACACATGTTGTGCCTAAGGGGCTGTGAAGTTAGAGGGTTTAAACTTCTCATAAGGAAACCTTATATGTGTAAGTTCATTCGATCATTGCATCATTTGAGATAGCTTTACATTAAAATGCATATCTATAGTGTTAAAATTTCAGGACCTGAGGATCTAGGGAGCTAGGAGGTCCATTTATATAATCTGTATGAACCCAGCAAACATATACGTGTGTTACTGTCGTGCTGTTGTATTGTCTGATTCTATAATATTCTATATTAAATCTATCTGAAGTTTCTGAAAAGATGAGCCAGCTAGATATATGTATATACATATGTATGTATGTATGACAATGATATATGTATATGCTTGCTGGGTTCATACGTATATAGTTAATATATACATGGACCCCTCCCTATGTAGATCCTCAGTTCTGAAATTTTACCCATACCATACATTATAAGTTAAAGCTATCTCAAATGTCTTGAAGGCCTATGTGTACACTAGTGTAATAATACTAATAAAACATTGATAATATAATTATGTACATAATAAAGAGTATATACCATAAAATACAATAATGCATAATCAATAATAATGTACTATGGAGAAACATCAACCCTAATAAATATGCATCAAAGATCTCCTGACAGCTCTTGTGCATCTGGGTTGACAGGAGGGTATATATGACGGCATGAGAATGAACATCAGTTGGAATGTGCAAGTACATACACTTGGCATGGTACATTGGTGACTGAGCATTAGTTAGGGTCAGAAATGATGGGACCAAACTGATTGACTTCATATTGTTTACATGTTGTATCTCAAGGGCTGCCTATATTCCTTATTATTTTTCATTTTGCCTACTTGGATGTATTGCTCGATATTCCTATATGCATATATAGCTACAACAGCAAATTTATATAATACATGCATATTGTAAGTAATATTGCATGGAAGAGTGGATGCTTTCGAAATGCCAAGAAATTGAATTTGCATGAATTGTAATTTGAGGGCAAAGGCTTTGCTGAACGTAATATCTGAAGCAAAAGTTCAAACGCACATAGAATTTAAATTTGAATGTTAGTCTTAAGTAATTCAACTGTAGGGACAGGTACAGCACAATTATTGAGTTTTTACCTGAAATTGCTATATAATATTATACTAAATAATGTCTTGTATAGTGTGTGTATTTGTGTGTATAATAATTATTATTTGTACCTGCGAACAAAATGCCAAGAAATGTAAATTGAAATAGAATTCAAGTGTAAAGGCTTTGCAGAAAGTAATATCTTCGGCAAAGGTTCTTTGAAAAAATAAGTGAACAGTAGTGCTGTAGATTCCATTCTAAATCGCCAATGCATGTAATATTGTGTATCCCACATACCAAACTTGTGAAAGTGGTCATCAGCACTGAGTCCAAAGATACTCAGAACCCCCCAAATGCTCTTCCACTACACCAATACGAGGCATCCAGTAACTGTACAGAACACACTTGGGTGTACAGTGTAACCTGTATGTGATACCCAGAATGATCGACATGTTTAGTTCCTATTCATACCATGAAATAATTGATACAATGTCAGAGGTTCATGGATATGGCAGTGTTTTATGTTCAGGATAATATTGTGTACTTTGACTGAAAATGCAGATACCTACTGAACACAAACACATGCAATGAATACTGAACACACAGAAAAATAACTCCAGCACACTACTTAGCATATGTAGCTTTGCCTCACTACTAGAGCTTCATGCAGTATAGGTAATAACTAGTCAAATTACCTCTGGTAGGGCTGTAGCACATATACAAACACTTTTGTATCTACTACAGCCCTGTAAGAGAGCTATTTCAGAGAGTATGTGATATCCTTTTTTACAGATAATATGATACTATAAAATCATTATTGGATATTGATTCTAAAGTAACACCATATTATTATTATTAAAATTAATGTACTGCAATATCACAGGGTATTTGTACACATTGATCTGCCCCTTATTATTATCATTATTACTATTAAAATTAATTGCCAAACAATTTGTTGCTAAGCAATTAAATGACAATTTTTTTGAAAAAAATTATAAGACTGCAATATCACAGGGTATTGATCTGCCCGTGTAACATCCCACAGTGTGATAGATATAATAAACACCTTCAGTATAACGGTTAATAATTATAATACAGTCAATATAATGGTTTGAAGACTCCGGTACCCACTAACAACTTCAGTAAACTGGTAAATAAGTTTCGGATACCTGCTTGAATAACTTCTGTATATATACCCACTCAAGTGAAGTATACCGACGGTATATTTGAGTCTTCCAATAATATTATTATTATAGTAATATTTAATTGTGATTTGTATGAAATAATTGAGTTAATTATCATTCATTTAAGAATTAATTATAGCGATACTACATATGTAAGATTTTCATAGTTGATGAGAAATTGACTTGCAGGGCTGGAAAAGAATTAAATTGCCCTGATTGTTGCATGGAATCCTCGGAAATTCAGGGGACGGTTGACAATCAGCTTCAAAAAATTAAAGTTTTCTCTCAAATGAAAGGTCCTTTGACCTCCACTGACAGAGCAGAGAGATGCTATCCTTCTAGTATTGCCCTGATAGATCTCCACCCGGTTGTCACTACAGGAACCTGTGCCAACAACATCGAAGTAGGCAAACTTGAGGACCACCTCTCTCTTACCAGGTGGTTTGATAAGTGACCAGACACAACTTAATCTGTTTTTGATGACAGCAGGGAAGCCAGCAGGAGCAAAGTCTGTGATATAAACTGGGTTCACGTAACCACGACAGCTAACCCTTCCTACAAATGACAGAGAACAATACTGTCTGAATGCTATTAGTGTGGTTTAGTTGATTAAAATACTTGCAAATATATTTATATAAGGATATATTAATATCATTATTACGAAATGAATGCTTACAGCAAGTTTGAACAATATATATGCAATTGATGAATATTCAGGACACTGTCAGGTATGTACATATAACAAAGCATGGTAATTGACCATGATCAAGTAAGTAGTAGAAATGTTTGGATCGGGTGATAGCTTATGGCACGATACTACTGAAAGAGCACAACAGTTAATTCCTCACCTTTTGAACCAAGATCAAAGGGAGCTGGTACAAAGGGTATAGTTGAAACTTGACCAGAGCTATTTCCAGAATGCCACTTCACGTACAGAGATGGAGAGGAAGATATAACAGGACCCAGAGAACCACCACAATGCTTCTTCAGGAGAAGGGAGGACTTGTCTGGACCATTGCGAAATTCCCAGTAGTTCTCACAACCTTTCTGTGAAGGGGACATCCTAACATCGGTCGCGTTCACTTTGGTGACATTGTTTCCTGGAGCTGTTATGGTCCATTCACATTCAGTGAATGAGGAGAAACCTGTTCCGGATTGAGCAACTGGAGTTGAAATAGACCCAGGAGCTACCATGGTACCTCCACAAGGATCATGACAGTGGAGTTTGTCGTAGGACAATGTACGTCCTTCACGACATCTACAAGTATAGCTACCATCAGTGTTCACACAGATGTCTCCACATTCATTGGTATTGGGATCTTGACATTCATCAAAATCTACACAGTAGACATAATGTGTGATTGATACAGGAGCTTCAATTGAGTACATGTAAATAACAAACTTCAATATTCATGTAAGCACAGGCACATTGAATACAATGCGTTAACATACCTACTACTACACTAAACACATGCATATACTCACCAGTACATGTGCGCTGATCATCTCCAAGAGCAATCGTCCCTTCCGGACAGAAGCACTGGTAACTTCCTATGGTGTTGTTACATCCGTGACTACAGCTGGCTGTACCCTCAGCACACTCATCAATATCTAAAGAACAACAATGGAAGTACATACATTCCACTCATCATTAGCACACAAATAAAAGCGAGAGGAAGAAGTCCATTAAGTAAGTTCTGTTGCACATGAAGGATAAGATATAAACCGACACATGTTATGATTTGTCCATGGACAGAAGGTAACAGTTGCCATCATGACGGTAAATGATTCAAAGGTGGTGAGGATGACCACTGTGTACTACAGGTGGTGAGGAGGACCACTGTGTACTAAAGGTAGTGAGGACGACCACTGTGTACTAAAGGTGGCGAGGACGACCACTGTGTACTAAAAGTGGTGAGGAGTACCACTGTGTACTACAGGTGGTGAGGAGGACCACTGTGTACTAAAAGTGGTGAGGAGGACCACTGTGTACTAAAGGTGGTGAGGAGGACCACTGTGTACTAAAGGTGGCGATGAGGACCACTGTGTACTGAAGGTGGTGAGGAGGATCACTGAGTACTAAAGGTGGTGAGGAGGACCACTGTGTACTAAAGGTGGCGATGAGGACCACTGTGTACTGAAGGTGGTGAGGAGGATCACTGAGTACTAAAAGTGGTGAGGAGGACCACTGTTGAAAGGTCAAAAATTACTACACAATCACTGCTGGTACATTGGTTGTCCACAGGTGGATGAGAACACACAGACTCACCAATACAGGAGTATCTATTGGAGGACAGTGTGTATCCCTCTCTGCACTCACACCGATAACTTCCAACAGTATTATTGCAGTGATACTGACAAATACCTCTCCTCTCACATTCATTGATATCTGTGTCACCAAATGAAGAATTCAAGAATGACATGTAATACATACGTACATTCTGGTAAATTCAATGATGGGAAGAGAATCAACACTAATAATTGCATGTACAAGTTAAAAACACACGTGTGCACGTGTGCATGCACATGAACACAAATCTTGATGCATACATAAAATGCATTTAATAACAACACAAACTTTAATGGACAACTCACCCACTGCTGAGTCACCCACACCACACAGCACTGAGCTACCTATGTGTGTACATAAAGGGTGCACTACACCCACTCACCATTACAAGTCTTTCCATTGGAATTGAGGGCATATCCCTCCCTACAGGAACACCTGTAACTTCCTGCTGTGTTGATACAGGATTTTTGACAGCCATGTGTGTTGCCAGTACATTCATTAATGTCTGAAGAGTGAACACAATGTACAATGAAAAGAGAAATGATGTAAAACTCAAAAATGACAGTCAGTGAATGTAGGTGTCATGGCAATATACACAAGCATTCAGACTCTCAGGTACAGTGGCTCTTCATTGGAACACACATATTGTGTGTATACAAATTAGAGAAGTACAGTCCAACATGCTCAGTAAGTACCTTGAAGGGCACACCTAATCTGTACTTTTCATCCGATCACCTCTGTACTGGTTGACGTACATGCAAATTGGGTGCTGAGTGAAGTGTACTCACTAACCAGGAGTACGCACTACCTTGAGTACTTACTAAGCAAGTTTTACTGTACTAACTGACAGTGTGTACTAAGGTGGTGAGGATGACCACTGTGTACTGAAGGTGGTGACGAGGACCACTGTGTACCAATGGTAGTGAGGAGGACCACTGTGTACTGAAGGTGGTGAAGAGGATAATTGTGTACTAAATGTGGTGAGGAGGACCACTGTGTACCAAAGGTGGTGAGGAGGATCACTGTGATATAAGGTTGTGTGAAGGACCACTGTGTATTTCCACTGGTAAGGTAAGTGCGTACATTTGTACTAGTGCTGGGACGATTAATCAATTAATCAATTAATTAATCAATGTTTATTTCAAATCTGATTATCGTATAATATTATAGTGCAAGCAAATCGATTAATCACAGGAAGCAATTAAGTGAGTAGGACAGGAAGCCACTCCTACCTTATTACCCAAGACCTTCACTCCATGGGTTCAATTTGGTACTTCAAGAGTACCTGAACTGTGAAAAGGGTTCTGAGGACTTCATTTCATGTCTATTTGATGACTACTAAGTTGAATAAAGTGGGAGTGGTTTCCGGTTACGCCCACTTCATTACTTCCGGTGATTAATTGCTAAATCAATTGGTTAATATGTACTGATTATCAATTTGAAAATTTCAGCCGATTCCCAGCCCTAATTTGTACCTTCACATCTACCACTGGAGAGCAGTCTGTAGTTTTCACTCCAACATGTACATCGATAAGATCCCACGGTATTGATACAGTTGTGGTTACACCTGCGTGTCCCATTTTTGCACTCATTCACATCTGTAGAACAACAACAACATCAGGTACTGTACATGCATGTATAGAATGCAATAAAATTAACAAGCGTTCATAGTACACTCACCCGTTGCTGTGTCACCCACATCACACAGCACTGAGCTACCTATGCATGTACATAAAGGGGTACACTACACCCACTCACCATTACAAGTCTTTCCATTGGAGCTGAGTGCATATCCACTCCTACAAGAACACCTGTAACTTCCTGGTGTGTTGATACAGGAGTGCTGACAGCCATGCGTGCTGCCAGTACATTCATTAATATCTGCGGAGTGAACACAATGTACAATGAAAAGAGAAATGATTTGTAAAAGTCAAATGCTAAAGTTGGTGAAAGTTGGTGTCATTACAATAAACCCAAGCCGGTAGAGGCACAGTGGAGCTTCATTGAATACACATTAGAAGTACAGTCCACCTCGCTTACGTAGTACCTTGAAGGGCACACCCGATCTGCGCTTTTTATAACAGGACTCACTATCAGTACTTGTTGACATAGTGAACATGAGCTATATTACAGGGACTGTGAAGTGAGTGTACTCACTAACCCGGAGTATGCATATACTAACCTATACTGAGCATGTTGCACTGTACACTTGTACTGTAGCTCACCGTTGCATGTCTTGCCATTAGCATTCAGAGTGTATCCTGGTCTACATGAGCACACGGATGAATTTGCAGTGTTTGTGCATGTATGTTGGCACCCAGCAGTATGGCAGGGACCTGTGAATAATCAAACAGGATGGCATGAGAATTTTGTATGCATGAATCTGAGCCAGAATGAACTGAACATACATTGAGGAGGTGAGAGTATGAGTGACTGTGTGAAGTTCAGTGCATGGATGACTGTGTGGATGTGAGGGTGGGAGGATGTTTGGCAGTGTCACACGAGCATGTACGTACCATCAACTGAAGAGCATGTCTTCCCATCATAGCCAAGTGTCAGTCCAGTTGGGCAGGTACACTTGTAGGATCGATTAGTATTTATACACTTATGAGAACAGCCACCATTGTTGTCCATACACTCATTATGATCTGTGTGATTCATAATTATAGATGCATACATATGTAGTCAGACAATAGAAGAATACAGCAATGTACAAGACAATGCTACTCTCTGCACACTCACCACGACAAGTGTGTTTCCTTTTAGAAGGGCTGAACCTTCCCTTTGGACACTCACACTCATATGAACCTTGAGTGTTAATACACTTGTATGGGCACCTATTATCTCTATAATTCTCACATTCATCATAATCTGTGTACAAGAAGAAGGCGATTAACATCAGGTCCACATGCATATGTAAAGTACGTGAAAATTGTTTACTGTATGTAGTGAAGTGTTGTACAGTACAACTTGTTTAGTAAGTATAACCAGGTAAGTACATGCAAATGTACGTTAGTACACTGTGTGCACTTCCCTTTGGCTCCTCCTAGGACATGTACATGTATACTGTAAATGTGTGTTTACAAAAGTCCAGCAATAATAATAGCTGAAGGGAGCATTTAAAGGTATATACAAGTGTATGCACACACATACTATGCAAATTGGACTGTGAATCATACAAACAGTCCAGGAGCTGTGTATGTACATGACAGCTGGGTATTCAGATCACTCTCTTGAGGTCTTCACAGGTAGGGCAATTACAAACATACAAACCTACGTTTGTGTGAATCTCACAAAAGTACCTTCTGCTATGAAGCAGCCACGGAATCCTGTTCCTGTACCCTTTACAGTGTCCGACTCTAAACGAACATATGCTGTGCGACCTTTCAAGGCCACTACTGTCCTTAAAAAATGCCTGTGGCATAATTTCCTCCTCAAAGATTTAAATCCAGTTGTTCCACTGTATACATTGACAGTGTCTCCACAGAAAGGAGGCCTGCAGAGGTACAGGTAAGCTATGGTAGTTAAACCAAATACAAACCTTGTAGACCATACATCCACTTGTTGTAACCAAACTAAAATCATAGTTACATATACACATACGTATGTACATATTAGAATCATGTGATTAGTAAATTACCATGTAATAACTGTTGAGTCAGAAGACAAAGTTAAGGATAATTGATTGATATCAATTAACACCCAATCACAGACATTGACACATGCACATTAATAACCCTTGAAAGCAGCAATCATCGGAAGTTAAAATAGTTAAACCATGGCACTTTGTAGTTATTTATTAGGAATGTTTAATAGTTTTCTATTATAAACATACGAGGCATCCAAGTTGATATCTTCTAATGTGACTTTCACAGTGTACCCTTTTGGTACATGTATCACCCAGCCACAGGTGATGTTCTCTGGATAGTGTTGAGGGTAGTTTGGAGTGGAGAAGCATCCACTTGTTCCTGTCAGAACCCTACCACAACTTTTGGCCTCATTAGGTAACTCAGGTGGGCGTTCAGAAGCAGGGAGTGGTATACGTACCAGTTTGGGAGGGTCATTTTTTGGGTCTGTTAATGGAGGGGAGTGCAACAAAATGTTAGTATAAGAGTAGATGAGAGGTATACATGTAGTACATACAAACATATAATGCATTGTGTTCATGTAAGATGCACATAATGATTGGTTAGGGTATAATTATGTAAATATCTAATGTTTGGTTAGGATAAATCTCAAATTGGCCATTCTGCCTACCAGAAATATCTACAGCAACTGCATGCAAACAATCCTAGTGTACAGCACGTAGATGTGTCATGGTTAAGCATGCTACAACACACACACACACACACACACACACACACACACACACACACACACACACACACACACACACACACACACACACACACACACACACACACACAATCACACACACACACACACACACACACACACACACACACACACACACACACACACACACACACACACACACACACACACACACACACACACACACATGCGCACACACACTTATATAATACTGCCATATATATTTACCTGAAGGACACCTGTACATTCTTCTAGCCTGTATGATGTCTATTGGACTCAGCTCATATCCACTAAGTGGAATACCATGTTTGGACTCAATTCCATACCCACTGTAATGCATGATACTGATGGCATCATAGGGTGTCCCATAGCTATTAACAATAGAAGTCGACCACTTAATGTAGTTGTAATTCCCTATTATAGAAGAGTGTATTTTCACATGTTCATCTCGATCTGGTCTGCTGTGTTCATGCCAGTAGCCTATGGCATGGCCAATCTCATGAACAACAGTTGAAAAGTAGACACAACCAAACTTATTCAGAGATATGTACTGAGGGTAAGAAGCCCTTCCAACCAGAGAGCAACAACTGTAAGAAGTAGGGGTAAGCAATCACATAATATACATGAGGTTAGATGGACAACCTTCATACAAACATAATACATACATAAATATGGGTAAACATACAGTGCAACTTGCTTGGTGAGTACCCTGGTTACCACAAACTCCTGGTTAATATATAATACATACACCTCATTCAGTCCCTAGCTCATGTACACTCTAATAATATATTATGTACCAGTACTGATGGTAAATAACTCTAATGAGAAGTACAGATTTGGTACCCTTCAAAATACTAGCTAGATGGACTGTATGTAATGTACTTATACGTACGTATATGCTACATTTTAAGGTAAACAAAAGTATGTACATATGTACAATGTCATGTGTATACATATGTAATTATTAGTGCTGGAATGATTAATTGATTAATTTGATTAGTCAATCCATTATCATTTCAAGTCTATTTACCATTAACGTTGCAAGCAAATCAGTTTAGAGAATACAACAAAAAGTTACCCCAAACTCATTACCCACGACCTCCAATGAATAGGTTTGATTTTATACTTTGAGAGTACCTAAAATGTGGAAAGGCACTCTCAAGGCTCAACATCATGTCTAGTGGGTGACTACTCAGCCCAATAAAATGAGTGGTTCTTGGAATCACCCACTTAATTACCACTGTTGAATAATTGATTAATCAACCACTACAATGCATCAATAATTGTTTTTAAATTTATTTTTAACAATTACAGCCAATTCCCAGCACTAAAACATGTACATGTACATGAGCAGCATAGTAAGAAACGCTTTACAGTCACATGATCACATCCATACGTACCAAGATCCATGGGCATAAGTGACATACAGCGATTCATTGGTTCTCTTCTTGAATCTAATACATGTCTTGTCCTCCCAGTGACGCATTGCATCCAGGATTCTCTCCTTTTGACTATCTAGATGGATGGAGAATGTGCATACTGTCAACACAGAGTGACTGTTTAAGCAACTTTCAATGTGTGTGCAGCAAAACCCGAATATTTAATGAGGCCTAAACAATTCCTCAAATAAAACTGTATCTAAAAACACTAGTGAAGGTGTACATGTATTAAGTATGAATGTATAAGTTAAAGCTTTTCTATAAAGCCCATCAAAAGAAACTACAGAAAATTCTTATTCCAAAGTTTTCTGCAGTTCCTTTCGATGGGCTTTATAGAATTATTCCACTACATGTACGTACATATGGCGTGCAATTCACTGCATGTCAAGAAATGTGATTCACATGCAATACACAGGTGCTGATCAGGTAGGGAGGCCATCAAGGAAAGGAGTGATTTGTGCAAGAAAGTCACTCTTTTACTGTTGACATTATATGTAGCTCAGCAGCACCCCTATATCATTGTTGGACATACCATAAAGTGGAGTCTACATAGAATGAATTCAGTTAGCTCAAATGTTTGTGTAGTGCATCAATAACAAGTCCAAAATACAGAATTTCGAATTCTGAAGCAAACAGCCACATACCGGATTTTTTGAAGATATTTGTGGCAGAAGAGAGGACTACTGCCCACGACTTTGCACGGAAAAACAGAGAGTGACAACTGGATTTATGTATGCAGGGGTGTTACATGGATTTAGAAGAACCAATGATAGTCCAAGCAGTACACTTTTATACTGACAAAGGAGCCATAATCAAAGTAGCTCACTTTTTACATTAAAAGGCTTTCTGCAATCTGATTGGGTGCCGTGACGAATGAAATGCACCTTGGTACAGAAATAGGCATGTTATGAGGCCAGATCCTTTCTCCCCGGTGCTTCAGGCGATATCTGGGACCCTAGAGTCAAATTCCCAAAGGTTCCCCATTAGGGAAATCCCAATTTCAAATGGAGGCTAGAATGGGTCTGTGCTGTACGCGAGACACGGTACGGTCCGTCTACTAGTACTCAGGTCCAAATTGTCAGTCGATATAGCCTCCTAGCTACTGCACACGGTTTAATTACATGAGCGTCTCTACTTCTCTTTGCTACATACTGCAAAACGTACCTACAATAGCATCTACGTCTCCGTCCTATATAGACATCCCCACTCACCAGTATAGTCATTCGCTATTACGTAGGGGACCACTGCAGAGGGCCACAAATCGGAGCTAAACCTAGTAGCCGCTCTTCGTTCCCTCTTCGAAGTCTCGTCGCCGTCAGCCATGCAGCTATTCGAAGGACACGGACCGACGTACCTACACTGAAAAGGCACCCCAGTGCAGTTCTTCACTTCCACTTGACAGGCTATGTCCGAACCGTCGGGATGGGCTGTGCATTGAGGAAGAACAACACAAAGAAGAGTCATTCGTACACACGGGCAGTTATACATACCAAACAACCACTCAATAGTGCATGCTTGTCCAACCATAACTTGGACTGAGGCGGCTGAGACGAAGTAGCTGAAACTGACCGAGGGGATGACATTGGTCTTTAAGTAGTTCCCAAGGACATTTCTCCTCGCCGATCACCAGATGGAGGAAGGAGAAAGTCCAAAGAAGAATCAAAAGTTTCATGTTGGCTCGCAAGTTCGGGGACGAGCACGGCCACAAACTGCTGCAAAGAATCTTGCCTTTTATACTGTAGGTCACGTGACTAGCCCGTCTCACGATTACGAAATTCATTTTGTAATCACTATACAGGCAGCAAATTTGCAATGATTGACTGTAGATAGGAATAGGTAGAAATATATTTACCAACACCGAAAAGGACAGTCTTACGTCATGGAGCAGTAAAACATCTACCTTTAGGAAAATGGTACCTTTGAAACAGTTCAGATGGAGTGCAAATGGCACAAAAATCCTGATTAATTGTTAGGGGCTGACGCAGGCAGGCATATGTATTCTTACCTCACATCAGCCTTTCCACAGGCCATGTGCAATTAACCTTCTCCCAGCCCCTATATTGTTTTCATTTCGACTTCCGGTATGTAATGCTTGTCCGATATATAATATTATATAATATTATATTATAATATAGATAGATAGATGGATATATAATGTGTTCCTACGCGTTACATCAGCAATGAATTTATATTATAATAATAATTATTTATATTGCGAGGGGAAAAAACGTCATTATTAATCATGACAAACCAGATATGCCTTACAGAGCACACATTACGATAAATAATGGAGTGACTTTGTGAGGCAAAAGCTCGGATACAGGGGTACATATCAATGAATGATTTACAAAGATGGCCGATTTCAAACGCCGACAATTTGAAGTTGGGCTAGAATTCATGCGCAGAAGCTCCGCCGAACGTAATAAATTCAGCGATGGTTCTTCTGAACCTACGAAATACGCCCGAGTAATTCGAGTGCTGGCAGCCCCACGAGTTTTTGAACTCGAATTACTTGTTTTTATCTTGGTAACTATAACTATAACTGAAATTATGGACTACTGCAGTTATTATGCAAAATAACAGTTAGAGACAAATGAAAATTGGAATAATTAATGAAAATAATGTACAATGTGTCATGAAATTCCACAGAAATGGGCACAATGGGGACCTTGTGAGGGGATGGTGGTTGACACTGCAGAGCATACTATTAGGAAAATATTATAGCATAATTGAAAGTTTCGACCATATCACTCTCATCCCCACTGTAGTGTTGTGTGTTTGTAGTTTTGCAATGTATTTATTAAAGTAATAGTATTGGCTGTTCTGCAACCTTGCGTACTCCATTAGTGTGCTGTTTGAGAAGGCCTACACCGTGGTGTAGTCTCAATTAATGAACCAGTAACACATGCTACTGATACATATGTATGGGCATTGTTATAGCACCAGGTGTGATTTATGCCAACTGTAGTGAGTGTACACATTTTAAACTGAGGATGTACGTATATACTTATATATGCATTTGTGAAGTCACTATCCTGTGATTCTAGCTGGTCCAAATTACATTGCAATTGTTTTATCTCATACTGATATAGACATTATGTCTCCCAGGTGTGCTATTTGTAGACTTCAGAGCTACACTCAGATCAGAATTGAAGTCCTACTGTGTGTCCATTGGTCACTGGATGACCAATTTTGGTAATCTTGCAGTATCCGTCCGTACCACTTGATTCCTGGTACAGTATTTGTATGATTTGTATCACACAGTTGATCATGTGGATGTCCCATTCTTACGATCTAATACATTTGTGAAGTCTTTTCGCTATACAGTATGTACAGTATGTACCTTGCATATACTGTATATACAATACATATTTATGTGAATCACCCGGGCCTGTCGAATGCAGCCATCTAGCCTAGTAAACTTACTCTATTGTGTATAATGGGGATAAATTAAATACTTAGTCTAAAAGTTATTTTATATACTGTCCTATTTTTATTTAACTGTTGTCCAGATTTGCAGCTGTTTTAGCACATTTTTAGATAGAAATAATATATACATTGCTTGTTATGTCAATTCTTGAGTGATGAATCTCATCACTGTCTCAAACTGGCTCAAAATGAGGAAGCCAATAACATGTTGACTCATAATTTGGCTTCATTCCAGCTAATATCTTATTATGGACATGTCAACAATTGACCACTTTATTGTCAACTCAGACTCACGTCTGCACAATGTCCTGAGATGTTACCAATAAAGCTCAATTGGTTGTTTTATGGGGACATGATGGTCACCAATTAGTTGACTCTACATGGGTAAGGTCTACCAATTTGGTGCCCCTACTTGGGTTTGTGCTTATTTACTGTAAATGTGTGAAGTAGCTGATAGAAATGTATATCAAAAAACACAAAATCCAGTACTGCATGATAATAATTAGAGGGTATAAAATAACCTGCTTACTGTAGCTAGTGTATTTTGTCAGCACTTGAAGTTTCATGCTTATATGCATATGTACATACAAGTGAGGAACTGTACTTGTGTACATATGTACATACAAGTATGGGACTGTACGTGTGTATGTACACACATATACACACATTGTACCTGCCCATGCAGTACACACATACTTGCTGTGGGACAGAAACCAATTGAATAAGATAAATAAAACCTTTGTTTTGTTCAATGTCACTTCATCCATGATGTCATACACATACCTATGGACTTACCGATAATCTCTAGGGAAACATATATAACATACAGAAATGTGAGCTAACTGAATTTATTCCAAGTGGGCTCCACTTATTGTATGCCCCATGATATTATAAGGGTGCTGTTTAGCTACATAGGACACCAATAATGATTGACTTAATAATTAATGTTTTGGGTAATCCACTGCTTACATCAATTGTCACAGTGATATTTATTAGTACTTGTTGTTTCCAAATTCACAGGTCTAAAATTTCTGTGTGCCACCATTTCTACATATGTACAGTCAAATTCAAGATTTGGTCAGATTCAAAAGTTTCCCCATTTGAGCTGAACTGTCTGTTCACAGAGATGACCATCTATTTACAGAAGTGACCACCTGATCATAGAGATTACCACTTCCAAATTTGCAGTCTTCAAAGTTCTGTGTGTCACTATTGCTACGTATATTTTGTGAAATTTAATATAAATTTTGGCCAGTATTCATTTGCCTATTTTGAGCCAATCACAGACTGTCTGTTCACAGAAATGACACATCTGTTCACCAAAGTCATGATCCCTTGATAGATTGACTCGATCGTGTGTATGATGTGGTGAGTGTTTACGAGATCACCTGATAATTTGGCTCGTATTCAATGCATATCCAACTGCACTTCTATTCACGGAGGTGACCATCTGTTCACAAAGATCACCACCTGTTCGTGAACCCTTGAGTGATCTTTGCAGACTGGTTTCATTGTGTGCATGCGTGATATGGTGATTGTTTACATATGAGATCACCTGAGGTGAAACCGCTTAGTTCTACACATGTTGTGACTTGAAGCACAGAAAACCCTTATCTGCTGTCATGTCTGTGTATATATTCATTTGTGTAGCTACATACATAATTATGATTGAATTATCTGCACCCTGCACCAATTCTGCTAGATTTATTAAAATTTGTCATATCTACAAATTTACAGTTGCTAAATTTCTCTGTGTCACAGTTGCTATGAGAGGCCAAATGTGTAATAATTTGGCCAGTAATATAGTCATTTGCACATCTAGAGCCAGACTGTGTGTGTGTGTGTGTGTGTGTGTGTGTGTGTGTGTGTGTGTGTGTGTGTGTGTGTGTGTGTGCGTGTGTGCGTGCGTGTGTGTGCATAATAGTGTAGTATATAGGTTTCCTTCTGAACTACCAATGCACATAACACTGTGTATGCTGCATACCAAACCTGTGAGGGCAGTCATCACCACTGAGTCCACAGTAACATTAGTTCTTCTGATATAATTCAGAATTCTCCCCAAAATACTCTACTACAGCAATACAAGAGATCCAGTCACAGTGTAACTTGTGTGTGATGTCCAAAACGATCGGTATGTCTAGCTACTATTCATACAATGATATAATTGATACAGTGCATATACCATATCAGCGTGCAGATGTACTTCCAAATCTACAGTCTTCAAAATTCTGGGTGTCACTATTGCTATTTATGTACTGTGAAATTTAATGTAAGTTTAATAACAATTAATTTTGGCCAGTGTTCATTTGCCTATTTTGAGCCAACCACAAACTGTCGGTTCACAGAAATGACCATCTGTTCACTGAAGGCATGATCTCATGCCTAGTATGAGTCCAACTGCACTTCTATGCACGGAGGTGACCATCTGTTTACAGTGATCACCACCTGTTCATGATCCCTTGAGTGAGTTGGAAGGTGCATGTACATACACTAGGTACATTGGTGACTGAGCATTAATTAGTTACAGAAATGAAGAGACCAAACTGATAGACTTAATATTGTCTTACTACAAGTTGTATGATCAAGGGCTGCCTATAGTCATTATTATATCTTCATTTTGATTTCCTGGATGTTATGCTCGATATTGTGTCTGTGTTCCTACGTGATAGCTGCAACAGTGAATTTATATTATAGTGCATGTAATATTATAATTAATATTGCATAGAAGAGTGGATGCTTTCGTAATGTCAAAAAATTGAAATTGAAATATAATCTAAGGGCAAAGGATTTGCTGAAAAGTAATATCTTAAGAAAAATTTAAGGTACTGTACTGTTTATTTACTTTACTATTGTGTACTTTATTTACGGGCTAAACAAGAACACATGCAAAGGTGAATATGCCAGTGAACAGATAAATAACTTCAGTACACTAGTACTACTTAGCATATGCATGTGGCTTTGCCTCACTACTAGAGCTTCATGCAGTATACGTAATAACTAGTCAGATTGCCTCTGGTAGGGCTGTAGCACATATTATACAAACACTTTTGTATCTGCTACAGCCCTGTAAAAGAGGTACTTCAGATTAATGTGGTATCTTTCTTTATAAATAATACAATAATATCATTATTGTATATTAATTCAAATACAGTAATGGCATCATTATTAAAATTAATTGCCAAACAATTGTTGCTAACCATAATTATTATTAAATGACAAATTTTAAATAAAAATTACAAACTGCAATATCAAAGGGTATTGGTACACCATGATCTGCCCATGCAAAGTTTTGGATACCTGCTTGAATAACTTCTGTATATATACCCACTCAAGTGAAGTATACAGACAGTATATAAGAGTCTTCCAATAATGTTATTATAATAATATTTTATTGTGAATTGTATAAAATAATTGAGTTAGTTATAATAATAATCATTCATTTAACTATAGCAATACTACATATGTATCAATTTCAAAATTCATTTGTCATGAGAAATTGACTTGCAGGGCTGGAAAAGAATTAGATTGCCTTGATTGTTGCATGGAATCCTCGGAAATTCAGGGGACGGTTGACAATTAGCTTCATAAGATTGACGTTTTCTCTCAAATGAAAGGTCCTTTGACCTCCACTGACAGAGCAGAGAGATGCTATCCTTCTAGTATTGCCCTGATAGACCTTCACCCGGTTGTCACTACAGGAACCTGTACCGACAACATCGAAGTAGGCAAACTTGAGGATCACCTCCCTCTTACCAGGTGGCTTGATAAGTGACCAGACACAACTTAATCTGTTTTTGATGACAGCAGGGAAGCCAGCAGGAGCAAAGTCTGTGACATGGACTGGGTTCACATAACCACCACAGCCAACCATACCTACAAATGATAGAGAACAATGCTGTCTGAATGCTATTAGTGTGGTTCAGTTGATTATATTAAGTACTTGCAAATATGTTGATATAATAATATAATAATAATATTATTATTATTACAAAATGGGTGCTTAAAGCAAGTTTGAACAGTACACAGCTGGTGAATATTCAGGACACTGTCAGGTATGTACATATAACAAAGCATGGTATAGTTGACCATGATCAAGTAAGTAGTAGAAATGTTTGGATCGGGTGATAGCTTATGGCACGATACTACTGAAAGAGCACAATTAACAATCAATTGCTCACCTCTTGAACCGAGATCAAAGGGAGCTGGTACAAAGGGTATAGTTGAAACTTGACCAGAGCTATTTCCAGAATGCCACTTCACATACAGAGATGGAGAGGAAGATACAACAGGACCCAGAGAACCACCACAATGCTTCTTCAAGAGAAGGGAGGACTTGACTGGACCATTGCGAAACTCCCAGTAGTTCTCACAACCCTTCTGTGAAGGGGACATCCTAACCTCGGCCGTATTCACTTTGGTGACATTGTTTCCTGGAGCTGTTATGGTCCATTCACATTCAGTGAATGGGGAGAAACCTGTTCCAGATTGAGAAACTGGAGTTGAAATAGACCCAGGAGCTACCATGGTACCTCCACAAGGATCATGACAGTGGAGTTTGTCGTAGGACAATGTACGTCCTTCACGACATCTACAAGTATAGCTACCATCAGTGTTCACACAGATGTCTCCACATTCATTGGTACCAGGATCTTGACATTCATCAAAATCTACACAGTAGACATAATACGTGATTGATACAGGAGCTTCAATTGAGTACATGTAAATAACAAACTTCAATATTCATGTAAGCACATGTACATTGAATACAATGCGTTAACATACCTACTACTACACTAAACACATGCATATACTCACCAGTACATGTGCGCTGATCATCTCCAAGAGCAATCGTCCCTTCAGGACAGAAGCACTGGTAACTTCCTATGGTGTTCTTACATCCGTGACTACAGCTGGCTGTACCCTCAGCACACTCATCAATATCTACAGAACAACAATGGAAGTACATACAAGTACTAAATTTACATATTGAACTTTAATATACATGTGAGCATATGTCATGATCTATTAAACATATCTCCCTTCACATCCAATGCATTATTCAAACCTGTACAGTTGTGCTTGCCAACCAGTCTGAGTCCTGCTGGGCAGGAGCAGGTGTATCCACCAACAGTATTTTGACAGGTGTGAGAGCATCCCGAGATTCCTTCACTACATTCATTGATATCTATACAAGTGTGATGTAAAGAATACATAAGTGAATAAGTACAGTGTAATCAAGGCATATGAAAGTCACTACACAGGTCAAATTACCTGCATACATACATATGTACATGTACGTACCTACTAGTGGATTACATATTGTGTAGTACGTATGTATGTACATGTAATATAGATTATTCAATATATATAAAGAAACTCATCCATGAATTGATGAAGTACCTGGGAATATGCTCATCTAAGGACAGGTTCCATGTACAGAAATAATAATTTAGGAATGTCCACATACAATTCAGTGGTATAATTGCACATGCACATTCTTGAGTATGTTCATTTTGTGGTTTCAAATGTACAGCTATGCACATGTGGATGTACAAGGTACACAAGCATATACACCTTCACAAGTGACCCCGTCCTCCCTCAGTCGGTACCCCTCATTACACTGACAGGTATCTTCAACTCCTTCACGCCTGATACAGACACTGTTTGTGTCACAAGGCAGACCACAGAGACCAAGATTAGATGAAGAGGCAGCAAATGCTAGTGAAGAAGATATACAAGTAGAAGTAACACATAGATATCTATGTTACTGTATGGATAACTTATAATACAAAGAGCATAATTGTATACAGTCCATATCTTCAAATATGTGTACATTATGTGTACACACGCACATAAGTATGATATTATGTGTATATACACATGTTTATGTATACACATAGGAATGTACGTATATATCATGTATGTATATGTACGTACTTAGTAGTAGATAATATTGGAATTGATATTTAAGTATTGTATAGTGGGAAAAGTTCTCTAAAGAAAATTTGCCATTTTGCAGTATCAATGTTGCGATGTGTTTTCATATTAACAATTTCACAAATAAACTTTTGTGAATTGGGTCATATCACACAAGAAAACTTTGCAACATTTTCCAGCTACATGGTAAATTTTGAACAGAAAAAAAATGCAATTTTTGTTCATAAGTTACACTAATAACACTATAAATATATACCTATTTCCATACTTCCTGGGTTCTATTTGGAATCTGTGGTACATGCAATCATCAGTAGGAAGTTATGGAACAAACATTGAATGTCTGAAGATTCACCAAACTGACCCAAACAGGTCTTTCCATTGCTGTTCAGCACAAACCCCTCTCTGCAGCTGCACATGACCTCACCACGAACATTGGTGAAGCATCTCTGCTGGCATTTTCCATTCCTCAAATGACAGGAGCGAGTAACTATAATAAATAAGTATACATGTAATATCTTTGAGTGTACTTTAATATTAAATTGTGTTTATCAAGTATAAAATTCAGCTCATACACACGTATTCACACTAATCACTTAGTATAATATTATACTCAGAGTATGTACATAGGGTGTGGCATCGAATTCCGGACGTCATGATAAACCGGACGCTCGATCTCGGCGATGGAGGTAGCTACAACCTTCAAATTTACACCATTGGACAAGCACACGAATTGAACTAGGAATACCATGTTGGGGATGCACAGGACGCTTTTCACAAAAGTTATTCCAAGAACAAAAAACTTCCGAAATAATATTATTCTGGACAGAGGTCATGTAATTCCGGACAGTGGCTGGTACGCGTGAAAGAGAAGGTACCTGTCAACTTTCATTGGATTACCTGATAGACACATTCAAGAGCTTCTTACACTGTAATCTTCGAAAAGAATCTCTTTACGGTTATAAAGAATGGTCCCTCTAGACGAATGCGCTAGATGCATCATATTCCGGACACTTTTTTCAGTAAAAAGTCGATGTGATTCATCGAAAATGACCACAACAGTCAGAAAACAGTAGTTTCAATAAGAATTGGACGATGAGCATCATAAAATTCTTAGAGAATACATAATCCATGGAAATTATCGACTTTGGTACCGGAAATGTACAACGTTATTAAGTTTCAGCCCGTTTTTAATAACGTAATAAGAGAATATGTTCTATAAAAATAAGGGGACCACTGTGTACTGAAGGTGGTGAGGAGGACCACTGTGTACTGAAGGTGGTGAGAAGGATTACTGTGTACTAAGGGTGGTGAGGAGGTCTACTGTGTATTAATTGTACAGTAAGTTTGTACATTTGTACCTTTACATCTACCACTGGAGAGTAGTCTGTAGTTTCCACTCCGACATGAACATCGATAAGATCCCACCGTATTGATACAGTTGTGGTTACACCTGTGTGTCCCACTTCTGCACTCATTCACATCTGTAGAACAACAACAACAACAGGTATTGTACTTATAAGATGCACAAGGATACACAAGCTTTCACAGTAAACACTTTCATTGCTGAGTCACCAACACCACACAGCACTAAGCTACCTATGCATGTACATAAAGGGGTACACTACACCCACTCACCATTACAAGTCTTTCCATTGGAGCTGAGTGCATATCCCCTCCTACAAGAACACCTGTAACTTCCTGGTGTGTTGATACAGGATTGTTGACAGCCATGCGTGTTGCCAGTACATTCATTATTATCTGAAGGGTGAACACAATGTCCAATGAAAAGAGGAATAATATAAACCTCAAAAGCAAAGTCAGTGAAAGTTGGTCTGTGAAAGTACATTGGTTGTCCACAGGTGGATGAGAACACACAGACTCACCAATACAGGAGTATCTATTGGAAGACAGTGTGTATCCCTCTCTGCACTCACACCGATAACTTCCAAAAGTATTAACGCAGCTGTGCTGACAAGTAACACTCCTCTCACATTCATTGACATCTGTGTGACCAAATGAAGAATTGAAGAATGACATGTATACGTACATTCCGGTAATTCAATGTTGGGAAGAAAATCGACATTAATAATTGCATGTACAGGTACACACACACGCGCATGCATGCGTGCACACAAACACATATCTTGATGCTTACATAAAGTGCATAACAACACAAACTTTCATGGACAACTCACCCACTGCTCAGTCACCTACGCCACACAGCTCTGAGCTACCTATGTGTGTACATAAAGGGGTACACTACACCCACTCACCATTACAAGTCTTTCCATTGGAGCTGAGTGCATATCCACTCCTACAGGAACACCTGTAACTTCCTGCTGTGTTGATACAGGATTGTTGACAGCCATGTGTGTTGCCAGTACATTCATTAATATCTGAAGAGTGAACACAACGTACGATGAAAAGAGAAATGATCAATGTAAAATTCAATATAATGACAGTCAGTGAATGTTGGTGTCGTGACAATAAACACAAGCAATCAGACTCTCAGATACAGTGGCTCTTCATTGAAACACACATATTATATATGTGTACACAAATTAGATGTACATCCCAACTTGCTCAGTAAGTACCTTGAAGGGCACACCTTTGTGTGCATAGATGAGGAGGACCACTGTGTACTAATTTAGTACACAGTGGTCCTCCTCATCTTCTATACAGAGTGGTCCATTTCACCACCTTTAGTAAAGGTGGTGAAAAGGACCACTCTGTACAGAAGGTGATTAGGAGGACTACCATGTACAAAAGGTGGTGAGGAGGACCACTATGTAATAAATGTGGTGAGGAGGACTACTGTGTAATAAATGTGGTGAGGAGGACTACTGTGTCCCACTTCTGCACACACAAATGTGGTGAGGAGGACCACTGTGAACTAGTGCTGCACTTTTTGTGTTCACATCTGAAGCGTGAACACAGTGTACAATGAAAAGAGAAATGATGAAAAACCAAAAGCGAAAGTTGGTGAAAGTTATTGTCATGACAATAAACCGAAGCAGGTAGAGGTACAGTGGAGCTTCATTGAATACACATTAGAAGTACAGTCCAACTTACTTACTTAGTACCTTGAAGTGCACACCCAACCTGTGCTTTTTATAACAGGAATGACTATTAGTACATGTTGACATAGTGTACATATTATAGGGACTGAGTGAAGTGAGTGTACTCACTAACCCAGAGTATGCATATACTAACGTATACTGAGCATGTTGCACTGTACACTGGTACTGTAGCTCACCGTTGCATGTCTTGCCATTAGCATTCAGAGTGTATCCTGGTCTACATGAGCACACGGATGAATTTGCAGTATTTGTGCATGTATGTTGGCACCCAGCAGTACGGCAGCGATCTGTGAATATTTAAGCAGGATGGCATGTGAATTTTATTGTATGTGAACAAGAATGAACTGAACGTACATTGAGGATGTGAGAGTATGAGTGACTGTGTGTAGTTCAGTGTGGGAGGATGCATGGGTGACTGTGTGTGTGTGAGAGGATAGGGGGTGCATGTGGATGTGTGGGTGGGAGGATGTTTGACAGTGTAACACGAGCATGTACTTACCATCAACTGAATAGCATGTCTTCCCATCAGAGCCAAGTGTCAGTCCAGTTGGGCAGGTGCAATTATAGGATCGATAAGTATTGATACACTTGTGAGAACAGCCACCATTGTTGTCCATACACTCGTTATGATCTGTGTGATTCATAATTATACATGCATACGTATGTAGTCAGACAATAGAAGAATACAGCAATGTACAAAACAATGCTACTCTCTGCACACTCACCAAGACATTCGTATTTCGATAAAGAAGGGCTGAACATTCCCTTTGGACACTCACACTCATATGAGCCTTGAGTGTTGATACACTTGTATGGGCACCTATTATCTCTATAATTCTCACATTCATCATAATCTGTGTGCAAGAAGGAGGTGATTAACATCAGGTCCACATGCATATGTAAAGTATGTCAAAGTTGCTTACTGTATGTAGTGAAGTGTTGTACAGTACAACTTGTTTAGTAAGTATACCCAGGTAAGTACATGCAAATGTACTTCAGTACACTGTGTGCACTTCCCTTTGGCTCCTCCTAGGACATGTACATGTGTACTGTACGTGTGTGCTCACAACATTGTATGTGTGTGCTCACAAAAGTCCAGCAATACTAATAGGAGCATTTAAAGGTGTATACAAATGTATGCACACACATACTATGCAAATTGGACTATAAATCATACAAAAAGTCCAGGAGCTGTGTATGTACATGACAGCCGGGTATTCAGATCCTTCTCTTGAAGTCTTTACAGGTAGGGCAATTACAAAAAGTACCTTCTGCTTTGAAGCAGCCATGGAATCCTGTTCCTGTACCCTTTACAGTGTCCGACTCAAAACGAACATATGCTGTGCGACCTTTCAATGCCACTACTGTCCTTGAAGACTGCCTGTGGCATACTTTCCTCCTCAAAGATTGAAATGCCGTTGTTCCATTGTATACACTGACAATGTCTCCACAGAAAGGAGGCCTGCAGTGGTACAGGTAAGCTATGGTAGTTAAACCAAATACAAACCTTGTAGACCATACATCCACTTGTTGTAACCAAACTAAATTCATAGTTACATATACACATACATATGTACATATTAGAATCATGTGATAAGTAAATTACCATGAAATAACTGTTGAGTCAGAAGACAAAGTTATGGTTAATTGATTGATGTCAATTAACACCCAATCACAGACATTGACACATGCACATTAATAACCCTTGAAAGCAGCAATCTTTGGAAGTTAAAATAAGTAAACCATGGCACTTTGTAGTTATTTATTAGGAATGTTTAATAGTTTTCTATTATAAACATACGAGGCATCCAAGTTCATATCTTCTAATGTGACATTCACAGTGTACCCATTTGGTACATGTATCACCCAGCCACAGGTGATGTTCTCTGGATAGTGTTGAGGGTAGTTTGGAGTGGAGAAGCATCCACTTGCTCCTGTCAGAACCCTGCCACAACTTTTGGCCTCATCAGGTAACTCAGGTGGGCGTTCAGAAGCAGGGGGTGGTACCAGTTTGGGAGGGTCATTTTTTGGGTCTGCGAATGGAGGAGAGTGCAACAAAATGTTAGTATAAGAGTAGATGAGAGGTATACATGTAGTACAAACAAACATATAATGTACATGTGTCCATGTAAGATGCACATAATGATTGGTTTGGGTATAATCATGTACATATCTAATATTTGGTTAGGATAAACCTCAAATTGGCCATTCTGCCTACCAGAAATATGTACAGCAACTGCCTGCAAACAATCCTAGCATACAGCACATAGATGTGTCATGAGTAAGCATGCTGCACACACACACACACACACACACATACACACACACACACACACACACACACACACACACACACACACGCACGCACACACACACACACACACACGCACGCACACACGCATGCACGCATGCACGCACGCACGCACGCACACACACTCAATGTACACACACACACACACTCAATGTACACACACACACACACACACACACACACACACACACACACACACACACACACACACACACAAACACACACACACACACGCACGCACACACACACACACACACACACACACACACACACACACTCATGTACACACACACACACATGCACACACACTCATGTACACACACACACACACACACACACACACACACACACACACACACACACACACACACACACACACACAAACGCACGCACACACGCACACACACTCAATGTACACACACACACACACACACACACACACACACACACACACACACACACACACACACACACACACACACACACACACACTCGCGCACACACACACACACACACACACACACACACACACACACACACACACACACACACACACACTTATAATAAAGCCACATGTACCTGAAGGACATTTGTACATTCGTCTAGTCTGCATGATGTCTATTGGACTCAGCTCCATTCCTCTAAGTGGTATGCCATATTTGGACACAATGGTTCTCCGTCTGTTCTTCTTGGAAAATGTAAGCTCTCTGTAGTGCATGATACTGATGGCATCATAGGGTGTCCCATAGCTATTGACAATGAAATGACTCAAAATGTTGAAGTTGTGTTCCGAGCCATCCCGTATTCTAGAAAAGTGTATTCTCACATGTTCATCTCTATCTGGTCTGCTGTGTTCATGCCAGTAGCCTATGGCATGGCCAATCTCATGAACAACAGTTGAAAAGTAGACGCAACTGGACTTATTCAGAGTTATGTACTGAGGGAAAAAAGCCCTTCCAACCAGAGAGCAACAACTGTAAGAAGTAGGGGTAAGCAATCACATATACATGAAGGGAGATGGACAACCTTCATACAAACATATGTAGGGTACGGCATTAGTATTCGGCCGGCATGAGAATCCGGCCACCCCGTTCTCCGTACCCAAGCGCATCCAGGGCTTTAAACTTGGCAGACACCAAGCATGGGCGGCTGCTACTTTCATCACAAATGGAGAAGATTTAGGCTACTACCATTCTCGCGTTAGGCAGCCGAGAATCGAATGGCCGAATTCATATCAATTCGGCCGGAAGGCATGAGAATTCGGCCGGCGGCTGTATCGTAACAGAAAAGGCGTTGTTTGAACTTTCGACGGTGCGAATGTAAAGTCCTATCCATCCCCTTCACACAGCAGCACGTCGAGGTTAGAGCGTTCGACGGTCGCTCGGCAGTGCTGTGCGAAATTGGGTCAGGTGGGGGGATGAGAATTCGGCCACCCATGTAATTGACATCCGGTAGCGTAATTTCAAATTTTGCGACTTATCGAGCGGAAAGACAGTTGTAGAACCTTCCGTGGCTTTGTTTCTGCGATCTGCGCATTTACAGTCATCCAGTGTTTTCATTTCCAGAGTTGCACAGCTTTTTCAGGTATATAGGGGATATGCGCTGCGATGTTTATTATAATATTAGTATGGCTTCAATTGTATTACAGACCACAAGTTTACACAACACATACCACAAGAACACAACAATACAATACATAGACCATAATTACTCGTTTCCAGCCTAGTACTGCTGGAGTGGGGCTAGGACAAAGCTGTATACCTAGAAATGAGAATTCACACAACAGCAAAATCTCTCCACTGCAGACATGGCGTCCTTGGTACCATTTGTTCATGGACAGGAACGGCCTTTGCAGTCGCGTGTTGTACGCTCTTCTGGCAGGAGACCTCCTGTAGTGCCCTGCATGGTATCTTCTGATCGCCCATCAACATATCGTAGCTACGGTGCTGAGAGGATGGTGAGAGCTCTTGAGGCAGTTCAACGAGGTGAACTGAGTATTCACCGTGCTGCTGAAGAATATGGTGTGCCCAGGACTACACTACAAGATAAAGCTGCAGGTAGATCTGATGTGAATGCGAAGAGTGGAAGGCCGCTATTAACTGTCAATGAAGAGAAGAGTCTGGCAGACTTCCTTATTGGTTGCGCATCAATTGGGTACGCTAAATCACGCAAAGATGTGCTGAGCATTGTCCAGCAGATCCTGTACTCACGAGGTGTGGTTACTGAGGTGACAAAGGGGTGGTGGGACTCGTTCCGAATGAGACACCCAAACCTCACCCTGAGGCATGCAGAGCCACTTTCCTATGCCAGAGCGCAAGCAAATGATGCAGAAGTGATCAACAGATACTTTGACCTGCTAGAGGATACAATTCGTGAAAATGGCCTTACTAATCGCCCAGCACAAATTTTTAATTGCGACGAGACAGGATTACCCTTAACTCACCAGCCACCGAAAGTAGTTGCATGTGTTGGGCAAAAACACCCATACACAGTCACCAGCAGTGACAAAGCCCAGATCACTGTCTTAGCTTGTGGCAGTGCTGCTGGTTACAGCATACCGCCGATGGTGATATTTGATAGGAAGTCACTGAAACCTGAAATGACCATCGGAGAAGTACCGAGTACATTTTATGGTCTTTCAGATAACAGGTGGATGGACACTGAGTTGTTTCAGGAATGGTTTAAGAACCACTTTCTGATCTATGCACCACCTGTCAGACCACTTCTCCTCCTGCTGGATGGCCACACCTCACACTACCAACCGGAGCTACTACGGATAGCAGCAGCTGAAGGTGTAATCTTGTTCTGTCTACCACCCCACACCACTCATTTACTGCAGCCACTAGACAATGGTGCTTTTGGCTCACTGAAGCGCCATTGGGGTGAAGCATGCCACAAATTTTGCAGTAGGAATCCCGGAAAAGTTGTAAATAGGTACAACTTTTCACAAGTGTTTCACTCAGCCTGGGTGGAAGGCATGGGGATGAGAAACATAATTGCCAGCTTTCGTGCTGTAGGGGTTTACCCCATATCAAGGGATGTGGTACTATCACAGCTCCCTGGAGGGTTGATTGATTCTCAGTGTCATCCATCTGGTTCTGTGCCATTCGTTCCATTTTGCACTCCTCGTCAGCCCCAATTACCTGAAGACTGCATTCCACCCCATGCACCACCACAGCACAGCAGTCCATCAATCCAACTGCAGGTGGACCATCAAGCACACCACACACCTGTGTCCTCTCTTCCATCTGGGCTAGCATTTTCATCTTTAGAAGTGAGGCGCTATAGGATACGACTGGAAGAAGGGTATGACCTCCCTGATAGCAGATATTCTCAATGGTTGTCCACTTTAAGTGAGCACAACAGCAATGCAGTTGAGCCCCCTGTGACCTCTGAAAAGACTGGGTACGTACCCACTCACTCATCCACCTTGGAGAAAATCCTCCACGTACCAACACCACCTGCACAGAGAAAGACCACGAAGTATGCCAAGGGTGCCAGGGTCATCACCAGTGAGGAGTGCATACAGCAGGCCCAAGTACAAGAAGAAAGAAGGAAACAAAAAGAGGATGACAAACGGAAGAGAGCAACAGAACGACTGAGAAAAGCAGAAGAGAGGCAGAAGAAGGCAGAGGAGAAGCGGAGGCATGCAGAAGAGAAGCAGAAGAAGAAGGAAGAACTGGAAAAAAGGAAGGCAGAAGAAAAGCAGAAGAAGTTAGAGGAGAAGCAGAAAAAGTTAGAGGACAAGCAGAAGTTACTAGAGGACAAGCAGAAGAAAAGGAAAGCACTGAGCACACAAAATGAAGACATCGAGAATGGTGTGTTAATTGTATGTGAATGTTTAATACTAACTACAACATTGCTGAACTATACTATACTTCACTCATACAGGAGCACCAACAACTCAAACGGCATGTGAGCAGCAAACCTGCCAACATCCACGGGCAAGGCGCTGGGTAGAGTGTGAACAATGCAGAAGGTGGCACCACTGCATTTGTGCTGGAATTTCCATTCAAAAAGCCAGTACCGTCTCCTTTACTTGCGCTGCATGCATGCCCTGACTTGTTTCGCATTTTTCCTATCTTGATTTTCTAACGTGCCAGCCCATGGCCCGCAAACTAACCGATAAATGCATGGAACCGCCATTTTATTTCGTAGACGCATGACCTCCACCAGATATTCAACCGTTGCCCACTGCTCATCGATGCCTAAGCATAATCAGCAAGGCAGGAACGTCGAAAAACACAAAATCAGGCGGTGTCGCTGTTACACGAGTGATAGATTCGCAGTATAAGTGCTGGGTGCAAGTTATGTGGGTGGCCGAATTCTCATCCCCCCACCTAACCCAATTTCGCACAGCACTGCCGAGCGACCGTCGAACGCTCTAACCTCGACGTGCTGCTGTGTGAAGGGGATGGATAGGACTTTACATTCGCACCGTCGAAAGTTCAAACAACGCCTTTTCCGTTACGATACAGCCGCCGGCCGAATTCTCATGCCTTCCGGCCGAATTGATATGAATTCGGCCACTCGATTCTCGGCTGCCTAACGCGAGAATGGTAGTAGCCTAAATCTTCTCCATTTGTGACGAAAGTAGCAGCCGCCCATGCTTGGTGCCTGCCAAGTTTAAAGCCCTGGATGCGCTTGGGTACGGAGAACAGGGTGGCCGGATTCTCATGCTGGCCGAATACTAATGCCGTACCCTACATACATAAATATGAGTAAACATACAGTGTAACTTGCTTGGTGAGTACCCTGGTTACCACAAACTCCTGGTTATATAATACATAGTACACACTTCGGCGAAAGATCAAAGAGAAAAGTGTGCACACATCAGCGCTGGAAGCACAGTTCACTGATGTGTGCACAGTTCATCAGACAGGTTTCATTGTTGGGATTAATTGCGTGAGAACAAGGCAGGAAATTAGTAAACACATTTCTATTGCATATAATCTGTTGTATTGGACTATGCGCATATTTGCCGTATAAATTGTCTATTATTCGCCACGCCAGCTGCAGGATACAAGATAGTTGTATCCTGCCTAGGTGTGCTACAGCAGATAAAGTGCTAACTGATTACCTCGGGCTTCGCCCTCGGTAATCTATTAGCACTTTATCACTGCTGCAGCACACCTAGGCAGGATACAACTATTACATACACCTCATATACCTCATATAACACACACACCTCATTCAGTCCCTAGCTCATGTACACTCTAATAATTATGTTCAATGGTAAATAACTCTGATGAGAAGTACAGATTTATAATTGGTGCCGTTCAAATTACTTACAAAGCTAGTTGGATTGTATGTACTGTACATATATATATATATATATATACTATAATGGAGGTAAACAAAAGTATGTACATATGTACAATGTCATGTATATACATTATGTAATTATTAGAGCTGGAATGATTGATCAATATAATTTAATTAGTCAATCCATCATCATTTCAAATCTGTTTACCATTAAGATTGCAAGTAAATCAATTTATCACAGTTTAGAGAAATACAACAGAAAGTTACCCCAACCTTGTTACCCATAACCTTCAATGAATAGGTTTGATTTTATACTTTGAGAGTACCAAAATGTGGAAAGGCACTCTCAAGTCTCAACATCATGTCTAGTGGTTGACTACTCAGCCCAATAAAATGAGAGTGGTTCTTGGATACACCCACTTAATTACTACTGTTGATTGATTGATTAATCAACCACTACAATGCATCAATAATTGTTTTAACAATTACATCCAATTCCCAGCACTAATACATGTACGTGTACACGAGCAGCATAGAAACTCTTTACAGTCGATCACGTCACATCCATGTCATACCAAGATCCATGGGCAAAAGTGACATACAACCTTTCCGTGGTTCTCTTCTTGAATCTAATACACGTCTTGTCCTCCCAGTGACGCATTGCATCCAGGATTGTCTCCTTCTTACTAGCTAGATGGATGGAGAATGTGCATACTGTCAACACAGAGAGTCATATTGACTTATCATGCATATATTCATCTTATGATGAACCCAAATATTAAACGAGGCCTAAACAATTCCTCCAATAAAACTGTATCTAAAACACAAGTGAAGGTGTACATATACATACAAAGTATGAATGTATAGTTTAAGCATTTCTATAAAGCCCATCAAAAGAAATTGCAGAAAAATTCTTATTCCAAGAATTTCTATAGTTCCTTTCGATGGACTTTATAGAATTATTTCACTACATCTATGTACCTAAGGTATGCAATTCACTGCATGACATGAAATGCGATTCACATGCAATACACAGGTGCTGATCCAGTAGGGAGGCCATCAAGGAAAGGAGTGATTTGTGCAAGAAAGTAACTCTTTGACTATTGACATTCTATGTAGCTCAGCAGCACCCCTATATCATTGTTGGACATACAATAAAGTGGAGTCCACTTAGAATGAATTCAGTTAGCTCAAATGTTTGTGTAGTGCATCAATAACAAGTCCAAATGCAGAATTTCAAATTCTGAAGCGAACAGCCATATTCCGGATCCAGATTTTTGGCAAAGAGAGGACTACTACCTTGCATGGAAAAACAGATACTAGTGACAACTGGATTTATGTATGCAGGGGTGTTACATGGAATTAGAAAAACCAATGACAGTCCAAGCAGTACACTTTTATACTGACAAAGGAGCCATAATCAAAGTAGCTCACTTTTTGTATTAAAAGACTTTCTGCAATCTGATTGGGTGCTGTGACGAATGAAATGCAACGTAGTACAGGAATAGGCATGTTATGAGACCAGATCCTTTCTCCCCGGTGTTTCAGGCGATCTGGGACCTCCAACTCAAATTCCCTAAGGTTCCCCATTAGGGAAATCCGAATTTCAAATGGTGGCGAGAATGGGTCTGTACTATACGCGAGACTAGGTACGGTCCGTCTACTAGTACTGTCCAAATTGTCAGTCGATATTATAGTCTCATACTACACACGGTTTGATTACATGAGCGCCTCTACTTCTCTTTGCTACATACTGCAATAAGTACCTACAATGGTATCTACGTCTCCGTCCTAGACACCCCGACTCACCAGTAAAATCATTCGCTATGACATAGGGGACCACTGCAGAGGGCCACAAATCGGAGCTAAACCTAGTAGCCGCTCTTCGTTCCCTCTTCGAAGTCTCGTCGCCGTCAGCCATGCAGCTATTCGAAGGACACGGACCGACGTACCTACACTGGAAAGGCACCCCAGTGCAGTTCTTCACTTCCACTTGACAGGCTATGTCCGAACCGTCGGGATGGGCTGTGCATTGAGGAAGAACAACACACAAAAAAGAGTCATTCGTAAGCACGGGCAGTTATACATTCTAAACAACCACTCAATAGTACATGCATGTCCAACCATAACTTGGACTGAGGCGGCTAAGACGAAGTAGCTGTAACTGACCGAGGGGATGACATTGATCTTTAAGTAGTTCCCAAGGACATTTCTCCTCGCCGCTCGCCAGATGGAGGAAAGAAAAAATCAGAATCAAAAGTTTCATGCTGGCTCGCAAGTTCGGGGACGAACACGGTACACAACTACTGAGAAGAATCGTGCCCTTTTATACTGTAGGTCATGTCCACGGCTGTTTCAATTCTATACTCGGGCGGAAACTTAGTTGCCAAATCCTTTGGAATGGGAATTATGAATTGGAAACTTTGGACGGACGAAAATTTATTCATACATTTCGAAGGCTATTATATAGCTCCTTCTCATCCATCTGATGTTTTAAGGGTTGAAGAGCAATGGTGAGTAAATATTTTCGACATTTGAGTGCCAAAATGGACTGCTTGTGTACGCCGTTATCTACCGAAAACACTTTTCAATAAAAAGACTTTCAAAGGCTCTTCCATCTTCCTCCGGGTTTTCCTTGAATATTGGCATAGGTCACTTTGTAGGGCATGCTTCGAGCATCATTTTGGTATATGACACACTCGTGAGCGTTTTTTTGAATGGCTATCAAGTCGATAGAAACTTGATAATGGAGATTTACATGATAATGTGTAATATAGTGCGATATTTCCATTAGATATAACTCAATGCTGTGTACATACTGTAATATTATACCTGTGTATATGCATGTTATGCATGTAATATAATACTAATTCTTGAAATCTTTACTTTATATTTTCCTCCATTTCACTGTAGGGACATGTTTGTAACTGGGACAATTTTCTTACACTCACATTGTATAGGACACACAGTCGCATACATGATCACATGCATATGACTGAGTTTCATGGTTAAATTTATTAAAATTGTATGAGTTTTATGTGTATAATAATAATTATTACAACAATCCAGTTAAATAAAAGATCGAAAACACTTCTCAATCAACAGTCTTTCGAAGGCGCTTAAGTCCATCATCCTTAGTCTAATAGTAGAAGAGAGTATATTAAAATTAGATCAAACATCTCTAGATCTATAGATATAGTTAAATTCACAGTAGATTTTAGTCTTGGATGATTGTATACAACAGTATCAGTGTAGTCATCATATAATCATGGTGATTTGTACTTAATTCCATTAATCTATAGTATTAGGTAGATTACCATTAAAACACTGAGTGTGATACGCACATACCAAAATAATCAAAGAAGCATGTACTGCAAAATGTACCATTCAAATAAAGTATAAACTTTCGTCAATCTGTGAAACATTCTATGCATACATAAAACCAGACATACTTTCTATTTCTATCTTCTTCCGTGTATTTACTACAAAGTAGTCCCAAGTACAAACACACGTCCCTACAGCGAAGTAAAACGTAAAAGTAAAGATTCCAAGGATTAGTAATAACATGAATAACATACATATACACAGATATAATATTACTGTATGTACACAGCATTGAGTTATATCTAATGGAAATATCGCACTATATTACACATTATCATGTAAATCTCCATTATCAAGTTTCTATCGACTTGATAGCCATTCAAACAAGTAATTCGAGGTAAAAAAAGTCGTGGGGCTGCCGCCCCCCGCACTCGAATTACTTGGGCGTCTTTCCTACGTTTAGAAGAACCTTCGCTGAAGTTATTACGTTCGGTGAAGCTTTAGCGCACGAATTCTAGCTCAATTTCAAAATTGTCGGCGTTCGAAATCGGCCATCTTTATTTTGTGTAATATATATCTATCTATCTATCGGACCGGACGAGCGTTACATACCGGAAGTCGAAATGAAAACAATATACCCTAAAAAAACACTCATGAGTGCGTCATATACCAAAATGATGCTCAAAGCATGCCCTACAAAGTGACCTATGCCAGTATGCAAGGAAAACCCGGAGGAAGATGGAAGAGCCTTCGAAAGTCTATTTATTGAAAAGTGTTTTCGGTAGATAACGGCGTACGCAAGCAGTCCATGTTGGCACTCAAATGTCGAAAATATTACTCACCATTGCTCTTCAACCCTTAAAACATCAGATAGATGGGAAGGAGCTATATAATAGCCTACGAAATGTATTACGGCAAATTTTCGTCCGTCCAAAGTTTCCAATTCATAATTCCCATTCCAAGGATTTGGCAACTAAGTTTCCGCCCGAGTATAGAATTGAAACAGCCGTGTAGCCCGTCTTGCGATTACGAAATTCATTATGTAATCACTATACAGGCATCAAATTTGCAATGGTTGACTGTTCAGACCAGCCATATCAGAGTACTTACGTACACACAGGATACAACTAGCATAGATACACGAATGTACCTAATATAATATAGTAAATGAAACGAGTGATCCCTACAACTTGCATTAATTGGGCATCTTATTCAGGTTTAAGAGAACCTCACTAGTTTAAGCCAATTATGACTATTTCTGCTCCTTAACCATTTTAAATTGGCAGATTATAATGTATTTGATTCAGTAGTTGTGCAGGTCATAAGATTGCCAAATCTGTATGTATGGAAACCAATATTTCCCATTTCATCAGTACTAATATCTACTTCCAGATGTGGTCTCTGTATAGGGTCTCCACTGTAGGGTAAGGACATCTTTAATACACAAACATGTCATTATACTGTTTCTGAACTACCAGTAACTGAATTTGTAGATCTGTAGAGTTAAAAAGTGGAAATAGTGGCTTCTGTGGTAGAAGGATTCAATACATCATTTTGTACAACATTTGAGATAATTAATTAATTTAAGTTGTAATACATTCACAGAAAGAAATTCATTACATCATTGCGTACAACATTTGAGATAAATTTAAATTCTAATTCACAGAAAGAAACCTTATAATGTAAGACTAGTGCATTCGAATTCATTGCATCATTTAGTACTGAGTGCGAGATAAATTTTAATACATTATTATGCTTAAATTTTGATCATGCATGAGGACCTGCATGAGGATCACGATCAGGTGGGGAAGGGACGGGTTCATGTATAAAGTTTATGTTACTGTCATGATATACTTACACGTCTATATATTAATATTATTATCTTTAATTTTGAGAAACTTTAGAAAGATTTAAGATTAATATTATAGACTTAGATCTAGAAAAATTAGCTACCATATCTTTTGAAAGTCTACGAATACACTATAGTGTTACAATAATAATAACACCGACAATATTATTATTATTATGTACATAATACACTCTTCCTAGTTGTGTATCCTTAATATGAAAATTATTACGGTAACCATTAAAATACAATAAAGCATAATCAATAATAATGTTGAGTGAAGGAACAACCCCAATTATTATGCATCAAAGATCTCCTGACAGCTCTTGTGCACCTGAGATGACAGGAGGGTATATGACAGGTTCCTGATAACTGACAGGAAGTGTGTGGTGTCTCCATCAACAGGAAGTAAGGATGTGAGCAGCTGGATAGGATCAACAGCTACCAGAGAGTCTGCTAGCAGATCTGCAGATAGACAAGAGAACGGACATCAGTTGGAATGTGCATGTACGTACATACACTAAGTACATTGGTTACTGAAAATTAATTGAGAAATAGCAAAACCAAGCTGATTGACTTCGTATCATCTTAAAGCTGTCTAGTAATTTCCACATGTACCGTATAGTGTGTGCATGTGTGCGTGTGTGTGCGTGTGTGTGAGTGCATAATTGTGTATGTGTGAGTAGGTTTCCTTCTGAACTAATGCACATAACACTGTGTTCACTGCATACCAAACCTGTGAAGGCAGTCATCACCACTGAGTCCACGGTAACATTAGTTCTTCTGATATAATTCAGAATTCTCCCCAAAATACTCTTCCACTACAGCAATACAAGAGATCCAGTCACTGTACAGAACACACTTGGGTGTATAGAGTACCCTGTATGTGATGTCCTGAATGTCAGAATGTCTAGTTACCATCCATATAATGACTGTAGATACAGTGAATATACCATATCAGCCAATCATGAATATCATTGTACAATGGCAGTGAGTGCATGTGTTCACTGTCAGGATAGAGCTCCAAGCAGTATATGTAATGTACTGGGACAATCCATCAATTCAATGACATTTCAAATCTGATTATTGTTAATAGTGCAAAACGGATTAATAACAAGTACTGACATGAGTGGAACAGGAAGCCACCCCCACCTTATTACCCAGAACCCTCACTCCATGGGTTCAATATTGCCCTTTAGGAGTACCTAAAATGTGAAAAGCACTCAAAGACCCCACATCCAGTCTATTGGATAATAGCATACATATTGCAAGAAAGTGGAGTGGCTTACGGTCACGCCCACTTAACTACTTCCAGTACTTAGGTCAAACTTTTGGAATACGGCTACAACTTCAGTTTCATAACTCACACCTGTATTGAACAGCTCACCTTTCCAGGGTCATTTTGACACACACACTTGACAAAGTCCCTCAGGACTGAGGGGGACTCTTGTGCAGCTAGCTCCACAGCCTGAACAGAATACAATGTATAAATCATACACATACACGTGCTGTTGTACATGTATACATTCGAATACACATGTATACGCACAACACATACATACACATGTGTGAACATGCACATACACTCACTCACTCACACACACTCACACACACACACTCTCTCTCACACACACACATGCACATTTCACAAAACATCAAAACAGTTTGCTTGCAGTTTTCAACTTGCCTCTTCAGACTTCCCAATGAGGTACAACACTGTAAGCCAAACAGGAAGAATACCCCGACTGTGGTCATCAGAAGGGAGTTTAGCCATGAAGCTTTCAAGCATCAATTGAACTGACTCATTCATTGTTGTCTCTACCAACACCAAGTCCTACAAAGAGTGAACATGGGAAACAGAATGAGGACAGTTCACCCAGGTGAGATGTACAGAATCATCAAAAACATGAGTACTGAACAGTGAAACATACATGCATACTTCATAGATTGGACATTAATTTTGTGCCAGCATGAAGTACAGTTTAACATCTTCAACATGAAACTCATGCAGTGGACAAATCAAAATTTCATGTCATCTGTATTTTGTGTTAGCAGTAGGTACTTACATACTTAATGTGTATGTACGTACGTTAGCAGTAAATGTAGGGACTTGACAAAGAATTACAATAAAAGATATTCTGTGCTAAGCAATTTCGTGTTAATGAGGTTTGACAGTACATGAACTAAAAAATGGCCATTTCACTATAGGATGAGATATTCACATTGACATAGAAGAGACTGTGGAATCAATTATCCTTTGTATCCTGGTTGAGGGGAAAAACTGTGCGTATATACATAAGCCATGTAGCACAGGTCAGTGATACAGTACAGATCACCAGCCAGGTTTCATTGTTAGGATTAATTGCGTGAGAATGAGGCAGGAAATTAGTAAACACATTTCTATTGCATATAATATGTTGTATTGAGCTATGCGTATATTTGCAGTATAAATTGTCTATCATTCACCATGCCAGGATATAACTATTACATACGTATATACTATTATGCGTATACACAGGTAGGCACTATACATATATATGGGCATACATAGGTATGTACTAAACATAATATGGTTTCAAGTCGTATGTACAGCTCATATTATACATATAGACGTACGTACATACAGTATGTATATGCATGTAGATAAATATGCTAAAATAGTGTATAACAAATAATCTAGTGAGAGATAAGAGGCAGAATGTCAGTATTTTAATTTCACAAAAAGTTACTAGTCATCTAGCTGAACATGTTCAAGTGAGAATTGTATGGCTATGTCATACCCTTGTACCTGTATAATATAGCAGTACTGAACCACTGTTGATTGGGTGGTTTTCTTTGGTGATTGTCCTGAATATGTGTAGGGTGAGAAAAAGGCTAAATAGAGGTGTGTGTGTGTGTGTGTGTGTGTGTGTGTGTGTGTGTGTGTGTGTGTGTGTGTGTGTGTGTGTGTGTGTGTGTGTGTGTGTGTGTGTGTGTGTGTGTTTCTTTTTCTGTGTGTGTGTGTGTGTGTGTGTGTGTGTGTGTGTGTGTGTGTGTGTGTGTGTGTGTGTGTGTGTGTGTGTGTGTGTGTGTGTGTGTGTGTGTGTGTGTGTGTGTGTGTGTGTGTGTGTTCTTTTTCTGTGTGTGTGTGTGTGTGTGTGTGTGTGTGTGTGTGTGTGTGTGTGTGTGTGTGTGTGTGTGTGTGTGTGTGTGTGTGTGTGTGTGTGTGTGTGTGTTTGTGTGTCCATGTATGTGTGTGTGTGTGTGTGTGTGTGTGTGTGTGTGTGTGTGTGTGTGTGTGTGTGTGTGTGTGTGTGTGTGTGTGTGTGTGTGTGTGTGTGTGTGTGTGTGTGTGTGTGTGTGTGTGTGTGTGTGTGTGTGTGTGTGTGTGTGTGTGTGTGTGTGTGTGTGTGTGTGTGTGTGTGTTTGTGTGTCCATGTATGTGTGTTTGTTTGTCCATTTGTGCATTAGTGTGTGCATTTGCATGTGTGTAAGCCTATGTGTGCATGTATGCAGTCACATATGTACAAGACCTACCTCCGTCTGGTTGATGCAAGAAGTGCAGCAACCAAGTGGCCACAGGGTATGTTGGAGAAGGACAAGGTAAAGTGGATTCCTGCACACATATAATATGAGAATTAACAAACGGTATGAATAAGTACAAGTACAGAAGTACTGCAGGTGTTGTAGAGTTTCTCATATACCATCTCATTTGAATTCAAAGCTACATGCACATTGTACAGTACACACATTGAGTTCTGATATAATACAGAAAGTGTAAAAGGGAACGTACATAGGTAGAGGAAGTCTGAAATAGCAGCCCCACATCTTACTGAGATGGTCATTGAGTGTAGTGATACATATATACGTACTTCATGTACGTACATTCTAGGAAGCGTGTAAAGTATAATGATTACCATACTAAGAGGAGTATGGTCACCACACACTGGACAATGAGCGTACATTCAACAAGTTTGCACATACCATGACGTCAATTTTGTTATCCACTACCAATTCTGACAATCTGTGAAGATATATCTCCAACAGCAAATTCTAATGCATTCAGAGATGACATGACCACACAGTATAGCAAACGAACACAATCGACAGCCACAAGAGACCATACAGATGCAACATGTGCATACAAGGCATGCGTGGTAGGACAACTGTATCCTAGTGTATGTAGGTCTATCGTGTACATATGTACTAGGTATAGTTTATACGCATAGGAGACACACACCTATACAGGAGTGTTGAGAACCAGCTTCAATTTCTGAATCGCTTTATCATTGCCTAGTAATAGATTGACTAATTGATTAATAATACCGAAAGTGATTAAGTGGGTGTGACCAAAAGCCACTCCCACTTTGTTAGAATGAGTAGTCATCCGATAGACTGGACGTGGAGGCTTTTGAGTCCTTTCACATTTTAGGTACTCTTGAGGTACAAAATTGATTGGGTCAACATGTCACTGCACATTCTGTACAATAGCAATTCCCTATGTGTGCAGATATACAAAGATATGCATATGTATGTACCTTGGCTATCTGATGATCTTCTTGTTGTAAGGCTGAGAATCAGATGGAAAACATCAATTGGTGTCAACACAAGAACAACAACAACATGGTAAATTTTCAATGTTAGTCTATCACCTCAATCAATGTTTAATATTGACATGATGATTTTTGTCCAGACCGCCAGGAGCCTGAAGTTCAAAGTACATGTTTGTATTGAGGGTCAGAGGATGGGTTGTTGGAAATGCTACCACTTTTTAAGGTACCGGCATTTCTACCAATGAAATTTGAACCTCCACATTCAAAATCTGGTCTACCAGCCTAGTACAAAACGCAAACAGGTGAAATTGTCATATTGGAACAGTCTAACCTGAACATCGTAGCATAACCCGTGTGTTGGTATTGTGTTAGTACACATGTGAACTAACTTGCAACAGAAATGACTGCCTCCAAGAATTTCTGGATTTTACCGTGATTTTCGGAGTATTTCTGAATTGGGATTAAACACAAGTGATGAAACAGCTGCAATTATTACATACTCTATACACACTCACACTGAGTACATACAGCGAGGAGGACACACAGTGTACTATTATGTTAAGTGTGCTTGCTGTATAGTCAAGTACAGTGCAACTTGCTTAGTAAATACCCTGGTTACTACGTACTCTTGGTTAATACATACACTTCACTCAGTCCCAATCTCACATACACTATATCAACCAGTACTGATGGTAGGTACCTCTAATAAAAAGTACAGATTTGGTGTGCACTCCAAGGTACCAAGGAAGTTGCACTGTAGTTGAGTACATATGTACATTAAAAGGACGTACCTACATGTATAACTGTACATACAGTACTATACAAAGTACATACATATGTACCTGAAGCAGGTGACAGGCAGTTTTGAATTCCAGATTCCGCTGTACAAATACTTTGTCAATGACGAAATCGATAAACGACCTTTCAGCACTCTCCAGTACAATCTACACGAGGAGAACAGAGATACAAGCTAGAGGGCGTTCAACAGGTACAAAAAAGTCCATACGATATGCAGAATGGAATATACATACGTCTGCTGATGGAAGAGAACGAAATATGCATTTGTGGGTGAGAACAAAAATGTGTACTTGTGTGAGACAGTAGAAATATACAATGCATGAGATATAGTAGAATACATACGTATCTTTGTATTTGAGTATGTGGAAGAGATATTGTATGCTCATGAGAGACCTGTTGATGCATGCACAAAATACAGAATGATAGAACATGTTTCTATACCTACGTAATACTCTAATGCATATATGTACATATATTCATACATACATACCTTCCCAAAGGGTGTAAGATCCACAGGTGTTTCATCACCGTTGACACCACTCAACAGGACATGGGAATAGTTGTGACACCACTGGTGAAGGAAGAGCTGTAGGGAGCAATATGGGGATGATATGTCACATGTGGGTACAGTACAGTTCGGTAGGGACAGAAAAAATGGTTTTGTAGCTTAAGGAAACTGAAAGGTATGATTAAACTACAGTCTTGCTACACTAACCGTATTGCAACATATTCACCATAACTATGGATACACAATCCCAATCACAAACTTCGAGGAGATTATTCACTGATGGATTGAGGTGAAGTTTTGGAGGTCTCTCAGTTGATTCAAGATAATGAAGCATGCAATACTTCTTGTACTAGCTATAGACCATTTTCAACAACTTGAATAGACTTAACACACACTGCACACACCACACACACACACACACACATACGTGCACACACACACACACACACACACACACACACACACACACACACACACACACACACACACACACACACACACACCTCCTGCACTTCACGAAGTTTCAACAAAGAGTCTTCTCTTTTCCCCAGTTGACAAAGAAGGTAGGCTGAAGTCACATGCTTATCATGTGAACTGAGTATGCTAATAAAATACAAATACAGAGAAACAACAGCACACCTAAATCAGTACATATGCAGATATACCGAACATGCCCAGACAGAGCCTACGTATGTACGTATGTTAGCATATGTGCATACAATGCATGTATGTGAATGGTAGAGTACCTGTACACAAATGTACCCATATGCCTATGTCATAGGTACATTTGTACGTACAAGTGATCACTCATTTATCTGGCCCCAATAGGACCATGACATGGTCATTAAAGCAAAATAGTGGAATAATTATAATCGAACTACATATTAACTGCAATGAAATATCAATAATGTGCAGAAATGCAATCAAGGTTGTGTTTGATAAGCTTACAGAATATCACAACTAGTCACATCAAATATGGCTGTTTGTATGATGTAATGTCCACATGCCTGCATGAGCCGTATACAAAGACAGCCATTTTTGGAACTGGAATATTTCAAAAAAGGTGGATAGCTAAAGTTCCGCTAAGTAGAGGTCTACCGTAATGTATCTCATACGTATGCACTGACTGTATGTACGTACATATACACGTACATAAGTACTGCATGTAAAGTAGTGTTACGGGTATATGTATGTATACATGTATGTACCTGTTTGGATTGAGTTTGGATGACATGGAATGAAGTAATTCCAAGGCTTTAGCTGGAGGAGGTAGTGAAAGGAAATATGACAATGATCAAAATAATACATATGTGTGAACAAGTGTATGTGTGTGTGTGTGCGTGCGTGCGTACATGCGTGCGTGTGTGTGTGTGTGTACATACTACATACACACCCACATTTGCATCCCATACATACATTAGTAAATCACTATAATCATGACACCCAACATCTGTACATGTTCACATGTAATACACATACATATACCAGTGAAATGGATCACAAGATATGCATATTATACAGAAACTCCACATACATCAGGCACTTGCAATACATGGGTACATACAAATGTACTTACACACATGTATAAATAAATACATACCTACACACATGTATAAATATTGTATCCTCAGTATTGTACATACACATGAGAGGAATGCACACTCACAATAGTCATACTCTCTGGTCCATGACGACATCAGTAGACGAGGTAGGGAACCAGGCAAGTGTTCAGCGTAAGTCTCCCAAATAGTCTCCAAGGTTTTCTGTACACAAAGATCATACTGTTACATGTAGTGTGTGTGCGTGTGCGTGTGTGCGCGTTTGTGTGTACATGCATACGTGTGTGGGTGTATTATGCACATTAATGCCTGTTTGCATGTGATAACATGTATGTGTTTATGTACATGTACATACAGATTTATAAGTGAGCAAAGTTGCGTACGATACCTAACCTTGCTGAGCTGCTGATGAGGCCAATACTTGCTATAGAGTACCGAGTCCAAGTACATAAGAAGAGCCTGCAGTGAAGAAATGATATGGAGCTATGATGTAAATTCATTCCTAAGTGACTGACTTATTAAAATCATTTTAAACAGAATGGGATTCCAAGTATTAGTTGCATTATAGTTGTGGCACAGTCAATTTATACTGAGAATGTATGCATAGCCCAATACAAAATATCACACAAAGACGGAAGTGTTTATTAATTTCTTGCCTGGATCTCAGTCAATTAATACTAACTGATTAAACTTGTCCTGTGACCTGTGCTGTACCACATATATCAGCACACCTTGCCATTTTATCTACCCAGCTATCAATTGTCCATGCACCTGGGTACAAGTCTGTATAATTACCAATAAAAAGACTACAGAAGTATGTGCATACGTAAGTATGTACTGCGATTTGAAGAGCTAATTGCCAATATAATATTACATTCTGTCAAATTGGTACACGATTATTACTCTTCTCTGATGTTAAGAGACCAATTCATTTTGGAAAAATGATCTCATTGTAAACAGCCATTGATCATAAACTCCATTTCTATTTTGTGTGTGTGAATGACATTATTGGTGTTGGTATTGAAATGGTAATGAATAAAGATTTGTTGCTGTATTGTTTCACATGCACACCATTGATAGTTTTATTCACCAGCTCCTAATGGAGAATTCACATACGTACATATTTATGTTTTGTATATACACGGATACAATTATGCACACATGTATGAATACCTGTACATGTGTTTGCCTAGTACGTTTGCTCTGTGTATGTGTGTACGTATCAGTGCCGACATGTCCTAACTTAACTCATGTTACATGTCACATAGGTCAGTGTCCCAACTTGATACATGTCATGGCATTTTAGGGGAACTATGACAATGATCACAATACTAGTGTGTGTGTGTGTGTTTCATTTCCACTTCCGGTAAGTTACGCTCGTCCGATATTATTATAATATTATAGATATTATATATATAATACGTGTTCCTACGCGTAACCACAACAAGGAATTTATAATTATTATACTTTATATTGCGCGAAAAAAGATGGCCGATTTCGAACGCCGACAATTAGAAATTGGGCTGGAATTCACGCGCTGAAGCTCCACCGAACGTAACAACTTCAGCGAAGGTTCTCCTGAACCTACGAAAGACGTCCAAGTAATTTGAGTGCGGAGGGCGTCAGCCTTACGAGTTTCTGAACTTGAATTACTTGTTCAAATATTAGTCAAAATTATTCCTGCCAATAATTCCTGCTATATGTCAAGAGGTGCCATAATTTTCCACTTGCCATTGCCCAATATAGTCAGGCTTAAAGACACTCACTCAAGTACTCCAAGATAGCCCACTCTATGCACTATAAAATATCTATTTACAAGTTGAAGTGCTAATTAGATTCTTCTCTCTGCACAGCCGTGAAATACCTTGATACAGTGCTAGTAACAGTGAGTTTGGAGGTGGGAAGATTGGAATCAATTCTAGTATTTTCAGTGATCCTTGAGCTACGGATACTGTAAGGAATAGTGGAGGTTGGAGAACACCTTGAGTAAAGCCAGCATATTGAGGTCACCCACTGCAAGATCAACAATGGATAACTTCACTATTCTAAAGGACCCTGTGAACCATACGGACCAATCCCTTTCAGATCTTACCATCCACATTTCATCTCATGTCCTGATAGCCTCACTCCTGTGTGGTCCACCTTTGATACTACACTTGATTTTCATCACAGCTCTACTTGCCAAACGCTCTATCAACAAGCTAGTTAAAATCACTCTCACCAACATATCACTATCGGGAGCAGTCTATAGTACAGCAATGTTAGTGTGGGTCATCAGCTACATCTCCAGAGTATTACAGCCTGGGATGCAGACAGTGGAGTGCTACCTACACCTGTGGATACAGATAACCTCCAGTACAGCCACCTTTATCTCACTGTTGGAGTTTGGAGTTGTACTGTTCATTGTGGTCAAACGAGGAATCAAGAAACTACGAGTCCCTTATCTCATACTAGTGGCAGTCGTACCGTGGGTAGTAGGAGTTTGCAACAGCATACCACCATTTACACCAATACAAGAGCTAAATGCTACAGATGTCCTTGGAACCTGCTTTTATACATTCAACCCTATTGCGGCCTTCATTAATCTCGCTATATCGTGGATAATTCTGGGACTTGGAGCATGTATAGTCACAATGATACTTGCCATTGCTTCTTACTGCTTTGTTAGGAGGAATGCTCTAACTGAAGACAGACAGCTACATAGTGGTCTCTACAAGCTAGCCGGGTTCCTTATACTGAGTGACATTGTGCTTATTGCTATCAACCTAGTAGTCCCAACAGTGTACACCATTCTGTCTCCTGAAGGTTGGGTTCAATACTATTTATCCATTTCACTTTTCCCAGCAGCCACATGGCCTAGTCCAATATCACTCCTTACAGTCTATGGGCCAGTTAGGAGGACTCTCAGGAAGGCAGTGAAGAAACTGAACTTGTGTGGTGAAGAAAGAAAGTCCAAAGTTGAACCAAGTGTCAACAATGCAGTTTAAGAGGTCCTGGAGAATTGTGATGACAAGAGAAGTGTGACTTTGCACTTTGATTGGATTTGAGCAACCATACAAGTGATAGTAGATGGCACTATAGTTATAGGGTTCATCTAAACAAATAGACTTGTATGAATGAAATGTACACTACACATTGGTATGTATGAACACATGTAAGGATGCACATGTATGTACTGCTATTACATACATATTTTCATGTAAGGATGCACAGAGCTACCGTGACTGCCCTTCAGAGTAAGCTAACAATCACGTCAATGTCAAAATGGCCATCACGAGAACGGACTAAGTATTTGCTTTTGCAGTAGTTACAAATATGAGTGAGTAACAGCCCACATAGTTCGTATCAATAACATGTTTATAAGTAGAAATGAAAGGCTTAAGAATTAGTTTACCTTTTTGGCGGTTATATCTGTTTCAATAGGGCATGACATTGTGGATATTATAGAAAATGGTCACTAAAAACACGTGGAGATACTTTGGTCCAGGTTTGCAATAATCAGACTGTCATGATGGAATGATCTAAGGTGTGAGAGCATCAGTCACAGATACAGCGACCCATGGTATTCCTAACATGCTGATCGAATTTGGGTTGGGGTTCTCTGAAGGCCATTCAGGGAAAGTAATCTTTTGTCATTGTAGTCATTATTTGGTTGGGTTCGAGGAATAGCAGCTCTTGTTGCTTTACCGGCAAATTTCCCTCATGGGTCTACAAAGACCTATAAGATGATTTTCTCAAAGACATTACTAGCTTATGGGGGCTAATAACGAGCAATTCGACTATTCTCCTTTACATTGGCAGTAGAACACACTCACACCGTGATTGACCCATCCCTTTCGTGTGTCTTCATACACTGAACAAAACACTTAATATCTGTTTGGCATGCAAAATTGTTCTCGTATGTGAAGACCATAATTTGTAACGGATTTTGCTTGAAAAAAAGGGTAATTTGTAGTTGGTGTGGGTCCTCAAGTTTTAAAGTTCTAGTAAAGACCAATCGGGTAAGAAATTAATGTGTTGGCTCTACAAGATCACATACTCAGAAAACACCAGCAATCTTACTTATACCACCTTTCAAAAATGTCGTGACATGTATCAAGTTGTGACACTGACCTATGTGACATGTAACATGAGTAAAGTTAGGACATGTCGGCACCAATAGGTACACACATACACAGAGCATATGTATTAGGCAAAAACATGTACAGGTATTCACACATGTGTGCATAATTCAGGGGTGCCCGCAGGAAGTTCACAGTTGGTACGCACACTGTCACAAACATTGCGCAATCACAAAATGGCTACTCTAGTACCGTATTCGAGGTTTCCAAGAACTCAGTGCTGGACCAGTAGTAGTGATCGATTCAGGACAAATTGTTAGTTTTCGACTACTGCAATATTCAATAACAAAGAATATCATGGCTAAAGATGGATTTGACTTAAATAAGGCTTGTCCTGCTATTCTTCTGAACACAGAGCTAGCTATCTACAAGGGATTTCTTTCAAAGACCTTATTGGAATTTGGTACGCACTGGCGTACTGTGCGTATACGCTGTGGGCGCCCTTGTAATTGTATCCGTGTATATACAAAACATAAATATGTACGTATGTGAATTCCACATTAGGAGTTGGTGAATAAAACTATCAATGGTGTGCATGTGAAACAATAGAAGTCATAACAGTGGAGCATGGACCCATTCTTCCCTTCAATAAACACTGGGCATAACATATGGTCTCTGGATGCACTTGAAAGAATACATAGACATCTGCTGTTTGAATAGCTTCTATTGATATACACCTTATGTAACTCATGTGATGTATTGATATTGAATACGTGTATTGAAGTTTAGGTAGTACTCTGAAAGGTCAAACAGATTTCCTCTACTACTGTTGTATTTATCCATGCTGTGGCCAGTATGAGCAAAAAAGGGAGTTGGGGAGAGAGGGAATCACTGCTCAGTATTTTTAGTCTGAAGGCCTCTCAACAACAGATACTGTACAGTGGTGGAGGTTGGAGAGTACTCTGAGGATGGATACATTATTGAAGTCACCCAATGAAGGATATTCGAGAGACAACTTCACTTTTCTAAAGGACCCTGTGAACCATACGGACCAATCCCTTTCAGATCTTACCATCCACATTTCATCTCATGCACTAATAGCCTCACTTCTGTGTGGTCCACCTTTGATACTACACTTGATATTCATCACAGCTCTACTTGCCAACCGCTCTATCAACAGGCTAGTTAAGATCACTCTCACCAACATATCACTATCGGGAGCAGTCTACAGTACAGCAATGTTAGTTTGGGTCATCAGCTACATCTCCAGAGTATTACAGCCTGGGATGCAGACAGTGGAGTGCTATCTACACCTGTGGCTACAGATATGCTCCAGTACAGCCACCTTTATCTCACTGTTGGAGTTTGGAGTTGTACTGTTCATTGTGGTCAAACGAGGAATCAAGAAACTGCGAGTCCCTTATCTCATACTAGTGGCAGTCATACCGTGGGTAGTAGGAGTTTGCAACAGCATATCACCATTTACACCAATACAAGAGCTAAATGCTACATGTCCTTGGAACCTGCTTTTATACTTTCAACCCTATTGCGGCCTTCATTAATCTCGCTATATCGTGGATAATTCTGGGACTTGGAGCATGTATAGTCACAATGATACTTGCCATTGCTTCTTACTGCTTTGTTAGGAGGAATGCTTTAACTGAAGACAAACAGCTACATAGTGGTCTCTACAAGCTAGCAGGGTTCCTTATACTGAGTGACATTGTGCTTATTGCTATCAACCTAGTAGTTCCAACAGTGTACACCATTCTGTCTCCTGAAGGTTGGGTTCAATACTATTTATCCATTTCACTTTTCCCAGCAGCCACATGGCCTAGTCCAATATCACTCCTCACAGTGTACGGACCAGTTAGGAGGACCCTCAGGAAGGCAGTGAAGAAACTGATATTGTGTGGTAAACAAAGAAAGTCTGAAGTTGAACCAAGTGTCAACAATGCCGTTTAGGACAGATTCCAATGACAAGAGAAGTTTGACTCTACACACTCACTGGGTGTTAGTAAACACACTAGTGATAGGAGAAGGTGCTATAGTTAGGGTCCAGGTACGTACAGAGAAAGACATGATTAATGTGCTGCATAGCACACATTATTTCATACAGTATGTACATACGTATGTGCACACATATGCAAGAAGGTGCATGTCCATTTACACTACACATCAGCGTGTACAGATACATGTAAACTAGAAATACATATGTATGTAAGAGCATACGTACACTTCACATATGTACTGTGTTACACATAATTCCGTATGTATACTACACCTACAAATGTATCTACATATGCATCAACTGCATACTCTATGTACATATGTAATTGTTGGTACAGTTTTAAGTATTTGTACAGGATAGAAGTAATTGAATATTAGGTTTATGTACATAGTGGATTACCAGAATTTTCATAGGTAGAGAGTATTTGTACAGTATTTTCATATACTTCAGACTGTGCATGTATTCGGGATATACAGCAGGTCTAGTACACTACTCCGATACATAGTATGGTACAGTACTCCAATATACATTAGATCTAGTGCAATGCTTTGTAACACTGATCCTTAGGGAATTGAAGGGCAATTGTGATTGCATACAAACTGAAATAATACTGCAGGGACTGCTGTGGACACACACACACACAACATAAAACATTGTATCCTTGGAGGTATATGTACATGTGCATGCTATACACATTTGGCAAATACATACGTATAATATATATACGAACAGTGTCAATTAAAGGAGCTTTGCTATACTATTTACAGATAATCCACAGGTTACCTGTGAGTATCATGTGTGAATGCCATAATGTACATATTTCACATTAAAAAGCAAACAGGCGATGTCTGATTATTTGTAGTACATTTCACGGTACTCAGCATTTTGAGATTTGTGATAATTAAAATCAATATTTGTGAGATACGAGAGGAGAATGACCGATCATTTATTACTTCATTTCAGGGAACAAACTGTTCTCGGTGGAGACAGGACAACATTATAGTGGTTATTGCAGTGTTATAGTCTGAACGAAGAACAGCGTGTCTCTCGACAGTCAAAAAGTGGAATTTAGGTGGGAAAATAATGAAGGCTTAAAAGACAAGCATCTTTGCAGGACAAATTAAAGGTTATAACAGAGATTGTTACTTGAATATAGCAAAAATTAGAAGATGATGAAGTTGGAATTAGAAAATGATGTTGGTAGAACAATTCTTTGCCCTACTTCATTGTTTGACTTCAGCCACTCAACTAAAACTTCATTTGTACATATCAAGCTCGCTCTCCCAATCACACAGTACTTTACCTTGACTCGTAGGGGAGGTCAAAGAAGTGTTGATGGTGTGAGTACGTACACATGCACATGTAAGTATTTGCCCAACACATGTAGACAGCTTGAAGTGGACAGCTTGGAGTGGACAGCTTGTAATTTTACGGTTTCTTAATTGACACAGTACTGTACACACATATACACTGTATATATTTGTGCATAGTAATACACAATATTACAGAAATATGTAAATCCAGCATTAGGACCCGAAAAAGAAGACTAACAATGGTGTGTATTTGAAATCATGACAGTCACGACACACGAGCCAATCCCTTTCTTCACTTCAAAGAATGCTGTGACTCTAGACATGCTGAGCACACAGACATCCTATGCTTGAATAGCCTCAACTGATAAGCGATCCCCTACAAGATGCATTGAATTTTATATAGTAAAAGGGAAGGGTTAATTTGATTTCCTCTATTACTGTTGGAGGCATCCATACAGCAGCCAGTGTCATTGAAATAGAGAGTTTGGGAGAGAGGAAATCACTGCTCAGTGTTTTTAGTCTGAAGGCCTCTCAACAACAGATACTGTACAGTGGTGGAGGTTGGAGAGTACTCTGAGGATGGACATATTATTGAAGACACCCAATGAAGGATATTCGAGAGACAACTTCACTTTTCTAAAGGACCTTATGAACCAAACGGACCAATCCCTTTCAGATCTTCCCATCCACATTTCATCTCGTGCACTGATAGCCTCACTCCTGTGTGGTCCACCTTTGATACTACACTTGATTTTCATCACAGCTCTACTTGCCAACCGCTCTATCAACAAGCTAGTTAAAATCACTCTCACCAACATATCGCTATCGGGAGCAGTCTACAGTACAGCAATGTTAGTTTGGGTCGTCAGCTACATCTCCAGGGTATTACAGCCTGGGATGCAGACAGTGGAGTGCTACCTACACCTGTGGCTACAGATAACCTCCAGTACAGCCACCTTTATCTCACTGTTGGAGTTTGGAGTGGTACTGTTCATTGTGGTCAAACGAGGAATCAAGAAACTGCGAGTCCCTTATCTTATACTAGTGGCAGTCATACCGTGGATAGTAGGCGTTTGCAACAGCATACCACCATTTACACCAATATATGAGCTAAACGCTACAGAAGTTTCAGGCATCTGCTCGTATACATTCAACCTCGTTGCAGTACTTGTTGATCTTAGTATATCGTGGATAATTCTGGGACTTGGAGCATGTATAGTCACAATGATACTTGCCATTGCTTCTTACTGCTTTGTTAGGAGGAATACATTGACTGAAGATAGACAGCTACATAACAGTCTCTGCAAGCTAGCCGGGTTCCTTATACTGAGTGACATTGTGCTCATTGTAGTCAACCTAGTACTCCCAACAGTGTACACCATTCTGTCTCCTGAAGGTTCGGTTCAACACTATTCATCTATATTAGTGTTATCAGCAGCCACATGGACTAGTCCAATATCACTCCTCACAGTCTTTGGGCCAGTTAGGAGGACACTCAGGAAGGCAGTAAAGAAACTGATATTGTGCAGTAAAAAAGGAAAGTCCGAAGTTGAACCAAGTGTCAACAATGCCGTTGAATAGAAAAATTACTGATGACAAGAGAAGTGTGACTTTGTACATTGATTGGATGTGCATGAGCAACCATACAAGTGATAGGATATGGCACTATAGTTGGGATTTAGCTACACAAACAGACTTTTATGAATGTACACAAAGTAAACTACACATTGGTATGCATGCACATATGCATGTAAGAATGTAGGTATAACTGACTATACACATCAATATGCATGGATGCATGTAAACCGGACATACGTATGTATGTATATATGTATGTATGTGCATGATGAAAAATTGTATGGTAAAGATGTGGCAAACTAATGGATGGAGTGGATTATCAGAATTTCTAGAGGTACTTAAGCTACAGTACTCTGGATATAGTTCAGGCACGTATGGTACTCTGGATATAGTTCAGGCACGTATGGTACTCTGGATATAGTTCAGGTACGTATGGTACTCTGGATATAGTTCAGGTACGTATGGTACTCTGGATATAGTTCAGGTAATGGTACTCTGGATATAGTTCAGGTACGTATGGTACTCTGGATATAGTTCAGGTACGTATGGTACTCTGGATATAGTTCAGGTACGTATGGTACTCTGGATATAGTTCAGGTACGTATGGTACTCTGGATATAGTTCAGGTACGTATGGTACTCTGGATATAGTTCAGGCACGTATGGTACTCTGGATATAGTTCAGGTATGTATGGTACTCTGGATATAGTTCAGGTAATGGTACTCTGGATATAGTTCAGGTACGTATGGTACTCTGGATATAGTTCAGGTAATGGTACTCTGGATATAGTTCAGGTACGTATGGTACTCTGGATATAGTTCAGGTAATGGTACTCTGGATATAGTTCAAGTAATGGTACTCCGGATATAGTTCAGGTAATGGTACTCCGGATATAGTACAGTGTACATGAGTATTCACAAGAGCATCAATCTTGAAGGAATTGAACACTGAAATCTTGTAATTACACACAAACAGAAATACGTATTACAGTACCCATACACATCATTGGAAATCATTGAACATACACAAAACACCAGTGGTCTGTATCACATATATCATAAACATGTTTGGTAGACATTGTTGTTGTAAATTAGAAGATTTCTTGGACTGCTTTGGTCAGTGTTAATGTTCACTACAGTTTTTCACAATTCTTCCACTTTACAAAGTTTTGCACATCATGGGCTTCATCACGCATAAATTAATGTGCCTGATGAAGCCCAAGATGGGTGAAATAATGCAGATGTGTTTAAAAAAATTAAGAAAACTTCTAACAATACATACCAATGTCTACCACATCATAATGTACATAATAATTATTACATATGCTAAGAACATATTATGTACAGTGCATAATATTTTTGCTGTACTGTGCACTCAAACCTTAGTATTCAATTTGCCCAGAAGCTGGACAGCTTGATGTGGTTCAACCAGAGCGAGTTGAAGGTAGGAGGCAGCGATGTGGGCGTTGGAATCCTTCTTACCGGATTTCGAAGCAAAATATTGAGCCAGTTCGTAACAAGTTGTCGTGAACACTCGGTGACATTCTTTATCAGCCGTCCCAGACAGAAGCTGTGAGAAGGCACATACACCCACATAGTGCATCCATAGCAATGTGAGAGTAAGTGAGAAACTCCCACAATAAATATGAGCCTCTATACCCTCAGTAGCTACACATCCTCTAATCCACCACAAGATAACAGCTGTCACAGTCTGATATGTATGGTATTGTGGTACAAAGAGTGTCGGACTCCCTCTAAGATTGTTGGATTATCAAGGTTGGTTGTACTATGTATGCTATTACCAAACAATTAAAATTTGCTGAACTAATTCCAGTGACTCCAAAAACAAACTACACCAAGCATACTGTACACAACTATGTAAGGGAGCATCTCCTTGAGTGAAAACTGCACACATACAAAACCATGCAGTAAATACTATTCTTGATTCCCATACTTACGACACATACTGTACATAATGTTACATTGTTGCACAAAACTACAGAAGGTCACTGACCTTTGCCCTCACAAGAAGGTGTGCTTCTGACAACAGTCCATGGAAAGTGGGAGGAGAACAGTCGTAGAACTGCCTACCAGTGGAGACCTGTACAGTGTGTGTACAGAGCACAATGTAACATGTACAGTACGTCTGTACAGTATGTACACAGAGCAGAGTGTAATACGTACAGTATGTATTAGAGCAGAGTACAAAGCAATGGTGATATGTACACATGTATGCTATGTTCACAGAGTAGTGTGTGACATGTACGTATGTACAGTACATATGTATGTATGTACATGCATATGTACATTTGTATGGATGTGTATATACATATAACTTACAAACTCTTGAGCAATGCCCTGTACTGACTGTTTCTCGAGAATGTACACATTCCACGCCACATCAGAGACTGACTCCTTCCTACCAAGTGGCTTTGGTGACTGGCTATTGGTCAGAAGTACGTATATACAGTACATTACAACCTGCTTAGTCATGGTACCCATTAAGTACACTCTCCAAGTGTTGATACATACACTTCAGTAGGTTCTCAGTTCACACATACTACAGTACATGAACCAGTACCAATGGTAAGAACATCCGATAAGAAGTACAGATTTGGGGTACTTTCTATTTTGCGGACAGTCCGCACGGACGGTGGACGGAGTCTGCGGACTGTGGACGGAGCGCGGATGAGTATGCGGACGGTAGGGTCTATGGTGTCACGCTGGGGGCTCTGAAGGACTTCGTGTGAACATCGGTTGCGTGTTAATGTCCTTTACTGTCAGCTAGGGTTGGGCGATATTCCGATTATACGATAATATCGCGATAATGATTTACACGATTATCGTATCGCGAGTGATTGTCCAGCCCGCGATATATCGTATTGACGATACATCGCGGTTGGTGTAAAGCAGTAGCACTATCGACCCCTGCACTTGAATTATTTGGATGTCTTTCTTAGGTTTAAAAGACCCTTCGCTGAAATTTTTACGGTCGTTGAAGCCGTTGCACTCGAATTCTAGCCCATTTCTTATTCTCCGCGTTTCGAAATCGGCCATGTTTTCTCGCGTAATATAAATTCATTGTTGCGGTTACACGTAATGACACATATTATCGAACGAGCGAGTCGATATGTGAATTTTAATAACTAAAAAGTGTACTTCGGGCATATTCTGGGGTTATTATTATTGTTATTTCAAATATCACGATATTATCGTATATCGCGATATTTTGCTGCACGATAATCGTATGTATCAAAAAATCAGTATCGCCCAACCCTACTGTCAGCTGTCTTTTGGGGAGAATTGCTAATTCGTCATTATAATACGGTAGAACTTAATGCATAATAATAATAGCTACAGAGAGAGGGACATTAACTAAACAGAGTGTTAATGCTGTATTCTACACTTGTGTCTGCTTCAATGTATGGTATCTGGTTTGGAATACACCTCGGTCCGCTTTTTAGCATATTCATATCTTGTGTCGTCTGCAGAATAGGAGTTGAACAGGTGCTAATTGCCGTCCCTATCTTTTGTATGCGTCCGCTGTCCGTGCAGACTGTCCGCAAAATAGAAAGTACCCAGATTTCGCATGCTCCATCAGGCGTACACAAAGTAATTCAGACTGTAAGCATGTATGTATGAATGTGCATGTGATTACTACTGTACACGGTTGATGTATAACATGCAATAACTGTGGTTCTGTTACTCACAATAGTGTTAGGTTAGAAGACGCTTTACTAGCTTCCTCAGAGCTCTCTTGGTAGGCCTTTGTTACCACGACAACCTGACTGGATGAACCACTCACGATACAGGCTCCAATGAGGTTCTTTTGTCCCGTCATTGTCTCCGTTATCGTTGAGGGAGGACAGAACTGCCGTGATTGAAACAAACAATAACTTCAACTAACCTAACCACAAATGTACATACATACGTATGTACCTATGTATATGAAATGCATGTGTATACACATGTAGGTATGAATGAACATGTAATAATAATATAAAACCTAATATTCTAATCCAATATAGGTGATCATCCATATGCAAATGTTTGTATGCAATTGAGAGGGAGATAAAGTATATTTTATACCACCTCTTGGGAGGGTACATGTGGATCAGACATACGTATACATACACTTAATATTATTCATTACATCACTTATTGTAATATTATTATTCATACATCATCCACTCATTACAAACTGTCACATACTTGTAACTAACACTGCACATACACCCTTGTAGCCATACCACTGACAAAGGTGGCAGTCAGCCACTGAAATGCTTGGGGTGGTAATATTTCTGTGGCTAAAGGATTCCATTAAACTTACCCACAAGATTTCACCTGGCCAAACAACCCGCTTTACACACATGCATATGTACAACACAGGCAAAAGTGTGTACTCAACTACATAACCTGCTCTCACCTGACACATCAACTGTTCTCTGGTGAAAATATGAGGTGAGTCCTTTGTGATGGAGCTATACACATAAAACGCAAAATGAGACTGATACAATCACCCATGCACGCAGGTAGAGGCAACAAAATCAATTTAGGGGGTGTGCAGTTAGGTTAGGTGGAGATATTAGGTGTTATCAAGCTCTGCCATTTTTTGTAAATCATTAAGAGCTTACAGTAAGGCACAAATCCTCAGGCAAACATGTAAATTCCAGCCTCCCAAATGAAATACTCCATATGTACTTATATACATATGACATTGTACATCTGTGAATATTGTGTCATAATATCTGTGAATGTGCACATATGTACATACAGATAGTTTATGAATGCAAGGATGCACTGGTGTACCTCTCTGTGAAGGTCAGCGGTTTGTTTAGTCCTTTCAAGCACGTGGGCAGCAGTCTAGTGGTGTAGCTCTCCAGGCCCTGTTCGTTCACAATGTGGAGGAAATCTCCGTCGTACATGAACATCTGCCCCGGGTTAATGAAGGAGAAGTTGTGGACCTCCCTCGCCTTCCTGAAGATGTCATAGAAGTATCCTATGTGCTCTGTGGTCACCATGCAGCCCATCCCAACCAGAACATTCTCGGTGTCGTCTGAAACATGAAGAAAGGTAGAAACTGATGCGTGTAGAACACTGTATACAAGCATTAGATCATATGGAACCGCGTACATTGGCACAAGCACATACATATATTATGTATACACATCCACACACAATTCAATGTATTTCATACAGACATGCACCTACACATGCAGCACACATACAAATAAGCATGCATGTACACATGCACGCACGCATGCGCGCGCGCGCACACACACACACACACACACACACACACACACACACACACACACACACACACACACACACACACACACCTTTGACCAAAAGAGGCATAAGCTGGGCAGTACAAAATCGTTGAGTAGGTCCACTGGATGTACTGGAATCTTTCTTTCCCTGCAACTTAGGGGAGAACTTGTAGAAGAGGGTGGATATGCTAGTGTCCACTCTACCTCTTGCGTGACTTCGGTAAGTGAAAGTTGCTGGGACCCCTCGGATGTAGTCTATGGGGCCGAATACTTCGGTAACTTGCTCCAATTCGTTGGCAATTCGCTGCTTTGAAGATTTGGCAACTTTCTTCAAGGTAATGATTCCTATACTCGTCTGAGGCCGATTTGTGATAGTGGGGACTGTTAAGAATTGACTGGATGCCATCAGGTCTCCGAGAGTAGGCGAGGAAGCCCGAGAGCCCGTTCTGGACCCAACTCTTGATCCAGCACGCGAACCCGGATGTGACGTCTGACAGGAGCTGCTTGTTGAACTCAGGCCAGCTTTGATTGACGAGGACCAAAGAATGAAATTGGGATCCGTCACAATGTGGCTATCTTCACCATTCGCTGGGGAGGGCAGATTCTCAACATCAACATCCTCTTCCAGGTGTTGTTTGAATATGAGATTCGGAGCACCAGACACGTGCCATTTCAGGATGTGGACCTCGAAGGGAGAAATGGCAGCGATGAAATTATGACTGATGGAGAGATAACGGATGCTGAAACCCAGTGCTACGTCAGCAAAGACAGACACGTCAAAGATAGTACTGTCGTCCCCTGGAATAGGGACCTCTTGCACAACAAACAAGCGGAGGTCTTTGCCGTGTGACACACCGAAAATCCCCGTTGTCTTGCAGCAGGCGATTGAAATCACTCTTTCCGACGAGGGAGAACATTGGTGCAAACTAAGCTCGACCACCTCGACATTTTTACGATTCTGCACGTTCTGGGAGAGGTGCTGAGCTTGCTTTGTCGCAGTGTGAGCGAACCTGGGTCTCACCGCAGTCCTCTTGCTGGCTCCGAACCAATTGAAGTATGCTCGGGCCTGCGCGCCGCTTCGTTCGTCTCGCGTCTCGCAGGTAACTATGCAGTTACCCACCACGTTGTAAACAAGTTCGTAGACGGGAGAAATGGTGCAAAATTCAGCGATGAGGAGAACATCATCTTCCGTGGTGGAATAAACCTCTATGGTACAGTTCCTGGTGGCGATGATTGTAGTGTTGGAGGAACAATCGACGGCAACCGGTTCAGAAGATGTTTTAACAAACTTTTGGCCTTTAAAAATCGAAAAGCTCGGATTGGGAAACACCTTCACCATTCTGATATCCTGATCTCACGGTAAAAGCGGTACAACCTCTTCAAAGTGTATTGCTGTTCGTAGACATTTTCTTGTTGGAAAAGAGCGTCACATGATATGACGTAATCCGAATAAATTTCCCCGCCGTGCAGGTGGGTCTGGCTACGCTATACCAATACACAACAGCTGACCAATGAGTGTCTATTCGTAGCTTGCAGCCAATCAAAGAGGACCAATTCGAGGACAATCTATAAGAATGCTTGTATTCGTGGCCAATCACATAAGCCTTGTAAACAAGCTATCCGATTATCTGGGATTGTTGCAGGATGGGGAAGACGAAGATATCTTCGGATGACCCCACTTCAAGCAAGCGATCTAGAGAGAAAACCGTTTCTGGCCGTCGTTTAGTTGAAAACGTTTGTAAGCAAATTCAGAAAGGAAAGATATTCCCGCTGTTCGAGATTTCCTTGTTGGAGAGAGTTGCTTTCTTCGAGTCCAAATACGGTTTGGAGGAAGGGGAGAGCAAATCAGGTAACGAAGGCGGGATTTGGAGGGTCAGAAAGGAACTCTTCTGGGACACGCAGCAAATCAAGTTCCATCCTCAGTTAGCGGAATATTTCAGCCGCATCTATAAAGCTTTTGGTATCAACTGGTCCAAGGTTGAATGGGAGCATGTCAAGCAGCCTCTGTATTCTGCTCTGGCAGCTGGTCTTCTCATGAGCATTTGTTCCTGTGGCGTCCTGCCGCGGAGTGGTCGCGTGAGTGATTCGCTGGAAGAACAGGCGCGATTTTGGAAGAAGTGTTACTACAGCAGCGAAAGAAAGTACTACAATCAACGGGAGTTGATCAATGATTTCATATCACAAGTATCAGATAATGGTACGTACGTCGAATTACAATGTTCTAACTATAAATAATTTGTTATTATTGTTTATGATGTATGGTGAACGTATGTAAGTTCCTTACTGTGTAGCATGCATGCACATCTATACGTATGTAGGTGCCTGTTTAGATAGGTACCTACGTGTATTTAGGTTTACTCCTTTAATTTACCACGTTTTCTCAGTATGTCTGGAACATGGTACAGATAGCACCCTAGCTGTTATATTTTTACAGTAGAAGAGAAAGGCATGTAAATACGTCAAAATACGTATGTACTTGGATTAAATATTGTAACATTATTTAGTATGCAGCCTGGTTCCTTAGTATCATGTTGCTATTATATTCTATAGGAAACACCACTTAGTAAATAATATTGTTATATACCCTGCATGTAGTGTTAATTGTCCTCTAGTCCGCATTGAGAAACATTACATTTTAGACTCATACGTATGTACTTTATTTGTTAGAGAGAAAACGTGGTAAAGAAGCAAAGGTCAGTAAAGCTGACAAAGACGATTGCCATGTTATGAAGAGCAAAGATGATGGCATCAGGAAGAGGGTGCAAAAAGTTGGCCGTGATAAAAAGTACCAAGGAAACCCACTTGTGACTGAGAGTGAGGTAGGTGATAAGCAGGACGGGGATAAAACTAGTGATGGAAAGAGTACAAAGGACCACTGTGATGGGAAGATCAAGGGTAAACACAAGGATATAAGGAGTAACACCATTCGTCAAGCTGAAGAAAGTTTTGAAGACCACTGTGATAAGAAGATCAAAGGAGAACGTGGTAATCAGAAGACCAATGGAGACCAGCATGTTCAGAAGACTATTGGAGACCAACTTGATCGGAAGAGCAGTGGAGACCGACATGATCGGAAGACCATTGGAGACCATCGTGATCAGAAGACTATTGGAGACCGTCGTGATCGGAAGAGCAATGGAGACCATCGTGATCAGAACACCATTGGAGACTGTCGTCATCAGAAGATCATTGAAGACCATCGTGATCAGAAGATCATTGGAGACCGTCGTGATCGAAAGAGCAAGGGACACCCTCGTGAACAAAGGAGCAATGGAGAACATCTGTTTGAAGAGTGTGAGCGTGATCATGATGGAATGAATGAAGGTACTTGCCAAGATGAGAAACAGGAGAGCTATGATGAGAAAAGGAAGTACAGCCGCAGTAATAAGAAGAGTGAGCATGGCTCTCATGATAAGAAGAATAAAGAAAGCCATCTGGTTGACAAGTATGAGAGTGACCATCCACTTAAGAAGCATGCAATCGGCTGTCATGATGAGAGCAAAGTTGTCCGACGTAGCAAAAAGACTGAGGGTGAATACCTGGGTAAGAAGTACAAGGAAGACCAACATGATATGAAGAATAAGGATGACCGGTGTAATAAGAAGGGTGAGGGTAGCCGACATGGTGAGAAGGGCGTAGGCTGCAAACATGATAAGAAGAGACAGGGTAACCAACCTGATGAGACGAAAGCTGAACGACATGAGAAGAATATAGACTACCAATGTGATAAGAAGAAAAAGGGTAACCGGCAGGATGAGAAGAAAGATGACCGACATGGTAGAAAGGGAGAAGGTAGCCAGTATGATGAAAAGAACATAGACCTCCAACATGATAAGAAGATTGAGGGTAGCCGTCATGATGAGAAGGATGACCGACTTGGTAAGAAAAGTGGGAATGACTCTTTTAATGTCAAAAGTGAGGGTAGCCGTCATGATGAGAAGGATGACCGACTTGGTAAGAAAAGTGGGAATGACTCTTTTAATGACAAAAGTGAGGGTATCCATTATAATGGGAAGAACAAGAAGCATAGGCAACATCCTGATGAGAAGAACAGAAAAGCCTATCATGGTACAGAAATGATTCAGTATTCAGAATCCATAGAGGTTGAAGGAAAAGAAATGAACATAAGCAAAAGTAAAGGAACTGCCAAAGAAAAGAACGGCACTACAGCTGCAGCTGTGCCTGTCTCCACAAAGACGTCTGAAAAATCTCAAATGAAAATTATCGTTGTGAAAGCAGGATCTAGTGCTCAACAATACCCAGATGCTAAGAGTTCAAGGAAAAAACATTCTCATGCATCTGACTCTGATTCAGGAAAAGCTCTGGAAAGACCGCTCACTGCAAAAACCGGACCAAGAAATTCAGGCCGGCTACATTTACCTGTGATGGAACCTGGGAGACAAGGACCTTACTATGCTAGAGGTCTGAACATGATCCCAATACCAGCAAAGGCATTCATGAAACAGAAAGGTGGTCTAAAGATGAGACCCACGGCATCAAGGGGAGTGGGGCTGCGGAAGGGTGATAGGCAGAGAATGATGAAGCCAAAGAAACCAATGCACCCACCTAATCGTACCCACGGCAACAAACGTAATCAAGCTTCAAAATCCAACCGAGAAGGTGGTAGGTCGAAAGGTGGACATAAAGCAGCTAATGAATCCGATGGTGATGGTGGGGGCGGACATCACAATCCTAATGGAGCAAATAGCCCTGAACATGATTTGGTTGGAAATGGTGTCAATGCTGGAAAAAATTCTTCAGAATCATCTGAAAATGACTCTCAACATGACAGTCACCATGAAGAGCAGATGGATGACACAAACGAACTCATAAGTGACTCTGAAAAGCACACAAGTGATTCTGATGACAACCTGAGTGAGTCCGAAGAACACACAGGTGACTCCCAAGGACACACAAGTGATTTCGAAGACAATCCAGGACCTAGTGATTTTGGTGACTCTGCAGGACACGGAAGTCACTCCGAAGGGCACACAAGTGATTCAGAAGGGCACAGTAATGATTCCAAATCACACACAAGTGACGCGGAAGATCACAGAAGTGATTCAGAAGTATACAAAAATGGGTTCCAAGAACACGCAAGTGATACCAAAGGGCAGAAACATGATTCCGAAAGGTACATAAATGCTTCTGAAGGGCATAAAAGTGATTCTGAAAAACACACAAGTGATTCTGAAGAGAACCTGAGTGACTCCGAAGAACATACAGGTGACTCCGAAGGACGTAGAAGTGACTCTGAAGAACACACAAGTGGCTCAGACGAACACACAAGTGGCTTGGAAGAAGACACAAGTGACTCAGAGGAACATGAAAGTGATTCTGAAAGGCATAAAAGTGATTCTGAAGATAACCTGAGTGAATCCGAAGAACACACAGGTGACTCAGAAGAACACACAAGTGGCTCAGAAGAACACACAAGCAACTCTGAAGAACACACAAATGATTCTGAAGAGAACATGAGTGACTCCGAAGAACACACAGGTGACTCCCAAGGACACACAAGTGAGTCTGAAGAGCACACAAGTGACTCTGAACGACACAGAAGTGACTCTGAAGAACACACAAGTGGCTCAGACGAACACACAAGTGGCTTGGAAGAACGCACAAGTGACTCAGAAGAACACACAAGTGACTCAGAAGAACACACAAGTGACTCAGAAGAACACACAAGTGACTCAGAAGAACACACAAGTGACTCAGAAGAACACACAAGTGACTCAGAAGAACACACAAGTGACTTGGAAGAACACACAAGTGACTCAGGAGAACACACAAGTGACTCTGAAGAACACACAAGTGACTCTGAAGAACACACAAGTGACTCAGAAGAGTCCTCAAGAACCAGTGATTCAGCTGACAATACCTCAACGTCAAGCAGTGATGGTAGTAGCAGTTTCAATGATTCTGACACTAGTGAGGACAGCTACTCAGATGATGACACTGATATGAGTGATGGTAGCCACAGTTTCTATGATGATGATGACTACGATGACCAGGATGATTTTGGAGATGATGGTGATTATGGGGACATGGATTAACTTGTGCAACTTTACAATAATATTACATTGACTTATATATATTAATGCATGAATAATGATTATATAATATACCTACTTTTGACTGTACATGTATTATAATTAATTTTGTGCTATAATAATTCGTGAACATTATTAAATGCAAGTAATTTAATGTTATGCAGTATTAGCAATAATAATACCAATATAATACTATACAATACAACATACATACACGTTTTCCATAATCATTACATTATTATAAAGAATAAATCATGAAACAAACACACAGGATTCATGCTTCTGTTAGGTCATCATTGTAGTACAGTTGTATGGCTGGTAAGTATTCATCTTTGTCCATTTTGAGATTAAAGAAGGTATCACTTTCATCCACAATGCCATTCTCTTCTAATGTCTGTTCCATGTTCAAGAGCTCACCTGTGAGTTGTCACAACACATGCTATGGGTTAACAAACACCAGATGCAATACACACACAACACACATACTTTTATAATATACACAGATACGTACGTAGATACATGCACGCATGCACGCAAGCACACACACACACACACACACACACACACACACACACACACACACACACACACACACACACACACACACACCATACCATTGAATTTCCAGGTATAACTCCTGGCATGTGAATTATATAATTCATATCTCTTCAAGATGTCATCAATAGATTCTTCACAGCATGCCTACACATGTACAGTGCCATTATGTTGAACAGAACTGGTGTACATACATATTTAAGGTACATAAATATGTTACGTACATATGTACGTATGTGCATTAACATGGAAAACAATATACATTCACTGAAGTGTGTACAAAGGTTAATAAATTGTATAATCGGCAGGTCACCTGCTAAATTACTAGATACACTACATACGTACGTACATATGTACGTATGATGATGTACAACACACCTCAATAACTTGCTCCTGCAAAGTAACCATGTTAACTATTCGCATCTGCCTTGTTTTGGCCGTAAGAGTACCCACAATGTACTGACTGTCAGTCCACCATGGTCTGCCAAAATTGTTTGCCCAGTCAGATCGAGGGAAGGGTGGAGGGATATGTATAAAACGACCCATCGGGACATAAGGGGCTTCACAGCCTGTGACAGGATGGATGTATGTCTTTACCTGGAGAAAAGATACATACATATGTAGCATGTATGTACAGAAACACGTCTGCTGAGTAACAGTCATAACAATGTACAAATTAAAATTATAAAATCATAGGAATACAAGAGTACTTGCAAGGTACGTATGTAAGTATGTATGTATATTCATATGTGCGTACAATGTACAAAGGAACAAGTTATTCGGGTATATGTGGATTTATGTACAAAGTTTATACATATGAGGTATGCAAATACAAGAAAATCTAAATTTATTGCATATACATATGTACTCTGTTTATCAACCCAGAGTGGATGAACTGATGTCAATAAAATAAATGAAGGAAACGATGGTTGCAATTGTGATTCTGTGGACACTTACATTACCAGTTTCTTTGTCAAACCAATGTGAGATGTCCTTCCCAGCAGCTGCCACAATGGGCTTGACTAAAATGTCACCTTTGTGAAGGATGAAGACAGTGACTTTTAAAGAACATAAGAGAAAACTAATTACGTACTATTTTACAAAATTAGATACAGTTAAAAAGGCTGGCTTGGAAATGGTAACCTTCGGCAGCACTATAGCACTCAGCTATTGATCCAAGTATTATTATTAGTATTGAGCTTTACAACCAACAAAGATATAGGTAAGGTAAAGTGAGCAACATAGTAAAGAATGAGGACATGAAGTGAACATAATTGGTTGAAGGTTCTTCATCAACTAGTGATGAGGCCAGATGATAATAAAGAGAATGAGTGTATAAAGCGAGTATAATGGCATGGGAAATTATAGTGTGTGTAATATGATCCTCTAAAAGGAGAGTATGTTGGCGTTATTTCCATAGATAGAGAATATTATTTTGAAATGACATTTCAATAGGTAAAGATTAACAGCGCCCGAAAAGACGTCCCTCCTAAGGCTAGGGTTTCTAAGATACAACGCCTAACCTTAAAGATCAATAAGTTACTGATCAAACCCTTACAACAGGAAGATAAGGATGTGTGGTGGTATAAAATCCAATTTTGCTTCAACCATGAGTGCGAAAGCTTGGCAATTATGTAGGTGTTGCAAGGGATTCTCGGGCACAATGACACGCCGACATTACTGATGACTCATGCGCACCTGCGTATTTCTCACACAAAGAAGTCAAGTTGTACACTTTTCCGTGAAAAGAAACCCAGCAGTCACCAGGAGTGTTGTGGGCGCTGACTTCTTCCGGAGTGTAGTAGTTATTAGCCTTATCCATCTTCAACCTAATTGTCGACTGCCATTTTCTCATCCATTCGTTGTTTCCATGCCAACCAGAGAAATTTCATTCCCATTCTAGATTCTAAATTCATTCTTAGGACATGTCAGCTGAGTTTACTAAAATGGCGGCCTCTGAAGATGCCCTTCCACGGTTTATTGTTATCTATGTTTCCACCGTAGATTGTTATTATTGACCAGTTGATGTCTGCGGTAAAGTGAATGTATTTTCATATGGCCGGTTCGATTTGGTTCCGCCTTATAATTCAGCTGCAGATACTTTTGACCACACTTTAACTTGGCCATCTCGAGGACTGGAGGTACGTATTCGATGTTTGGGTTCACTGAGTGTTGTGCTATGTGTCCAGTCCCTTTGTAATGTATTCCACGGGATGAAACCTTAGAATTTAAAATGAGTGAGGCATGCAGATGCTCCTAATTTCGGAAAGTACCTAATTCCGGATTATCTATTCAGATCGGCCAACGACGAACAGACCACAGATTGCTGTATCTTACTTGGCGTGTAAGGATTAACGCACGGTACCTTATAGTGATAGCTCATGCTGTATGGTACGTACATTTTAGTGATATCTGTTTCTGTTTGGTGTCTTTTGGTGATATTTGGTTCTGTATCGTAAGGCGAAACGGGTAATCCCGATCACAGTGGAACACTGTAGTTGTCCTTAAAATCTTAGCATTTTGAAGTATAAAAAAATTCATTCATCAGTACTTAGTTGGAATTCAGAATTACCCGATTTACTTTATTCTATGTTGATATACGTATGTATGGTGCTGTTAGATATATGACTGCACATCGTGTTCGAATTTTCCCTGTAATAAATGGTTGCAGATACACAGTAGTAGCGCCTTTAGGTGTGTTATGTATGCAATATGCATTTAGTGAACTTTGCAATAGCTATTTGTTCCTCTATATAGGTTCACACTGTGCTGTGATAAGGCTGTGTTGTACTGTTGTGTTTTACGACATGACCACTCCAATGGTGACCAGGATGGTGGTTATCAAGCTCCCGATCAGTGTCACCCCTGTGTTGCTGCTTGCTCCTGACTTTGATTTTGCTGTGAATATGAGTGAAATACGAGAAAGTTACAGTGTAGCAAAGTCTAACTGTATTATAGTATGATTGCAAAGGCATATTCAGGTGTACAGACATTGAATTATTTATAGGTATGTGTATGTACACATATACAGTATGTTGATATGTATGTGTTATAATAAAGCAACTGATAACCAATAAGAAGTGTTCTATAGAGATCTTTGTGTGTAATAGCATGTTATGTGCTTTTGTGATTGCATGGCATTGTGCATGGTTTGTTTCTGTGAGGAGAATTTTTTGTCAATATACCACCATACCACACCAAACTTTGCTATATATGTAAATTGCACAGGTTGGATGAGAATGGATTGTACATCTGTGCATATGTACATACTGTACGTATGTGACTTGATGAGTGGACATGCACTGTACACCTGTGTATATGTACATACGTACGTATGTGACTTGATGAGTGGACATGCACTGTACACCTGTGCATATTTACATACGTATGTGACTTGATGAGTGGACATGCACTGTACACCTGTGCATATGTACATACGTATGTGACTTGATGAGTGGACATGCACTGTGCATTGTAAGACTCACGTAAAGTTACTATTTCACAGGTTGAGTTTGACGGAGCCTGGTCTGTTTCATAATAATTTGTCAAATTTGAAATCTGCTCATATAGTCCACCAATAGATGCTTCGCATAATCGAGTATTAAATGTATCACCTGTGCACCGGCATGATTCGTTGACTTTTTGCTGTAGTTCATCCACAGATCGATCCGAACACCACACTCTGTCCGCACAAGGTGACAAGATATTGATACACTGGGTGAAGACAAGTAGATCCCGACATTGGGCTGTGAGGTCCTCCCCGAAAAAGGTCTGGTAAAGTGTCACTGACTGTTGTATGATGGCATCAGCTACCGGGGTGATTATCGATGGTGTCGGTATTTGTGCTGATCCAATCACATCTGCACAGACTTTTCCAGTGTAAGCACCGCATAGTTCCCTGTGAAAAGAAATTTAAGGAATTATGTATATGGAATAATACTGAATGCTAGATTGACACTACTGTATAATACCATAACCCTATTACAAGATATGTATATAATATGTATAACATAGTATAAAGGTTTTTCAGGTATACACTGAACTCACAGTGAAGAAGGGATGCTAGAGATATTGGGGAAGCCTGGTGTATTTGGTTGCGTTGACCCATTAGATACTGGATGGGGTAAGCAAACCATGAAAATGCATTATTATGTATGGGCATATTAAAATATAAGTACGTGAAAAGTACGCAAAATATACTCGATATTCCAAAAGTAAAACAGGCCTGTAAAGTCACATGTAAACTCACCAAAGAAGGCAAGAATAGCAGCTCCAATAACTATCATCAAATTGGTCATCTTGTTGTGATGCTTGGCTTTTCCACACAAATATTACCCGCTTTTTGGAAAATTTGAGATTGTCTTCTTCAGATACACTGTCAGTGCAGGGTGATTCAGTATGTATGTTGGGCACCTTTATACCTTTAGGGTCCTGCTATGTATGGCAATAATGGATCAGGATTAGCTGGTTGTGACGTGATTATTGATTGGCTTTCCTGGACTCTGGTGGCATGGTTCATCATCATTGTCCTGATGCTATTGATCTTTGTGTAACTGCCCTCATAACCCTGGGCCCTTATGTTTTTTTGATTGAATTCAGCTGTGAAATATTTATCAACCTTGTAATTAACCTCAGGCCAGTTCAATGACCACAGTGTGTACCATGGATCATGTACCAAATGTAGTATTTTTGTATGGTTTCATTTGAAAAAAATGTATAGGCACATAGTATTATGTGAAGAATATTATTGAATAGCTATGTATACTAATACATACATATACACAAATAGTACATCATTAAGTATTAAGTTGTGCTCAATTTCTGGGTCAAATTAACCTATAATAATTATTTCTCACCCACTGAGAAGTCAGACTGTTCTCTTTCTGATTGTACTCTCATTCTATGGTTCTCTTCTGACTGCCCATACAAGCATGTCCTCCTAGAGCCATATAATTACATGTGATATTTACACTCCTGAACATCAGTAAGTTATACTGTATGTAATGAAATCTGCTGAGCCAAACCATGTAACAGTGTAATGTGATTGGTAAGTACCCTGGTTAGTACACATTACTGGCTGGTGGGTGTGTTTCACTCAGTCCCTATCTTGTGAACTGTGATGAACCAGTATTGACAGTACTGTATGTCTGATAAGACGTGTGCCCTTCAAGGTAATGCAAATGTAACTGTATTGTGTATCTACAGACACAATCATACATTTAGTTACTATATTATATTGCATAGTAGTTATAGTACTAATTCAATAATATACCTGTGCATATATCATTGCAATTGCATTGTCTCTATATTATCTCTCTCCTTTGGGATTCTGTAACCATAAACTGTACTGGGTGACATCATAATATTGATTATGTATTTGGTATACGTAGCTAATTGGGAAGTTAGGTATTGGGTTTCATGCAGTCATGCACCATGTGCATAATAGATGATATCACCATGGTGAGAATATTTGTCCATGAACAATTATGTACAGTTCACATGATGACCTTGAGGAAGTGTACTCTCGCCCACCAGTTTTTGAACTATATGGAGGCATTCAGTTAACTTCCATGTCCTCCCCACCACCCCCTCAAAGCACCCTGACAGTCGACTAAATTAAATGTATAATATCTCAATCTGTTGTGCAATCCTATGTCCACATAGTGCAGCTGTAGTCCCAATTCCTTGTTCATTAGACCCCACATAATTCAAGGCTACATGACGTATTTGTGTGGACCCTTTTATATAGTCGCACATGCATGTGTTCAAGACTCATCGTTACCCATGTATGTACATGAGACCCATACTCAAGATCTCACTACATTCACACATGCATGCATGTGCAGGAGATCCATTGGCACACGAGACCAACCTAATACAGTCAGACCAGTCGATAAGCATGCATATGACTATGTCTACTATTATAATCAATCAATAAAATGATTTACCATAATAACAGTGTAACTTGCTTAGTTAGTACTCTGGTTAGTACATACTACTGGTTAGTGGGTATACTTCCCTTAGTCCCTAACTTGTAAGCTATGTCAACCAGTAGTGACAGTACTGTAAGTACTTCTGACAAGAAGTACAGATTTAGTTTGCCCTTCAAGGTACTTACTAAGCAAATGCAACTACATCATCTATGTTTCTACAGACACAATTATGCATGTGGTTACTCTATTATATCACATAAAATTGTTAGTATTATATAGTTCAATAATGTACCTGTGCACATATCATTGCAATTGCATGGTCCCCGTAACTCTCTCTCTTGGGATTCTGTAACCACATTCTGTATACTGGGTGATATCATAATGAGGTGTTGGGTTTCAGCCAACATGTGCGTAATACATGCATGATCTCACCATGTTAACGATGAAACTGTTTGTCTATAATACAGTCCACTACGATAATACTGAGGAAGTGTACTCCCAACAGTATTTGAACTATGGAGGCATTCAGTTGACTTCTATGTTTGACCTGTTTGTCCAGCATCCTCATAGTGTAATATCAATATTTCAATCTGTTGTGCATCCCTATGTCCACATTGTGCAGCTATACTATAGCTATAGTCTCAAGTCCATGTTCATGTTCACCACACCCCACATAATTCAAGGCTACATGTGTTTGTGACCCTTTTATATAGTTGCACACGCCTCCCTACGTATACAATGGATACTTTCCAAGACACCAAAAACAGACTCCTATAATTTTCGTGTGTGTACGTGTAGGTGTATGTGTTATCTGTTGTGTGTGTCATTGGAGACTGTAAAGGGTACAAGTGTGCATGTGTTTGTGTATGTATGTTTGTACCTATGTGTACATGTGTATGTGTGTGTGTGTGTGTGTGTGTGTGTGTGTGTGTGTGATGTGGTTTGGGTGTATGTTTGTGCATATGTGTCTGTATGTTTACACATGTGTGTACATGTGTATGTGTGCGTGCATGGATGGTGTGTGGGTGTATATACATGTAGGTACGAATATGTATGCATGTATAGTATGTTTGTGATTATGTGTGTGTGCCTGTGTATATACATTTGTATATACATGCATGTGTATGTTTGTGCATATGTATGTTTGTGTGTGAGTGTAGGTGTACATGTGTGTATAAGTGTACATATTATGTGTGCGCACTCGCGTGTGTGTATACGTATATATAGAATAATATGAGTGTGGGTGTATATACTTACATGCATGTGTGTCATTATATATGACATTGCTGGTTTATATTCCTGTCTGAGAGTTTTATTTCACATCTCATCAATGATACATTTATGTGTCTTAATTATTGTATACATATGTAATCAAATATTGGGAATAACTAGTGATTTATATGAATTACTTAAACCAATGTATCCTATTGCATTATTCTACTGTAATTGTGACTTGCATGGTAGAGTACATCACAGCACCTATTTTAAATGCAGGTAAATTGAGTTATGACTTCTAACAAACTACGACGTGATCCGCTATCTTAATCCACACTGTGCTGTGATAAGGCTGTGTTGTACTGTCGTGTTTTACGACATGACCACTCCAATGGTGACCAGGATAGTGGTTATCAAGCTCCCGATCAGTGTCACCCCTGTGTTGCTGCTTGCTCCTGATGTGACTGTGGATACGAGTGACAGAAATGTAAAGAATACTTAATATTATTATCAACAGATAAATCACATTTGTATCTACAAATATTATAGCATCCATTACCATAGAAACAGTACTATTATACAGTGATTTTATAAAGTATAAAGTGATAGCAACAGTATAAAGCATTAGCAACGGATGCTATACTGGTTAAGACATGGACACTCGGGCACTATGACAATAAAATACACAATATTATGACATGGCCTATTATATGCAAATGTGTATAATGTACTTGCAAGCATAATAATGTAATAGTATTATACAATGTAAATTGAAATGCTCGTGAGAAGGAGTGATAAATAAGAGCTTGAGTCTGTGGTCAGAGGCCTCACCTAGAGTCACTGCCTGGCATGTTGTACCTGATGGAGCCTGGTCAGTTTCGTAGTAATTTGTCAAGTTCCCAGCTTGCTCCCTGAGATTGTTCACAAACTGTCCACAATTTGGTGTATTACCAGAACACGGACATGATTCATTGATTCTTTGCTGGAGGTCATTGGCTGACAGATCGGAACACCACACTCTGTCCATACACGGAGGTATGGACTCAATGCACAGAAGATATGTAGCTACATTCTCACACTGAGGTGTGAAGTCACTCCCAAAATTATTTCTGGCAACATTCAGGACTGCATTTATGATCAAATCAACCCCAGAGCTGACTATCGAGGGTGATAACACTTGCGCAGATGATCCAAACACTTGATTGCATGTACTCCCACTGTAAGGACCACACTGTTGTCTGTGCAGACAAGTGGAGACGTTATACATAGTTAAAGTAATATACTTATAATCATACAGTCATTGGTGTGTGGTTGATGTATATTGTATGACCTGCATTTTCGTACATACGTAGGTGTATGAAATCAGACATAATATGAACAGGGACTCACTGTGAAATACTAGTGTTTTGAATGTCAGGCCTAGGGATATCCGGCATAGGCTGCATGTCCCTTTATATGTAATGGCATAATATGAACAAGGACTCACTGTGAAGTGTTTGGGAGATTGGGGCTATTTGGGATGTCAGGGATATCGGGAATATCAGGAACATCAGGGACATCAGGGACATCAGGGACATCAGGGACATCTGGCAAATTCTGTCCCTTTATTGACACTAAATTAGAAGGTATATACTGTACAGAATGTCCATATTATATATGTTGTTCTGCCTACTCTTCTGGAAGGATAAATACAACCAGAAGATATTAGCTCAACTCACCAAACAGGACCAGTAGAGTGCATCCAACCACACTGAGAGTCCTTGTCATCTTGATACCGGAATGCTCTTCTCAAATGGTAGTACAATCAGTGTCTTTGGTGATACCTTGTGAACTAGCCAGTCACAGCGGCCTTATATACCCAACATCTGTAGTGGTAGATGACTGAAGGTGACCGGAAATACACTACTAGAATACGTACACTTCACTGAATCATTAGTAATTGCAATGTTGGTTGCAATCCCTTTGTGATGTCATAAGACCAACATAAATTTTCATAATCACGGATAATCACATGCAGTTCGCCACGGATAATCCAAGTTTACCACGGTTACGGTTATGGCTGCAGCACATTGGCTGTAACACCTGACCATAATATTGATATTGTCCGCATTACTATTCTGTTAACATTATAGCTAACATTAATATCATCGTACCACAGATTATTTGTAATAAATGAGTATAATTATTCAGTATGTTCCATGGTCAATGAGAATCACACTATAATCCTGATTTTCTAGACTACATAAATCCTGTATTATGTGTTGGCCACTAATATTCCTGAATATGTTTAATTAATTGACGTCTACTGTAAGTGATAATTTAGAATATTACATAGTGTTACAATATTTAATGAAATCTTCTGAGCCACACCATATTATATAACAGGGTAACGTGATTAGTAAGTACCCTGGTTAGTACATATTACTGGTTTACTTAGTGGGTGTGTTTCACTCAGTCCGTATCTTGTGAACTATGATCAACCAATACACTGACAGTACTGTATATAAGTACTTCTTAAAAGAAGTACAGATTTAGTGTGCCCTTCAAGGTAATGCAAATGTAACCGTATTCTGTACAGACATGATCATACATTTAGTGACTGTATTATATTCTATAGTAATTGATATAATAGTTCACTATAATATACCTTTCACATAATATTATCATTACAATTGCATTGTCTCTATTATTATCTCTCTCCTTTGGGATTCTGTAACCATAAACTGTACTGGGTGACATCATATTGATTATGGTATTGGTAATTGGGAAGTTAGGTATTGGGTTTCATGCAGTCATGCACCACGTGCATAGTAGATGATATCACCATGGTGAAACTATTTGTCCATGGATAATTATGTACGGTACACATGATGACCCTGAGGAAGTGTACCCCCAACAGTATTTGAACTATGGAGGCATTCAGTTAACTTCCATTCCATCTGACCTGTTTGTCCGCAAAGCATCCTGATAGAACCATAAACTGTACTGGGTGACATCATATTGATTATAGTATAGGTAATTGGGAATATTTCAATCTACCATGCATTTCATTGTCCTCATTGTCCAGTTATATAGTCTCATTTTCATGTTTATGTTCATCATACCCCACCTAATTCAAGGCTACATGTATTTGTAACCCTTCTATATAGTCACAAATACATGCATGTGTTCAAGACCCATGGTTACCTATGTATGTACATGAGTCCTGTACGCAAGACTCATAGTCACACATGCGACTAATACATAGTGATTGTTAGTAGGTCAATACCTGTGCACATAACATTGCCATTGTATGGTCTCTATAGATGACTCTCTTTTGGGATTCTGTAACCATGCACATACTGTAGTGGATGATATCAATAATTATGGGTAGATAATTAGGAAGTTATAATTACAGTTGTTGTTTCAGTTCCAGTCATCACAATAATCATAATATTATGCATTTACATAATGGATGATATCACCATGGTGACAGTGAAACTGTTTGTCCATGGACAATTATACACGGTACATATGATGACCTTGAGGTAGTGTACCCCCAGCAGTAGTTGAACCATGAAGGCATTCAATTGACTTCCACGTGTGACCAGTTTGTTGGCAAAGCATGCTCATAGGCTGTCTATAGTATTTCAATCTGCTACATTCCTATGTCCACTTTGTGCAGCTATAGTCATTTCCATGTTAATGTTTACCACACCTCACAAAATTCAAGCATAGACTCTCTAAACTGATCCAAGGCTACATGTATTTGCAACTCTTTTACATTATATATTATTAGAGTAATATTATAAGTAGTATATAATATTTGTTCTTATGTGTTACTACCACAAGGGATTTATATTATAATTTATATTACGGCTTCGACGAACTATATATCTTCAGTGAAGGCTCCTTTAAACCTAAAAGAGATGGGCGGGCAATTCTAGTGCGAGGGAAGCTTTCGCAACTTTGCACTCATTATTCTTTCAAATTGTACACATAGGGTAACTATAAATAGCACACTTAATATAATAATAAAATCAGTTAGTTACAGTGGTTAGGTGGTCAGGTGGCACGGTTTCTAGGTTTCAGGCTGGAGTTAGTTTCCCCACATAACACTAAAGAAAATATATTAGGAAGTTATCTCCCAGTCTGGTGGTCAGTCGCAATACTCTCTACAAAGAACCGTAGAGGGGAGTTTGGGACTTGTGTCCAATCTCCCAGCTAGAAGAGTGTCTTCTACATTGGAGGAATGACCAAGTACACAGTGTCCATGGACAGTCCCTGTGTAGCTCTTTAAATAAAGCTGCATCCATCATGATGTCCTCCTGCTAGCAAGCTCCAAACTTTGCCCCTACAAACTTCTATTTAAGTAACAGTTTCTGACAGTGTGTTTACTTGCTGTTTTGATGAAGGTTACAGTATAGTAGCTGAAGCATCAACTTTTATTCACTGTTTTTTTGGGTTGGAATTATGGATACTGGTTTTACAACGAATAACATGCAGCCAACCACAATTGTCCCTTCGTGAGTAGGTCGCATACATAATGTAACATTGTATTGTGTTATAGAGCTGGCGTTTTGATGTATTCAACTTATCATGTGCATCATCTATCTTCCCGTGAACAGCAGGTGATAATTTTGCAACACATACGTGTTATGTTACCTCTATCATGAGTGGTTAACAGCCTTAATACAAACCTGAGGAAGTCATGCGGAAGTAAAAGTCACATGACTTTTGTGACGTAGCTCAGCGATGCCGCTCAAGGTTCAACTTCAACTACAGTTTTCAATTTTAAATCCACTATGTGAATCAGCTGAGTTGGTCAAAATGGCGGACGAGGACTATTGCGACCTATTACTTGAGCATATATCCAGGGATATCAAAGAGGTATGTTTTTACTGTGAACACGCATCATCCAACAGAGACACTATATGATCGTTAGTTGTACTGTATCTTAGATACAAGCTGAGCAGTGCGATTTGACGTCTTACGCCGGCGAGGTAACAGTTCGCAACAGGAAAGCTAACTCTCTGTGCGAGCACCTTGACATGGTTTTGAGGCATAAGTGAGTTGAAGTAATTTTACAGTACTTTTAATCGAGTCGCTTCGTTGAGAATTTTTCGATCGAACATCACTGTCTGTTTCCCGTATTTCCTGTCAAAGCCATCCACGTTGAAGGTCACGTGTATTCAACCCCCAATTCACCTATATACGTACGTACACACATGTTGACTGGCTGGGTTCTGCCCTAAAGTGTAAAACCTGCAAGACAAAGTGGTACATGTAATATGTGCACAACTGTGTGTTAAGTGTGTGATAAGTATGTGTTAAGTGTGTGTTGAGTGTGTGTTAAGTGTGTGTGTGTGTGTTAAGTGTGTGTGTGTGTGTGTGTGTGTGTGTGTGTGTGTGTGTGTGTGTGTGTATGTGTGTGTGCGTGCGTGCATCACCTATTTATGTTAAGACTTACATTGAAACTGTTGTCATGAGGATTGGATGATGACGTACATGTATTGTGCTTCATTATCCCTATAGGACCAGGTTGTAGGTTTCATACGAACTTCGCGTTATCCAGTTGTACTTGTCCAATGTCTTGTCTCCTCTGCGTGTTTCAAGCTATCGTTTCTCATGTTCAACTTGCTCAGCCTGTAGACCTCAAATCGTACATACAAAATCTATAGTTCTTATCCTAGGTACATACTACGTATTAGTACTAGTTGACATAGTGTGCATACTTACATGGGCTCAGAGCCGAGTAAAGTGTTTGCACTAACCACGGTATTTACCAAACAAATTCCACTTTGTGAGGTTTTATTAGATGAAGCCATATAGGTGAACTTTGATAGTTGTACATTTGTTGTTTGACCGGCAAAGCAATTGTTTATTCCAATTTGATGATAGTGATACGTGAAACTGAAGATGACGTACTTGTCAGGGTGACCATTTAACGAGTTTTTCCATTCTATTGGTAGGTCTATAGTATTATGCACACATTTGTCTCCCTGAATCTGTACAAGGTACATTAGATACAGCATTTAGCCATGTTATTTTATCGAATAGGGAATTTTAAATGCTCCTGAATCCGAAAGGATTTTCCCAACGTGTTATTAATTTTTATGTTGTTGTAGTTTATTCCTGTATTTTAAGCAGCCTGGTTTGATTGAAGGGATCAAATAATTTCGAATGTTACCATAACCTGGTCCCCTTCCATGGATATTCGCCAGTGTAGATGACTATAATTTATCTCTGTTGCAATCAAATGTCAATTAAAGCAATCAATTAATTACGTACATGAATTGATGATACTATAACAAGTAATTTGAGTTAAAAAACTCTTGTGCAGGGCTACCACTCTTGCACTTGAAGTACTCGGGTGTCCCTTTCAGGTTTACAAGAGCCGTCACCGAATATTACATCCAGTGAAGCCATTGCAACCAATTTCTAACTCCTGGTATTTCTAAATCTGCAATGACATTTTCGCACTATATAAATTATAAATTCACTATTCCGGTTACACATTAGCCTATTAATCAAACTGAATATAATTAATAGCTATAATATACTTTATACTTGTCTTTGGAACGAAATACTGCCAAAATCAATTCCGGATACTAAGATATGTATAGTCGAACCTCTGTTGAAGACTCTCCCAACAAAGGACACCATAGAGATTACCGCCCTACAAAGGACACTCTGTAAGGCACCAAAAATAGATTTTCCCATAGTGCTAATGCATTTTTACCTCTGAAGAGTGGACAACCTCTCTACCGAGGACAAATTACCTGGTCCCAATGTGTCCTTTATAGAGAGGTTCCACTGTATTACATATATATCATATACGTACGTATATATAATATGTATAATCTACCTATCAGACGAACGTAACATAGCAGAAGTCAAATTGAAGATAATACATATATAAAATACATTCACACTGTGCTGTGATAAGGCTGTGTTGTACTGTCGTGTTTTACAACATGACCACTCCAATGGTGACCAGGATGGTGGTTATCAAGCTCCCGATCAGTGTCACCCCTGTGTTGCTGCTTGCTCCCGATGTGGGAGAGTCACCTGTGGAAGGAATGAAATAGTAGATCACCACATGGTGGGAGTATATAAATGACTACACCTTTATCACTAGCAGCTAGTGTATTAAGCTTGTTGAGCAGGTGAACTTGATGTAGCTAAAAAGGCTCACAGTGAATTCCTGTTACTCCACTACCACTTCAGTAACAATTCAATATACAAAATTTAATAGTAATGATTATTCAGTTACCCTGTCCTTCTCTGAAAGGACATCTAAATTTGCTCTGCTAGTACACACGCAGCATATGCCAAGTGTATGATACGTATGTACATATGTACTTGTGTGTATGTGACCAGAGACCTCACCTAGATTTACTACTTGACATGTTGCGTTTGACGGAGCTTGGTCTGTCTTATAGTACGTTGTCAAGTTGCCAACTGTCTCTGAGAAACCACTCACAAACTGTTCACATTGTGATGAATTAGTGGGACACTGGCATGATTCACGGGCCCTTTGTTGGAGGTCGTTCAGTGATAGATCGGAACACCACACTCTGTCCATACAAGGAGTCAGAAATGCAATACACTGGATACCAGTAAACAGATCCTGACATTGAGCAGTGAAGGCACTTCTGATTCTTCGTCTGACTGAAGTCACAAGTCTTGCTATTGATGCATCAATCATATTGCTCCTTATCGATGGTGCTAGAATCAGTGGAGATGCAAACAAATCCCTGCACTTGGTACCAGTGTAAGAACCACACCCTCTGTGTATAAAAATTAATAAGAAAGTATTATGTGAAATGGGAAATATGCCATCATTATCGTGCATCATTAAGATTTGTACAGTATGTATGTGGTAACTTGTACATTCACATGTTTGAATATACGTACGAATGTATGTAAGTACACATATTATACTTCTACAGTATGCAACCGTACAGTAAGTCCATATTGTTTGGAACGCTGGTAGTGGTTGGGACGCTGGTAGTGGTTGGGGCGCTGGTAGTGGTTGGAACGCTGGTAGTGGTTGGGACGCTGGTAGTGGTTGGAATGCTGGTAGTGGTTGGGACGCTGGTAGTGGTTGGGACGCTGGTAGTGGTTGGAATGATGTTAATGGTTGGGACGCTGGTAGTGGTTGGGACGCTGATAGTGGTTGGGACGCTGGTAGTGGTTGGGACGCTGATAGTGGTTGGGATGCTGGTAGTGGTTGGAATGGTAGTTGCTTCTGATTTGGGAGAATCACCTGTGGTGAGAATGAAATAATAGATTACCACATGGTGGGAGTATATAAATGGCTATGCTTGTGTTACTAGCAGCTAGTGTATTAAACTTGTTGAGCAGTTCAACTTGATATGGCTAAATTGGCTCACAGTGAATGCCTGTTAATTTGCTACTGCTTCATCTACCAAACCTTTTATTCACCTGATTTTCCAGTACCAATTCAATTATGATTATACAAATACTAATGAATATCTAGTTAATCTGCCGAGCTCCTTAATCCATCATACTTTATCAAACCTTAGTAGCAAAAGCGGGTCGAACCCTTGCAAATAGTAGTATGGTTCGACCTAGTTACAAGCGAGTTAAAAATGGCAATCGATGAAATCGAAGCCTTGCTAAAGATTTAGGGAGAGGAATCGTTTAATTGATCGATCGATTGACAAGGATCCTCATACAGTGTTCGTCTCGACGCTCGTCCGATATATATTATATATTATTATTATTATTATTGTTGTTGTTGTTGTTGTTAAAGTGCACTGTAGGAGAGTCACCCAAAATATGACTAAATTAATTCCAAAAGTTATTTAGCACCTATTTACAAAATTTAATAACTCCTTCCTAAATTTCCACATATTGAGAACAAATCTGGCAATCTTCGGCATTTCCAAATTCTTCAAAATTTGTCACTTTTTTCATCTCAAGATTCCCTTCCTCTCTCATCCAAACCCTATGCAAATCAAGCTTTGTGCATATTGTTAAAAAGTGCTTTTCATCTTCATTTCCCTCCCCACATAATTAGCAAATTCTATCCTCCCTCTTATTTCCTTTCCATCTACTCATTTCCACTTCCAATTTACATCCACAACCGGAAGTCGGGTCTTACCGCTACGTAGTGTTGGGCTCGCTTCCGGCCTCGCCCCAATAATATGTGTTCATACGCGTGGCGGCAACAATGAATTTATATTATAATTTATATTGTGCGAAATAAAGATGGCCGATTTCGAACGCCGACAATTTGAAATTGGGCTAGAATTCGTGCGCTGAAACTCCGCCGAACGTAATAACTTCAGCGAAGGTTCTTCTGAACCTAAGAAAAACCCTCCAAGTATTTCGAGTGCAGGGGCGGCAGCCTCACGAGTTTTTCAACTCGAATTACTTGGTTATGGTCAGAACTGGAGAATATCAGCTCAACTCACCAAACAGGACCAGTAGAGTGCATCCAACCACACTTAGAGTCCCTATCATCTTGATACGGGAATACTCTTCTCAAATGGTAGTACAATTTGTGTCTTTGGTGATACCTTGTGAACTAGCTGATGATTGTGGCTTTCTATACCCACTGTCTGTAGTAGACTACTACCGGAAGCCACGGGAATTACCAAAATTCAAATTGATAATTTAAAATTAGCCATTGTGGTGCGGGTTATGATGTAACTTATTGATTTGGATAGTTAATTAACCCCATAAAGTTCCCCCTGCAGGCTACTGGGTACAATGAGCATGGTGATGTGGTATGGAGTTGCTATCTGGACCTTCTAGGCACTTTCACTGTATGTATTGACCTGACTAGGTCTCCAGTACAGTCCAGATACCACTACCGCTGGTAAAGAACCCCTCTTACTAAAGAACATGGATATGTAGAATTCACCTCCCTACAAAGGACACTTTGTGGCACCTGAAATAGTTTCCTGTAGTGGTAGTGATTTTGACATCAGAAGAGTGGACAATTCGTCTACAGTGGACCAAATTGGCTAGTTCCTACATACGTATGTGCTCATTATTAATAGGCCCTCCTACACTGCACAGTGAAAATAGATGACATCGCCATGGCAGCAACATAGCTGGGTGTTTGTTTGTAGGCAAAGTACACCTGTACACATGAACCATCAAAGTGACAAGGAGTTATTAGGAAGTTGGAAATACTCTCCTGTGTAGAGACCACCTCTACATAAAGACCACCTCTACATAGAGACCACCTCTACATTGAGACCACCTCTACATTGAGACCACCTCTACATTGAGACCACCCCTACATAGAGACCACCTCTACATAGAGACCACCTCTACATTGAGACCACCTCTACATTGAGACCACCTCTACATTGAGACCACCCCTACATAGAGACCACCTCTACATAGAGACCACCTCTACATAGAGACCACCTCTACACAGAGACCACCTCTACATAGAGACCACCTCTACATCCTGACTGTCACAGAACGTCCTTGATCACCAGAATGAAATGGAATCTATACTAGTGGTACACGTACAGGAGGCATCTGTACATATGTATACTACATATTATTTATTTACCCAACAACCATAACATATCAGAAAGTGAAAGTATTAATAATATTACGTATTATATCAAATGTGTGCATACATACATACGTATATACACATGATTTAATAACTTAAGTATAAATTGAGTATGTTGTTGAACACTGCACAAATGAACTTTTGTTGTGTATGTATATATGTCCTAGAATGTGGTGTATCTATGAATTAAATACATTCGCACTGTTCTCTGATAAGGCTGTGTTGTACCGTCGTGTTTTACAACATGACCGCTCCAATGGTGACCAGGATGGTGGTTATCAAGCTCCCAATCAGTGTTACCCCTGTGTTGCTGCTTGCTCCTGATGTGGGAGAGTCACCTGTGGAAAGAATGAAAATTAATAATAGATCACCACATGGTAGTTGTATATGAACGACTACGCTTTTATCACTAGCAGCAGAGTGTATTAAGCTTGCTGAGCAGGTGAACTTGATGTAGCTAAAAAGGCTCACAGGTAATCCACCACTGTTTCACCTATCTGACCTTTTTATCCACCCAATTTCCCAGTACCAATATATAATACAAATACTAATGAATACCCAATCTACTGTGTGTTTACAATAACATACATACATGTACATAGTTACTATTGCTTTAATCAAATCACTTAGTATCTCTTTATTATTATAAGGACACAATTCTAGTAATCAATAATATAATAATAATAATAATATATAATAAGTCATTGAATTAAGTAAAGAAATCAAAGGGGGAGGTGGTGCCGCCCATTGTTCCCATCACTGCCGCTGCATTTCCAATAGTAACTATGTACATGTATGTATGTTATTGTAAACACACAGTAGACTGTAAAAAAAACAAAAATGAATACCCAATTGATCCTCCAAACTCGTTTATCCTTATACTCTTTGATAATGTTCGTATTATTGTGGCAGTTTGGTGAGAATTCAGTGTATGTCAATGTAGCCATAATGCACTGGACATCTGGATGTGCTATGCTAGTACACACACAGCATATGCCAAGTGTATGATACGTATGTACATATGTACTTGTGTGTATGTGATCAGAGACCTCACCTAGATTTACTACTTGACATGTTGTGTTTGATGGAGCTTGGTCAGTCTTATAGTACGTTGTCAGGTTGCCAACTGTCTCTGAGAAACCGCTGAAACACTCTGTCCATACACGGAATCAGAAATGCAATACACTTGATATCAGTAACCAGATCCCGACATTGAGCAGTGAAGGCACTTCCCATTCCTTGCCTTATTGCTGTCACAAGTCCTGTTATCGATGCATCGATCACAGGACTGCTTATCGATGGTGCTAGAATCAGTGGAGATGCAAACAAATCCCTGCACTTGGTACCAGTGTAAGGACCACACCCTCTGTGTACAAAAGTAATTGTTAGAATGAAATATGTCTCCACTTTAGTACAGAGTACATACATAGGTATGTAGTCTGTACATTCATGGTACTGCACACGACATGTATGGGAACTTACAGCAAATTAGTGTTGTTTGTGAAATTGACGCCCGGGATGCTTGGGATACTTGGGATTTCGGGGACATCTGGGATGCTTGGGATCTCGGGGATGCTTGGGATTTTGGGGATGCTTGGGATCTCGGGGATATCTGGGATGCTTGGGATCTCGGGGATGCTTGGGATGCTTGGGATTTCGGGGACATCTGGGATTTTTGGGATTTTTGGGGTTGTGAATCCTTCAATGGACACTGCATTTGAAGTGAAGAGCACACATTAATGCACAGTACACACACGCCTCCTTGTTTTTATGATCAGAACTGGAGAATATCAGCTCAACTCACCAAACAGGACCAGTAGAGTGCATCCAACCACACTGAGAGTCCTTATCATCTTGATACCGGAATGCTCTTCTCAAATGGTAGTACAATCAGTGTCTTTGGTGATATGTTGTATGCTAGCTGATGATTGTGGCCTTATATACACACTGTCTCTGGTGGAATACTACCAGGATCCACAGGAAATCACTAAAATTCAAATTTATAATTGAAATTATCCTATTGTGGTGCAATGCTGAAGGGATGTCAACTTGTGATGTAACCTATTGATGTGGAGAGTTAACCCCATAGAGTTGCCCCTGGAGTTTTAGGGTACAATCAGCATGGTGATGTGAAATTTGGGCGAATACATGCTCCTCCCTCAGCACCCACCCTCACCCCTTGATTGAAACGATAATACAGTGGAACCTCTATTAAAGGACTCTCCCAAAAAAGGACACCATAGATATTGCCTCCCTACAAAGGACAGTTTCCTAGGCCCAACAATGAACGTTCCTATAGTGTTATTACATTTTTCACCTCTGAAGAGTGGACAACCTCTCTACAGTGGACAAATAAGCTGGTCCCAATGTGTCCTTTATTGAGAGGTTCCACTGTATATCGTCTAACTTATATATCCAATGATAGACAGACGGGATGGATTTGTCAAAGCAGTAGAACATTCCTCCTCCTACTGCAGTGATGTTAGGTTTGTAGTAACAGTGAATTGCTGGGCTAATAAATACAATCGGTAAATCTTACTTGATGAAGATTTCTGTACCTTACAATCAATTACCCTTACAATAAAGTAACCCCAGTGGCAGCAGTGTTGTTGAAGAGACATGTTCAATTAGAAGAATTTTTTATATCAAAGTGTATAGTTGGTAGACTCCTCCTCATTGACCCTTGTGTCCCTTGGGAACTCAACTTTGAGTATCATCTTGTGGTTTAATTCACCCTGTGGAGATTGAAGTTTGAATAGAATCGAATTTTCAAGGAAAGCAATTAACCCTTTGTGGTTGTGCTGTTGGCAGGATTCTTGCATCTTTCAAATTCTGGAAGGATCAGAAATGCATTGCAAAATGTAGGGAAGTTGAAAATATTATAATCTTCTGAATTATGGTAGGTAGGGCAAAGGGATATGATTTGGAATTGATATGGCCTCAAGCCTTGTAGCAAGGAACTATTGATACAAGCTTGTGTGTAGCACTGTACCACTAGGCTCGTGTGTTGGTGTTATCTCCATAGACAGGTACCTACACTATAACATCTAAACTTCTTATACAAGCCCTTCGGTAGTGATGTCATACACAAATGTCTTCCAAGGTGACTGTCATCATGGCTGACCAATTTGAAGGCCTGAAGGACAACTAGTGAACCTTACTCCCTTGCTGAAGTGAGCATATCCACTAAACTTATATACAAAGACCATTTCTCAGAAGCAGTGTTGGTTGGTTAGTCTCATTTTTCCCATTCGGAATGTTTGGGAAAACTGCTCTTTTAGCCTAACTTCAGTTAGGTCAGTACTATTGCGTGTGCTTTCAGCATGATTGGAAGAATTGTTGAATTTGTTGATCCACATACTAAGGAATAGATGGAAGTTTTCCTGTTGTTTCAATGACATTTGTAATGTAAGTACATACACATATTGTTTGATTGTGTAAGACGTACTGGATGACATGGCCATGGCAACAACATAGCTGTGTGTTCGTTTACAGGCAAGGTAGACCTGTACACATGATGAACCATCAAAGTGACAAGGAGTTATTAGGAAGTTGAAAATGCTTTCCTATGTAAACCTTGGGAGGTGTTATTCTTTTGGTGAAATTGCACCATGAACAGTTCACCAGGTGTGTCTTCATGTGATTGTTCATACCGAACCAGGAAGTAGGGCTATGGATGTCTGAGATAACGAGCATTCCAAGTTAGTATTAGGAAGTTAACATCCTTTTTGTGTAAACCTTAGGAGGTGTTACTGATTTTTGGTTCAATTGCACCACACTCCACCAGGTATGTCTTCATATTATTGTTGATTCCAAACTAGGAAGTGGGGTAGGCAGTGGATGTCTGAGATAAAAGGCATTCTTTGTTCATATTACGGCAAATTGTGTCACATGTACGTACATTAGTTTGTGAGTACAGAAGAGTCTGTATTCACCACTACATAAAGGTCTCCTCTATATATGAGGTTCACCTCTACATAAAGACCACCTCTGTATAGAGACGTACCAACTCTAGATACAGACCACCTCTACATTGAGACCACCTCTACAAGAGACCACCTCTAGATACAGACCACCTCTGCATAGAGACCGCCTCTACAGAGAGCACCTCTACACAGAGGCCATCATCATCCTAACCATCACAGGATATCTTTGATCACCAGAACAAAATGGAATCTATGTACACTGTACTAGTGGTACACGTACAGGGGCATCTGTGCGTAGTCACACTTTCAATTAATTACTGAGGGAGTTAGTCTGAGGTGATTGATTGTAAGTGTGACTGTATAGATGTACATCCCATGTGGAAGGGACATAACTAGCTTGTGTCATGGGATGGCAATTTTGTTATTGCTCCATTGTTCACTGTTGCTGATGTTGTTGGTGACAGAAAATTGGTCTAATCAGTTAATGGGAAGGGTGATGCACTATTAATGACTTGATTGCAAGTGTGCTGTATTGGTAACTGCAAGTGTGCTGTAGAGGTTTTATGAACCACCGTTTTCCTTTCATCTACCTGTCTACCACGACACAAATACATGTATTACATAGGAATTATAATATACGTATTTATCCGACAAGTGTAAAATATCAGAAAATGAAAATAATAATGATATTATTATACAAAATGTGTGCGTACATACATATATACATGTGATTTATTAACTTGAGTATAAATTGAGTATGTTGTTGAACACTGCACAAATGAACTTTTGTAGTGTATGTATATGTCCTAGAGTGTGGTGTATCTGTGCATTAAATACATTCACACTGTTCTGTGATAAGGCTGTGTTGTACTGTTGTGTTTTACAACACGATCACTCCAATGGTGACCAGGATGGTGGTTATCAAGCTCCCAATCAGTGTCACCCCTGTGTTGCTGCTTGCTCCTGATGTGGGAGAGTCACCTGTGGAAGGAATGTAATATTAGATCACCACATGGTAGGAGTATATAAATGACTATGCTTTTATCACTAGCAGAAGTTGGCTGGCAGTGAATAATCCACCACCGTTTCACCTACCAGACCTTTTTATCCACCCAATTTCCCAGTACCACTATAAAATACAAATACTAATGATTATCCAATTGATCCTCCAAACCTGTTTATCCTTCATACTCTTTGATAATGTACGTACTTATAATTGTGGCAGATTGATGAAAATTCATTGTATGTCAATGTAGCCATAATGCACTGTCTGACATGCATATACCCTATACTTCTCTGACTGGATATCTGGATCTGCTATGCTAGTACATGCGCAGCATATGCAGTGTGTATGATACATACATAATATGTATGTGATCAGAGATCTCACCTGGAACACTGGTAGAGGTTGGAACACTGGTAGTGGTTGGGACACTGGTAGAGGTTGGAACACTGGTAGTGGTTGGAATGCTGGTAGTGGTTGGGACGCTGGTAGTGGTTGGGACGCTGGCAGTGGTTTGAATGCTGGTAGTGGTTGGGACGCTGGTAGTGGTTGGGACGCTGGTAGTGGTTGGGACACTGGTAGTGGTTGGGATGATGTTAATGGTTGGGACGCTGGTAGTGGTTGGAATGCTGGTAGTGGTTGGGACACTGGTAGTGGTTGGGACGCTGGTAGTGGTTGGGGCGCTGGTAGTGGTTGGGGCGCTGGTAGTGGTTGGGACGCTGGTAGAGGTTGGGATGAAGTTGATGGTTGGGACGCTGGTAGTGGTTGGGACGACGGTAGTTGCTTCTGATGTGGGAGAGTCACCTGTGGTAAGAATGAAATAATAGATCACCACATGGCTGGAGTATATAAATGACTATGCTTGTGTTACTAGCAGCTAGTGTATTAAACTTGTTGAGCAGTTGAACTTGATATGGCTAAATTGGCTCACAGTCAATTCCTGGTAAATTACTACTGCTTTATCTACCAAACCTTTTTATCCACCTGATTTCCCCGTGCCAATATAATGTACAAATAGTAATGATTATTCAGCTTATCTGCCGAGCTCCTTAATCCATTGTACTTTGTCAAAATGCATTGTGGCCAATTTTCAAAAATTCATTGTATGTCAATGTAGCCACAATGCACTGTCTAAAATATGTCCTCAACTTCCCTGACAGGACATCTGGATGTACTATGCTAGTACATGCGCAGCATATGCAGTGTGTATGATACATACATGTGTGTGTGTAGAGACCTCACCTAAATTTACTACTTGACATGTTGCGTTTGACGGAGCTTGGTCAGTCTTATAGTACGTTGTCAGGTTGCCAACTGTCTCTGAGAAACCGCTCACAAACTGTTCACATTGTGGTGAATTACTGGGACACTGGCATGATTCACGAACCCTTTGTTGGAGGTCGTTCAGTGACAGATCAGAACACCACACTCTGTCCATACAAGGAGTCAGAAATGCAATACACTGGATATCAGTAACCAGATCCCGACATTGAGCAGTGAAGGCACTTCCCATTCCTTGCCTTATTGCAGTCACAAGTCCTGTTATCGATGCATCGATCACAGGACTGCTTATCGATGGTGCTAGAATCAGTGGAGATGCAAACAAATCCCTGCACTTGGTACCAGTGTAAGAACCACACCCTCTGTGTACAAAAGTAATTGTTGGAATGAAATATGTCTCCACTTTAGCACAGAGTACATACATAGGTATGTAGTCTGTACATTCATGGTACTGCACACGACATGTATGGGAACTTACAGCAAATTAGTGTTGTTTGTGAAATTGAAGCCCGGGATGCTTGGGATGCTTGGGATTTCGGGGACATCTGGGATGCTTGGGATCTCGGGGATGCTTGGGATGCTTGGGGTTGTTGGGATAGTTGGGACCCTTGGGATAGTTGGAACTCTTGGGATACTTGGGACTCTTGGGATACTTGGGACCCTTGGGATATTTGGGACTCTTGGGATACTTGGGATACTTGGGACTCTTGGGATACTTGGGACTCTTGGGATACTTGGGACTCTTGGGATACTTGGGACTCTTGGGATACTTGGGACCCTTGGGATATTTGGGACTCTTGGGATACTTGGGATAGTTGGGACTCGTGGGATACTTGGGACTCTTGGGATACTTGGGACCCTTGGGATACTTGGTCTTGGGATTGAAAATCCTTCAATGGACACTGCATTTGAAGTGAAGATCACACATTAATGCACAGTAAACACACGCCTCCTCTTTTTTATTAGGGGTTGCTGTGCATTTAATACTTCAAAAGTCGGCCGACTATGTCTGGGTTTCAACATGCATATATACATGAGAAATCAGATAATAAAGGGTAGAATGGTTGTGATCTGGATCCTCTAATCGCACAAACAGCAGATCGAACAAGGTCAAAAGAAATCTTGCAACGAATCGCACATAATCTTGAAGAAATGCATAATATTATTATTCTTCTCTGCAAGAATGTCCGCAATCCTCTTGAAAACAATTGTGCTTTCTTTGGCCATTCCTCAAGTTGATAAGATAAGGGGTAAATGATTCTCTTTCAACCTCTCCAACTCATTGTCCATAACATCTCTTCTTGTCGTTTCATTAAGCTTATAGTTGGCACTTAGCTTTGTCTAGCGATAGGGGGGGCAACTGGTAGCATACCCTTACGTCAACAATGGCCTCCCTTCCCTTCACCCAGAAATCACTGGCTCTTACGTATGTCTAACCTAGCTTTGTCTTCTCTACTGGTTGAGCGTGGAGTGAATTCCTTATTATCTAGTGCTTAAAGATGTGGTTCAACAGACATGCCAGTGCAAGCCTCAGGGAGAAGAACCGCAGTTGAGTCCAAATCTCGTTGTGCCTTAGGGTGGGTAAACCACCTGTATGGCACGTCTTTCCATGATCGGCCAAGAGGGACGTTCCATATGCATTATAAGCTACCACCCATAACAAAGACTGATAGCATTTCTATAAGAACCCTTGGATAGGCATATTATATTATAATTTATGTTGGACAAAAAAGATGGGCGATTTCAAAACACCAAGTATTGGAAATTGGGCTGGAATTCAAATGCAACAACATCTATGTACTGAATAGCTTCAGCGAAGGTTCTTCTAAGTCATAAGAGACACCCAGGTGATTCGAGTGCAAGGGTGGCAGCCCCACGAGGTTTTCAGCTCGAATTACTTGGTTATGATCAGAACTGGAGAAAATCAGCTCAACTCACCAAACAGGACCAGTAGAGTGCATCCAACCACACTTAGAGTCCTTGTCATCTTGATACCGGAATACTCTTCTCAAATGGTAGTACAATCAGTGTCTTTGGTGATACCTTGTGAACTAGCCAGTCACAGCGGCCTTATATATACCCAACGTCTGTAGTGGAATACTACCAGGATCCACAAGAAATCACTAAAATTCAAATTGATAATTGACATTTAGCCTTTGTGATGCAATGCTGATTGGGTTTCTGGCTATGATGTAACTTATTGATATGGACAGTTAACCTATAGAGTTCCGCCTGCAGGCTACTGGGTACAATGAGCATGGTGATGTGGTTTGGAGTTGCCTATCTGGATCTTCACTGTATGTATTGACCTCACTAGGTCTCCAGTACAGTCAAACCACTGGTAAAGAACCCCTCTTACTAAAGAACATAGACATGTAGAATTCACCTCCCTACAAAGGACACTTTTGTGGCACCTGAAATAGAGTTTCCTGTAGTGGTATTGAACTTTGACAATGGAAGAGTGGACAACTCGTCTACAGTGGACCAAATTGGCTAGTTCCTATGTGTATTGTAATTGACGAAGACCTTCACGGTCGAAACGTCTCGCATTTTAACCTCAGTTTCAATCCGTTTCAATCTATTTCACTGCTACGTGATAGGTCAAGAGTTTCCCGGTTATATACCCACTGCCGCAATGTCTGTCCTATGTGCTCATTGTTAATAGGCCCTCCTATACTGCACAGTGAAAATTTTAGTGAGTGAATTTGATTTTGCCTGGGTGGTGTGGAATTTGGACCAGGAGGGTGAATACCCCCCCCCCCCCCCCCAAATGAAGTCATAATATATTGTATAACTTATTATATCCTGTGATAGTCAGACGGGATGGAATTGTTAGAGCAGTAGAATGTTCCTCCTTCTACTGCAGTGATGTTAGGTTTGTAGTAACAGTGAATTGCTGGGCTTAAGACAATCGGTAAATCTTACATTGCTACAACTTGCTACAACAAGATACCTGTACCCTAGAGTCATTTGCCTTTACGATTAAGTAGCCCCAGTGCCAGCAGTGCCAGCAGTGTTGCAGAAATTATGCAATTGAAATAATTCTCATATCAAAGTGTATAGTTGGCAGACTCCTCCTCATTGACCCTTGTGTGCCTTGGGAGCTCACCTTTGAGTATCATCTTGTGCTTTTATTCACCCTGTGGGGATTGAGGTCTGATAAGAATTAAGTTTTTAAGGAAGCAATTAACCCTTTGTGGTGTTGTCGATTAACCTATGTAAATAGAGAAATTCTTTGCTATTGTCCATCTTGTTTGAAAATTTCCTGGCTAACAGCTATGTACGTAGCAGGGTTGGCTAACAGATTGATGACTCCTCCCCACACATCCACACGTTATGATGGTTTTTATGATGGTTACCATTTTTCCAGGTCAGTACTATCACATGTGTTTTCAGCATGATTGGAAGAATTGTTGAACTTGTTGATCCACGTATTAAGGAATAGGTGGAAGTTTTCCTGTTGTTTCAATGACATTTGTAATGTAAGTACATATGTAATTTGTTTGGTTGTGTAAGACGTACTGGATGACATAGCAACAACATAGCTGTGTGTTCGTTTACAGGCAAGGTAGACCTGTACACATGATGAACCATGAAAGTGACAAGGAGTTATTAGGAAGTTGGAAATATTTTCCCATGTAAACCTTGGGTGGTGTTATCAATTCTTGGTGAATTTGCACCACAGTTCACCAGGTATGTCTTCATATTATTGATACCGAATGTCTTATGTGATTATTGATACCGAACCAGGAAGTATTGCTATGGAAGTTTGAGATAACGGGCATTCCATGTTTGTATTACAGAGAATTGTGTCACATACACTAGATTGCGAGTACAGAAGAGTCTCTACTCACCTCTACATAAAGGCCACTTTAGATAGAGACCACCTCTACATAGAGACCACCTCTACATAGAGACCACCTCTACATAGAGACCACCTCTACATAGAGATCACCTCTACATAAAGACAACCTCTACACAGAGACCACCTCTACATAGAGACCACCTACGCCTACAGCACCGGTTTATGATACGTCCATGTAATTGTACTTCCATTGCAATAACCTAGCAACAGCAATATTTATGCCCACACGCATGCATGTCCACATGAAATATCGTATCTTTGTCCTGAAGGGAATCATTTTTGTGCATTGCTCAGGTAGGTACGTACATTTTGGATAGTTCCTACCTAATAAGGGTTTGGTGTATGTAGAATGTGACTGGTTGAGGTATCCCAGAGTTCATTTGTAACATTGGAACAATTCAACATACCCAAGGGTTCTAGAAGCCATAATTTTACTCTGTGTAGTTAGCTGTCTGTGATATATGGCATCTTTCAGGCCAACACTTCATGGTGAAGTTGAATGGTAAAACCATTGTATTACACTTCCTTCATTCCCGGGCCTCTCTCTTACTTGGGTAGGACGTGTGTCTGTGATGTACTGTGCGCTAAGCACATATCACACTGTACTGTGTCCGTGGAGGTGGGTATCATCGTGACCCTCACAGGGAATCCTTGCACCAAAACAATGGAACCTACGCACACTGTACTAGCGGTACATGTACGGGGGGGGTCTATACATGTACATACAAGGAAAGTCTATACGTACATGTACAGGGGGGAGTCTATACATGTACTGGAGGAGTCTATACATGTACAAGGGGAGTCTATACATGTACAGGGGAGTCTATACATGTACAGGGGAGTCTATACATGTACAAGGGGAGTCTATACATGTACAAGGGGTGTCTGTACATGTACATACGTACAAGGGGAGTCTATACATGTACATACAAGGGGAGTCTATACATGTACAGGGGGAGTCTATACATGTACAAGGGGTGTCTATACATGTACAGGGGAGTCTATACATGTACAGGGGAGTCTATACATGTACAAGGGGAGTCTATACATGTACAAGGGGAGTCTATACATGTACAGGGGGAGTCTATACATGTACGTACAAGGGGAGTCTATAAATGTATGGGGGGAGTCTATACATGCCCTCCTACACTGCACAGTGAAAATTTTAGTGAGCAAATTTGATTTAGCCTGGGTGGTGTGGAATTTGGACCAGAGGGTGAATATTCCCTCACCCCCCCCCCCCAAATGAAGCCATAATATATTGTATAACTTATATATCCTGTGATAGGCAGACGGGATGGATTTGTCAAAGCAGTAGAATGTTCCTCCTTCTACTGCAGTGATGTTAGGTTTGTAGTAACAGTGAATTGCTGGGCTTAAGACTATCGGTAAATCTTACATTGCTACAACTTGCTACAACAAGATACGTACCTGTACCCTAGACTTCCCTTCTACTACCAAAACAATGGAACCTACGCACACTGTACTGTGTCCGTGGAGGTGGGTATCATCGTGACCCTCACAGGGAATCCTTGCACCAAAACAATGGAACCTACGCACACTGTACTAGCGGTACATGTACGGGGGGAGTCTATCCGTGTACAAGGGGTGTCCATACATGTACATACAAGGGGATTCTATACATGTACAGGGGGAGTCTATACATGTACAAGGGGAATCTGTACATGTACAGGGGGAGTCTATACATGTACAAGGGGAGTCTATACATGTACAGGGGGAGTCTATACATGTACAAGGGGAGTCTATACATGTACAGGGGGAGTCTATACATGTACGTACAAGGGGAGTCTATACATGTACATACAAGGGGATTCTATACATGTACAGGGGGAATCTATACATGTACAAGGGGAATCTATACATATACAGGGGAGTCTATACATGTACAAGGGGAATCTATACATATACAGGGGAGTCTATACATGTACAAGTTGAGTCTATACATATACAGGGGGAGTTTATACATGTACAGGGAGCAACTGTACAGGTGTGGGGGGCATCTGTACATGTACAAGGATCATCTGTACTCATTGACACCAACACACTATACTGTACACAACGATGTATAACTCTACATAGCTTGTATCAATCTGTATGGAATTACATATACTGAGTACACCAATCAGTATATCGAGTATGCAGAATATGCAAAAAAGTTAGTATATCAGTTATACTGAATGCATAATTCAGTATTACAGGTATACAGAGTATGCAAGTCAGTACGCATATCAAGTATACAGTGTGCATGAGTGTGTATGTACGTATGTTGGTAGGAAATGCTCATTCATACTTGACTGAGTGCTTCCTGGTGCACACGCAGCATACAAGTCAGTATATCAGGTATACGGATAACATAAGTCGGTATATTAGGTATAATGAGTATACAAGTCAGTATATCAGGTATACAGAGAACATAAGTTGGTATATCATATATTATATGGAGTATACAAGGCAGTATATCAAGTATACAAAGTGTACAAAGTAGTATATCAGGTATACGGAGTATACAAGGCAGTATATCAGGTATACAGAGCATAAAAGGCAATTTATCAGGTATGCAAGCTGCATAAGTGTGCATGGAGCATCTGTATCATCTACCACAGCGAATTTTACATGCTGTACAACGGCAATTGTACATAGTGTACCACAGCTATATGTACATACCATACCATGGCAACTGTACATAACATACCACAGCAACTGTACATAACGTACCATGGCAACTGTACATACTATACCACAGATAAATGTACATACTGTACCACGGCTAACTATAACTGCAGTATGTACTGTATGAACTTTACCCCAACAAGCTGTACTCACAGTACATATTGCACATGCTGTAGTGCACACATGATGAGTTCACTTGTGAATGTTGGCTCAAAGCAGCTAATTTGACAAAAATACCTGTAGGATCTTCCGTACAGTTTCCTGGTGGAAAATTGTATTTTATGTATCAAATGTTATCCAATAACAACACAATAGTGTGAAGCCCATAAAGTGTATCTGCCCTGTCTGGGATGTCTGAATGCAGTCATTTCAGCTGTCAATAGCGGCGTGAACTTTGATTTCCTCTGGAGTTGGAAATGTTGCCTTTTTCCAATTTTGAGGCCCTCGTGATTGAGATGTGATGAGCAGCATCTCCCCATTGTACGTGACTGCAACAGGGTGCAGCAGCCTGTTGTATTTTCCACAGTGAAAATGAAAGGATTATAGATCCTTTAATAATGTAGCAGGAACGGGTATTGTTAGGATTACTTGTATATCTTACTCCTTGAAACTATGTTGCTAGTTTATCCTATGGGAAATACCGTATAGTGGGAAAGTTTCGCGGGCTAAAAGTTTCGCGAATTTCGCGAAGAAACGGGTATTCGCGAAAGTTTCATTCGTGAACACCCGATGACGTAATCGTCTGACAATCAATTAATGCTATAGGCGTTTAAAATGCGAAACTTTTTGTTGCGAAATTCGCAAAATCGAGCGATTCGCGAAAGTTGTGCTCCGTGAAACTTTCCATCCATATGGTATAGAATGAGTAACATGTTCAAAAAAGTTGAACGCGTTAGTATTCCTGATTCCTGTGGGTATTCCTGATTCCTGTAGACCTAAAGTTAAGAATAGAGTGTGTTACTGTATTTTCAGGAACATGAATATCAGTTATTAATTCACATAGGTATATACATATGTACGTACATACACACAATAATATTATGCTTGTAAATGCAATTACTTACTGGAGATGTACAGTATGTACACACATGCACTACCACCAGGTACATATATGTATGTACATACAGTCGACTCCACTTGTAATGAACTTGCTTGCAAAAAATTTCGCTTTATAGCGAATCACCTTTAAGGAACACGTTCCGGACCATAGAAAACCTTCTGTTTATAGCGTACCAGTTTCTGTTACAACAAACAACAACCACGAGATGTTATAACTGAGTTGCCTATAAATCTGACAAAGGAACTGGATATCGACTATTGGGAAACTTCAGAGGGTTTAGAAGAACCTTTGCTGACAATATTACGTTCGGCAATTGAATTGTAGCCCAATTTCTAGTTCTAGCCTTTTTGAAATTGGCCATTTTTTCACGTAATATAATCTACTCAGTATTATACCAAACACAGGTCACTGTATTGAGTAGCCTTTTTAACAGCTAGGGATGTTATGACTGTACTTTGCATGTACAATGAATTCTTATTTGTTGAAAGGATGCGATGTGGTTAAAAAGAACTTCTTTTATTTATTAAGAACTTTTTCATGTGGATATATGGGTTTGTTATATCCAGAGTCATCTGTACATATGTACGCACATACTCGTATACTACCGCTGGGTACATATGTAATACGTATGTGCATATACTCCTTTGCTACGTACATGTGCTTGTACTATTGCCTGATGCATACATAATGTGTGTGGGTGTGTGGGTTTGTGTGTATGTGTGCATGCGTGTGTGTGTGTGCGTGCATGTCTGTGTGTGTGTGTGTGGGTGTGGGTGTGTGTGCATAATATATGTATTTGTGTGTATATAGTATTGAGTACTGTATATCCAATGTTCGCAAGAACTCGGATGCACCAATTAGTGCATTATCACTTGATAAACAGGTCATAAGTGACCAGCTAAGCAGAACAATAATTATGAAGTGTCAATAAGCAACAATGTGATAACTAAGCTAATCAGGATGCATGTCAATATCATTATCACCTTCAACAAAGGATTCACAGGAACTGTAAATGTATGTGAATAGCAATGATGCTAATGTAGTATTGTATGTAATATTACATGCAGCTGTAATGTTTGTGGTACTGTATGAAGCTTACATGTTATGGGGGTTATAATAGTTAGACGAAATGTGTGAACTGTTTCTACCAGCATACTGCGGAGAGATCAAGAAGAAGCAATTCACTGTATGTGTGTGTGTGTGTGTGTGTGTGTGTGCGTGTGTGTGTGTGTGTGTGTGTGTGTGTGTGTGTGTGTGTGTGTGTGTGTGTGTGTGTGTTTATGTGTGTGTGTGTGTGTGTGTATGTGTGTGTGTGTGTGTGTGTGTGTGTGTGTGTGTGTGTGTGCCTTAACATAAAACACTCCGAGTTTGCTTTTTAGGGAATCTTTTTGCTTTAATTCTGCATTGTTTTCAAGTATGCACACATGTTACATCTTCACCACTTTCAGGTTTGGTGTACAAACGTCTGGTTTGCATCGAAAGGTACCTCTTTTTCATTGAATGTAACATCATGGATATCAGGTTCTCATGTCCCACCATGTAATCTTCAACTTCTGTTATGTTGGTTCTGTACACATGTTTGTAAAATGAAAATGATCCATTGATAGTTGTTCTTCATGATCCACACATTGTATCAGTTTCAACCATTGACTATTTTCAATTTCTAAGCTGTACTGTACAGGTCATGGCCAGATTAATGCAATGCTCCGATATTTTGGAGCTGGCAAAATACAGCATTACACAGGCAAAAATAATCTGAGTGAGCACCAGGTGACAATGTATTGACCTGCCCTACACAGAAGGAACTAGTATAAGATTGACAGCTGTATTGTGTGTATGCTTAAGCAATTACATACGTAGCATGAAGAAGCAACGAGTAGTTACTAGGAGGATGTTTTGAAATCCTCCCCATTCTCCCCACCCCCATCCTCCCATTCTCCATCCTCCCCATCCCCATCCTACCATCCTCCCTATATTCTCCCCATCCTCCCTATCCTCCCCATCCTCCCTATCCTCCCCATCCTCCCCATCCTCCCTATCCTCCCTATCCTCCCCATTCTCCCTATCCTCCCCATCCTCCCTATCCTCCCTATCCTCCCTATTCTCCCCATCCTCCCTATCCTCCCCATCCTCCCATCCTCCCCATCCTCCCCATCCTTCCCATCCTCCCCATCCTCCCCATCCTTCCCATCCTCCCTATCCTCCCTATCCTCGCTATCCTCCCCATCGACCCCTTTCTACATGTGAGCATGCTAGCAGTCTGAGATGGGCCCTCCTCAGTCTTGTGGTGTGGATCATTGTGGACATTAGAAACATATCCGTCATGGGCAAGAAGCCCCAGAGCATACCTTATGCATGTTGACAATCTTATGAGACAAGGATAGCGTCCATTTCGAGACTGTCACTTCTCATTCAATTTTAATTATTAATAAAATTGTATTAACTTGATGTGAAATCAAAAGGGATCGAGTGCACAGTTTCAGTAATAATACTGATATTTATTAATAATACTACTAATAATAATACAGTTTCAAGAAGAATAGTATTAATATGGCAATTGTGACAAACAGATGGTTTAATATGCGGAGATGTTACTACAGTACACACAGCAGACACTAACTACAGACATACGTTATATCAGAAGAGCGTTAATATACGTATGGCATTCCTATGACGAGAAGGATTGCTATTGCCACAGTAGCACCTAGTGCAATCCTTGTGTTGCTGCTCGCCCCTGAGGTGGGTGTTACTGTAGGACCCACTGGGGGTGTAGAAGAGGCTACACCTGTAGGAGAACTGGTGATTACTGGGGTGGATGGCTGCGTCACTATAGGCGTAGAAGTTGATGGTGTTTCTGTGACAACTGCTGTGGGAGTTGATGGGGTCTCCATAATAGTTGTTGTGGGAGTTGATGGTGTTTCCATGGTAACTGTTGTGAAAGTTGGTGTTTCCATGAAAATTGTTGTACGAGTTGATGTCGTTTCTATGGCAACAGTTGTAGGAGTTGATGTTTCCATGACAACATTTGTAGAGGGTGACGGTGTTTCGGTGACGACAGGTGTGAAAATTGACGATGTTAAGGTAACACTTGTGACAATAGGGGAAGGCTGATTTAAGTCTGACGTAGTAAATCGAATGAAAGAAGTTTGTGCGTTCTCTGACACCCCTCCAGTGAGTGAGGGCTGTCTGTTTGCAGTTGTTTCTAATGTAGTTACTTCAGCTGTGGTGTAAACACCAGTATCGGATACCACTAGTGTTATCTCTGATGTTGCTGTTGTAACATCATTACCCACTTGAGTTGTCAGGGTGTTAGTGGTTTGGGGTTGTGTTGAACGGGTGTATTCAGGTGCCGATGGAGTGTATGTAGCTGACGAAAATGGCGCGATTACTGTTGCAGAGCTGGAGGCTTGTGAAGTAACTGAGGATTGAACAGAAAACAGATATGTATACAACACATGTACATATTGCAGTATTGTACTGTATATCCAACTATGTGACTCCTTGTGCATGCCTATGTACGTACACATATGTACATTTGTATGTACATGTGTATATGTGCATACCTATGTACATACATGTGTATATATATATGTACATGCGTATTATGTGCATACGTATATACGTATGTGCAGTACATAGCCATCATAAGACATTTGCACATGGTGTCTGGATGTATACATGTATGACTGTATACATACATATACATACAGGATACTGATCCTCTACGTGTGCTGAGTTGACACTGCTCATTGCAGTGAAGTCATTGCATTGGGAGGTTGGTGTGAAGTGAATTTTCCTTAATTCGGTGTAATTAATTTATGTGTAGCAGGAAATGTGGTGGATTATCTGTATCATCGTTAATACGTACATACGTATAAGTTAATTTACGCACAGGTGTTACAACAGATGGAATAGTGTTGGGTTAGTAGGAATTTACTATTCTGCTCAATACTTATGTCTTGCACACTAGACCACTCTGCCCATCAAGTGCCCACTGGCTTCTAGCAATAGAAAACCCAGTAACAATGGATAGTACACTTTTCAAACTTTCCAATGTATTCTGAACAGAATGTATGTATGTTTGTGGCTAGCATGGTACTGTAGACAGCGTTTGGGTGCAGATGTTACAATCTATTCCTTGGTAGCGTGTACAGGGGGCTCACCAGCTATACACCTCACATCTTCATGAAGGAATCTCACTCTCCAATACCACTACATAGTACCTCCACAATATATAAACTAGTGTGATATTGTGAAATCTGAATGGTCTTCAGTAGGTATTCAATCTGCTATAGCTCGCACACCAAAAGTATACAACTGTTTTTAGCGAAATTCTTTTTGTAGTTATTATGGGCTGTATCCGTACTGCTATGATGCTGGCCCCTTCCATGTGGTAGCTAGCTGACTGATTCTGTCTACAGTGATGGGCTACTTATTCTAGGTATGTTATTCTCTGCTAGATTATTACGAATTAGCACACACACACATATTAAGCTCACCTGCTATAGCCAACAGTAGGCAACCAATCACTGTAGTTTTTCCAATCATCTCCAGTCTATCAGACTTCTTGAAGTTCCTTCTTTGTCTCTGACTTCCTTCACCTCTCACCACAGAGCAACTGTTGTTGAAACTAGGAAAGGGCTTGTTTTATAACAGGTCATGTGTACAGCTATTGGTACTACAATATGTGATAAGTATGTAACCATAGTAATAATAACAATGTTATTGCTAAGGTTTCATCTATTGATCTGTTTAACAAACAGTATAATATGTTTAGTATTAAAGATAGTACTGCATTGGTTGTGTATTCTATTCAGGATTTGTAATTGACGAAACCTAATTTGTTAATCAGATTGCTGTACCTAAGGTACAGTCGGTGTAATTCCTACTTTCCAATGTAAGTCAAGTGTGAAGTACTGCCAACTTTAGTGTGAAGTACTGCCAACTTTTGAACAGTGGGTGGCCAAAATGCACCAATGGATTGTGAACACAATCCATACCATTGCTCTATGAATATGATTACACAGGACTACTCAATGTGGCCAGACACTCTAAAGTCACCTAGTTCAGACTGTCTATGATGTGGCTGATTTTGTAATTTGTCCGTGTGTTCAAGTTTACTAATTTGAAGTGAATACTACCGCCAAATAAGTCTGTACCGAATAATGGTTTGGAGGGGAGAAGTGAGGCAGCTTGGGCCTCTGTGCTGGCCCCTATTCCTACAACTCTGGTTGCATGTACGTACATGGTGTGTGTTTTTCACATGTTGAATCTGCTCAAATCACACATGAAAATTTTAATGGTAACTGTATACTGTATGTACATGAGCATATACGACCACACACAATTCTTTTCTTGTATTCACCTTATATTTCAGGTGGTATTGGGCAGAGCCACATCTTATCCTTGTAGAGGTATTTTGGGTTAGTATTAGTGGATTTACACCTGCTGTATTCTTCTGTACATTCAAACATTTGGCAAGAAGCAGCTGTGTGTGTGTGTGTGTGTGTGTGTGTGTGTGTGTGTGTGTGTGTGTGTGTGTGTGTGTGTTCTGTGTCTGTGTTCTGTGTTCTGTGTTCTGTGTGTGTGTGTGTGTGTGTGTGTCTGTGTTCTGTGTTCTGTGTTCTGTGTTCTGTGTGTGTGTGTGTGTGTGTGTGTGTGTGTGTGTGTGTGTGTGTGTGTGTGTGTGTGTGTGTGTGCGTGTTTGTGTGCATGTGTGCATGTGTGTGTGTGTGTGTGTGTGTGTGTGTGTGTGTGTGTGTGTGTGTGTGTGTGTGTGTGTGTATGTTTGTGTGTGTATGCCCCATGTGCCATATTTCCTACTATAATATTATGAGGGGTCTGTGGTCATACATGATGTCAGCACTTACAAGACTGAAAGTCTACGTACTATGACCAGGAGATCTTGGCTGGTTTGCTGAGACAGGGTTAGTGAAAACCCTCAGACCTTGGCAACCTCATCCCTGGTGTAAAATGTACATGAACTTATGTATGTACCTATGTATTGTATAATTGTGATGTGTATGAAGAATACTGTACATACTGTATGTATGGCATACTCAGTGCTGTACAGATGTATGTACGTGTATACATTGCAATATAAGAGGTCAACTGTATACGCTGCATGTACTGCATGTATTTACAACATTGTATCTGCGTATGCATAACACATGTATAGTGTTACGCACACTGCACATATGTATGTATATATGTACATGCAAAGTGTTACACACAACCAGAGGTTCCCACTATCAGGACTGTTGACATACTGTACATCAGCCAGGGACTAGGTGAGGTGTATGTACTGGACAGGGGGATGAAAACAGGCCCTTGCTGAGGGAATTGTACAGTAAATGAGATTGTGTTGTCCAATGCGATGAACACTGAAGTCCACTCACCACACACCTCAGTCCCTGATCGAACACTGAGGTCCACTGACCACACACCTCAGTCCCTGATCGAACAGGTCCACTCACCACACACCTCAGTGCCTGATTGAACACTGAGGTTCACTCACCACACACCTCAGTGCCTGATTGAACACTGAGGTCCACTCACCACACACCTCAGTGCCTGATTGAACACTGAGGTCCACTCACCACACACCTCAGTGCCTGATTGAACACTGAGGTCCACTCACCACACACCTCAGTGCCTGATTGAACACTGAGGTCCACTCACCACACACCTCAGTGCCTGATTGAACACTGAGGTCCACTCACCACACACCTCAGTGCCTGATTGAACACTGAGGTCCACTCACCACACACCTCAGTGCCTGATTGAATACTGCTCAGACTTCTATAATGTCTTCTGTGGCTGACCTTCCTGTCAGTCATCCTGAACTACCAACTGAAGTGGCAATCTCAATATGCAGTCATTAGCCTCTATTCAAGGTTTTCCTCATAGTGAATCCATTGTACACTACATATACATAAAGATAGATTTTACACACATAAGTATGTACACTAGCGAGTACCTATTTTTCAAGGCAATCTCCTTCTTATCCGTGTTGAGATACAGTGTATATGTCCCTGTATATGAAGCTGTTTTTCAGTGTCTGTCATGTGTTGTGGTGAGATGCACTGTACTTGGTTTGAAAACCACACTCAGGTACATGTTGAAGGTTGTATATGTAATGTGAAGGGAGTTATATACATAATATATGTGTACTGCACATATGTACATGTATGTACAGATATGTATGTACTGTATGTACATATGTATATGAAAATACAATCATTCATATAAAGGAACGTGTATGTACAGGTGTGTATGTAGGAACTGGTAATGTATGTATGTATGCATAAAACAGTGAGTATACGTACGTATACGATAATTATGAATCTGTGTCTTAGTGAGTGTTTAGTTTGAAAGACATGTTGGTTTAGTGTGACCTACTGTAGATTGTCTAGTGGAAGCCCATATATGCATGTACCAACGTCCACTGTATACTCCATATACAGTGGACGCGCTTGTATACATTTAACAGTGAATGGTGACACCATACATTGAGACACACTCGACCACTCAAGTGATTCATCCTTCGCTCGCTTGATGAAATTACATTCAACAGAGTCCGTATAGGATGCAGCGGTGTATGGAAGGGAGACAGTTATACTGGTAGTGTGTATGTGCTGTGGTGTAACTGCCTCATTGTGTTCTCACCGTGTTCCTCAGCTGGATGGGTTCCAATTGACTGTGGTTGGACCCCTTTCCTGTCTTCTGAACCAGAAACACACACCTTGAAGTGATTCTGTATTCCCCAATTTTAAGCCTACCTGCCATCAGTCAAACTGATTATAGCTACTGTAGCCTTATCATGTTGAGAATCAGGCTGTATTGTATGTGTTTATGTCATGATGTGTCATTTTAGTACGATAACCTTTGCCAGGCAGGCAACCATAGTAGTATCAGACTGCGCATGGACACAGTAAAATTGGGAGGAACTTTGTCCAAAACTGTACATTGCATGTGACTGTGTTTCTCTTCAGCACCCGAAATGATTGCTGTGAAGGCATAGTGCTGTTCTCATATCCTGTACTGTCTAGTGTAGCATCTTTGATGTACTGGATAGGCGATATATGTACGTACAGACAAGTATTTTCAGAACAATGTCCTATCATGATTAGCAGGACAGTTGACATACGTGGGCACTGGTCGCACCTGTGAGTGCTGGTGTATGGTTTTCAGGTACATTGGTGGTTACAGGTTTAGTATTACATTCCTGTTATAATCCATTGTACTTCCTGATGATGTAATAGTATGCATTATGTCAAAAAGACATCAAAGATGCTGTGTGCTTGTTTGTGTGTGTGTATTTGAGGGCACCTTTGAGTGTGTGTGTGTGTGTGTGAGTTCACCTTTGATCAAGTGTGTGTGTGAGTGCACCTTTGAGTGTGTGTTTCTGTCTGCTGATGCATGGTTTTCACGTGCATTGGTGGTTACAGGTTCAGAATAATGTTTGTGTTATAATCCATTGTACTTCTGATGATGTAATAGTATACATTATGTCATGCTAGGAATTGCCACCATGATGAGTGCAGTACTTACAGTACATTGGTACGTTGTAGCAGTATTGTACATAACACACAACAGACTGTACATAACACACAACAAACTGTACATAACACACAATAAACTGTACATAACACACAACAGACTGTACATTTCACACAATAAACTGTACATAACACACAACAGACTGTACATATCACACAACAAACTGTACACAACACACAACAAACTGTACATAACACACAACAGACTGTATATAACATATAACAAACTGTACATAGCACACAACAAACTGTATATGGCACACAAGGCACTGTACAGTACATACATAACAAAGAAACTACTATACTGTACATACTATTCAGCACACTGTACATATCACACTGTCACGTACGTACATGTAGTACTGGACATAAACACCAAATAATGTACATCACACTCAAAGAACTGCACATATAGCACACCTAGTACTGTACTAACACAAGGTACTCAACAGTGTTTCGATGGCTGTCCCACTCTCATGGTGTTTTATTGAAAGGTAGTCAAGATTAGGACGGAGGATGGGGGGGGGGGGGTGTTCTTCCATGACCATTCCCTTAGTGAAGCCCTCCACTGCACTATTATGTACGTATTCCGGATGTCGCATCATATCATATGTACTATTGTGTATGTTGTATCATATTTCATGCTATAATGTGTATACAGAATGTTATACTACATATAATATGCTATAATATTATTATGTACAGCATACATGCAGGATGTTATAACACTATATGTTGTATTACGTACACATCTTCATTCACGTGTGAAATGGACTTTTTGAATATTGTTCAGTGAAGAGTTTTGGGTGATATTAATGTGATCACATTTTCAACACCTGGTAAACTGGAAAATTGGCTTTCACTGTTATGTATTGTTATGTATTTATGGAACATTTGTGGGTATGAATTATTGCTATGTAGCAGTGGCTTTTACAAAAGTAGAAAATTGTTGTTGAAAATGATGTGTATGTATGTATGAATGCACTAGAGGTGTGGGTGGGAGGTTGTGGAGGAGTTGTGAAGTGGGAGGTTGTGGAGGAGATGTGGGGTGGGAGGTTGTGGAGGAGTTGTGGGTGGGAGGTTGTGGAGGAGTTATGGGGTGGGAGGTTGTGGAGGAGTTGTGGGGTGGGAGGTTGTGGAGGAGTTGTGGGGTGGGAGGTTGTGGAGGAGTTGTGGGGTGGGAGGTTGTGGAGGAGTTGTGGGGTGGGAGGTTGTGGAGGAGTTGTGGGGTGGGAAGTTGTGGAGGAGATGTGGGGTGGGAGGTTGTGGAGATGTGGGGTGGGAGGTTGTGGAGGAGTTGTGGGGTGGGAGGTTGTGGAGATGTGGGGTGGGAGGTTGTGGAGGAGTTGTGGGGTGGGAGGTTGTGGAGATGTGGGGTGGGAAGTTGTGGAGGAGTTGTGGGGTGGGAGGTTGTGGAGATGTGGGGTGGGAGGTTGTGGAGGAGTTGTGGGGTGGGAGGTTGTAGAGATGTGGGGTGGGAGGTTGTGGAGGAGATGTGGGGTGGGAGGTTGTAGAGGAGATGTGGTGTGGGAGGTTGTGGAGGAGATGTG
>OZ026557.1:3382500-3430000 GCA_964020155.1 Chondrilla cf. caribensis | reverse complement strand
AGCTAGTCACTAACACATAGATCTTTAATTAGGAATACATCCCTGGATATGAAATCAACCGTCTGAAGGACTGATGTCTATATCAGATACGTATATCCAAGTGATGTATTCTTAACCCACATTCTGACCTGGCACAGGCTGATGACATACTGTACATGAACCTCTCTTAATCTCAAACTTACGTACATCCTTATCACAAAATATTGCCTCAACTCCGAGTAGCTAGCTAGTGGTGGTAGATATGGCTTTTTAGTGTGTGTTACTAGGCAACTATCAATTACATCATGATCAGCATTGTCATAGCAACGGGGGTAACACATTGGTTGCTTCACATGTAGATTTTACGTGTGTGCGTGCGTGCATGCATGTGTGTGTGTGTGTGTGTGTGTATTTGTGTGTATTTGTGTGTGTTTGTGTGTGTGTGTATTTGTGTGTATTTGTGTGTGTTTGAGTGTGTGTGTATTTGTGTGTATTTGTGTGTATTTGTGTGTGTGTGTGTGTTTGTGTGTGTGTGCACGTGTGTGTGTGTGTGTGTGTGTGTGTGTGTGTGTGTGTGTGTGTGTGTGTGTGTGTGTGAATGCTTAAAGTGTACTTGTATATAGTCAGTATGTATTATTGAGTGTTATCGCTTTTCACCATAGGACGAGCATGGCTGTTTACTGCTCTCAATGAGCAATCTTTGGAATCATATTTTAGAAATTTTCAAGACAATAGAAATTTATTGGAAAAATTTTACAAAATGTTAGTAACATACAAGTGTTGTTTGTATTTGTAGTGTATGTATGTGTAGTGTTTGTTGTGTATGTGTTAGTTGGTTTCTCGTGTTCACTTGTGTACCAAATTATTTGAAATCCTGTTTGCTTCTCTCTCTGTTAGCGGTGCTCTCGTTCGCAATAAGGAGGTATGTACCTAAGTACTGTACGTTAGAGAGGTATCGCTGTCTCCAAATACAGCAGTTGTATTTGTATAAGTTTGTCTGTCCTCTAACATGTGTATGGACATACATACACGTATATAATGCATATGTTTGTGCAAAACACGTGTATATACGTACACTTACACGCATGTACACATGCACACAGTTTTTCATTTGTTTTTGTTTAACTTACGAATACTGTAGAAATTGGTACTTTTACAAACGCTGCTAAGTGGATTGGAGTACATTGTATTCAACCTTACTCTAGTAAGTTCCTCCGTATCGACTTGTTCATGCGTATGTATGGTCCACACCACTGTCACTATCATCCTCACAATCACCACTGTCATCCTCACCATCATCACTCATTCTCACCACCATCATTATCATCCTCACCACCATCACTATCATCCTCACCACCATCACTATCATCACCATCACCATCGATGACTATCATCCTCACCACCATCACTATCATCCCCATCACCATTGATCACTATCACCCTCACAGTCATCACTATCATCCTCACTACCATCACTATCATCCTCATCACCATCACTATCATCCCCATCACCATCGATCACTATCACCCTCACAGTCATCACTATCATCCTCACTACCATCACTATCATCCTCATCACCATCACTATCATTCCCACCACTATCAATATTATCTCACAATTAATCTTAGCATCATAATCATCTTACAGTGGTCATCGCAGTAGCCCAACATATTCACTGTATGATATTTACTAATTGTGTTAATTATCTTCATTTCCATATCTAGTCTAATTGGAATGTGGGAATGAAGATAATTAACACAATTAGTAAATATCATCACCATGTTTTGATCCACGCTGTTGTGTGGTCTCACCAGTGTGAGGCTGCAGCTCAGCAGTACCACCAGTGCAGTATTAAAGGAGAATTGGGAGGGCTGGTTGCTGTGGTGGCTTTGTGGCTCAGTGGTTATGGCGGCTACAGTCAAACACCCTGGGTTCGAGTCCCGCAGTTGCCGTTTCTTCTCTCTTCTTTCTCTTCAAGCAAGTTAGGTTCCAATGAAACTTCTATAAAATTCACTATATATCTATACTATACAGTATGTATCATTGCATGTATTATACAAGTATTATAGTGAGTACGTATATCCATGCATACCTACATAATTTATAATTTGGAACTTTGTATCCCACTGCAGGATTTTGAATATTTAGATATGGCCACTTGTGACCCTTCCACTTCTACTAAGCTCAAGAAACATCTGTACAGTTTAAGAGAGCCACAACGTACGTATGACAATATGTATGCATGTGCGTTAGTACAAATTTTACTGTGTACATTCCATTGTGATACATACGTGTGTACATGTGTGGATATACGTATGTACATACATACAACGTCATAGGTGCATAATATGCATGTATATGTATGTGTATATATGTACATACTTATGTACATATAGTACCAATGTAAGACCTACATACATACGTACAGTACCTGTAATGCTATAGTACTGTACCCTACAATATGCATATGTAGATACTGTACATCTGATTATGTTGCATACATCACTATGGGTGACAGGCACCACACAGGTACACTTTTTCCACTTTTTGCTTCTGTGCTGAAGTGCAGAAGGAACTAGGAATTCATGTTTGCTTTTCTTGTTTTGATGACATTTGGTGTGCTGCTTCTGATGTGGAAATATCGAAGACTTCCATGGAGACAGTACAGTTATGTCAACCGGAAATTGTCTGAGTGTAGAACATTTTCCTTACATGGCAGTCTCTACAGGTTCTCAGTCACGTTCACTACATTGACATCACCATAGATAAATAGAGGTAGTTAGGATGTTTCCAAGGAAGATCAGCAACTCTTGCTGTGACTGTAGACTCTGTCTTTGCAAATCAAACTGTTTATAGTTGGCTTCTATGATCTAATCTTATCACATAGGCTCCAATAGTGTAGTGTCTCACTTGATATATCAATTAAATTCCATTTAGTTGGCTTCTTCGATGTAATCACGTTATATCTGTTTCTATGGTAGCTGCTATGGCGTGTAATCCCATTGCTGGAAAGGATCTGGTCCAGTAATATGATCAGGAGAAGCCAAATCGCAATTGGTGTATAGATGTGAATGACCATTGAGTACACAAGCCATTTGAATTTGTTGCTTCCTTAGACCGTTTTGAGTATGTACACAATAGAAGGAAGATTTAGAAGCCCCCAGTTGTTACGAAACCTCAACTAAGACCTACTGTGCAAATAGTACTACATTTATATGCTCTATATATATATTATATACATAAGAACAGGCTCACATAGCCATATTTATATGTACAGTACATGTATATAAGTACATATTATATGCAGTACATAGGCTTATACATTGGAAGTTGTTTGTGTATAACGACCACTTAAGTTATCAAGAAAGGGTGGTCTCTGTAGACAGGGGGGTTGTACAGTATGTATTTGGTTGTGTTAACATGTAGTTTAGATGTCATCGTGGATTATTCCATAATAGTGGCTTGGAACTAAGGGTTATGTATTTGTTTAAAAGTGGACTTTAAGTGTGTCCCACTGTTAGGCTCAGAGATATATTGCCCTCATGGAAGACATAACTCTCTTTATGTAGTAGTGAGGGAACAGGTTGGATTGAAAGGGTCCACCGAGGTAATAGAGGGATCGCCATGTTGTAGTACAGTATGTTCACATGTGGTACCTTTAGTCCAATTGGTTCACATGAGGTGCCTCTAGTCCAATTGGTTCACGTGAGGTCACTTTAGTCCAATTGGTTCACATAATGTCCCTTAGTCAGATTGGTTCATGTGAGAAACCTTTAGTCTGATTGGTTCACATGAGGTACTTTAGCTCAAGTGGTTCACATGGGATGCCTTAAACTTCAAATAGTTTATGAATGTTACTATTATCATGGCTATGCATGCCTACAAGTGGTATTGCAATGGTATTGGATTCAACTGTACTTCTGTTCCCTCCCGTTGCAGCTCTCCCCGTAGCCCAACCCCTTGAGAAGATAGAGCCACCTGTTCCATCAGCAGAGGACACTGTGCCGGTCACCACACCCACCAGGGAAAAACCCTTAACTCAGACAACTGTCCCTGCCATTAGAGGACTGCATCCCCAATACTCGAAGCCTCCCATCGATCAGATGCCAACTGCAGAAGAAGAAAAAGAACCCTCTGTAGATATAAGTGACTCATCGTCAAGAGAGTCATCGTTGACCCCATCTTCAAGTCTTGCACTGAATCAAAATGCCGTACTGGAGGTATCTAGTGAAGCACGAATCTTTGGCAGTGAACGGAGTCAAATACTGTCTACTCCGAATGACCTTGACGAGTTCAATGCGATCTCTCTTCGATCTCGACCCAAAGACAAGAAAGGATTGGTCAAGAAGACTAAGAAGACCAAACCGTTCGCTACACAACCAACCAGAGGTAGAGTGGGCGTACTGTATATGTGTGCATGTTATATCACCTTTAGGAAGGTTCCTTTTCCTGTACTTTCTTCCTGAAGGTGATATAAATAACGTGTATCCCGATTAGCCACTTGTTAACCTGTTTACTGCTAATTGGTTAAACCATTATCGCCACTCGGAATCTCAGGGATAGCCTATGTTATGTATCCCTGAGATTCCCGGATGTAGGTGTCTTTGATGTTGCCACCAATCAGAGTATATTGCACACTTATTCCATGTTGCATCCTGCTGCACATCAGGCATCATACAATCTCAGCATCAAATCCATACCTTCACATGCAACACGTGCTGTACATTTTCTCAATGTCTCCATGACGGAAGAACATTACTTTGGAATTATTTCTCATTGATGTGTTTGTAGTCGCGTCTACCACTTCTGTGGAGGGCTCGTCATCTGCCCCAATTCACGAGTCTGAAAAGAAATCGTCTGCCGACCATTTGAAGTCTAACTTTAACCCGTTTCATCCAGAAGGATCGTGTTCTGTCAACTCAACCAACCCTACATCAGAAAAGCCCTCAGAGAAAGATACAGCCCGTCCCAGCAGCAGAAGTCCATCTGAAAAAGTGAATTCACCTGTATTGAAAGGTCAACCTGCCCAGAGTCAGCCCAAACATCCGAATAGTCCTCTTAAGTCAATGTCACCTAAACACCGGACTAATGTTAGTGCTGATCAAAGCTCCTTGTTGAACTTGCAAGATGATGAAATGACACAAGAGATGGCAGAAGCTACAAAAAAGAATGACCCTGCTAAAAAGTTATATGATGAGGAAATTCCCCCAAATAAAAGAGTAAGTCCCACAATAGAGAGTACTGATGGCCACAATGAACGGCTTAGTTCTCCACCTGATATCAAAAGTACCCAACGACCTACTCAAGGTATGTGCAATATCTATATAAATTCAGTTCATTCGTTTGTCCGTGCATCATGTGAAAAACACAGCACAGAACATGCACCAACAAACACTCTGATCACAACCATTTCACAGTAATGGGGAGTGTCCTCCATGGATTGTAATGGCCTGTCTTACAGTTCTCATGGAGCTATTCTTGATTTCAGTTTTAGTCCACGCAGTCAACCGACATTGTAAATTATGACCCCTTTGGCTACTAGTTGCTGGCATACCAGCACAACGGTTGCATGGTTAATATCTGTGCGACAAAGATTTTACAGTTATGGCTATAAAGAAGTATGCAGTGTGTGGGAGTGTTTGGTTGATGGAACATAATCATCATTAGTTCATGTCCCAACTTAAAACTGCTTTGAAAACTTCATGCTCATTTGCCCGTCTATTGGATGGGCAGTTCAGCTAGTGTATGAATTAGCATCCCTTTTGTGTGAAACAGTGTCATTATTTCGAAGGTTTTCAATCTCTTTTCGCTACACTAGGCCTGCATTGTATTTTGTAACTCATCAGTTTCATTAGCTGAATACAGTTTGTTCCAGCTGGGTTTTTTGTGCGTCCAGACAAAACCTTCCAATTCAGTTTCAGAATAAAAGACCTTTCACATTGAAGTCTTTGAAATCAATTTATTTGTGAAGATTCCCGGTCTCAATGTCCAACTACTGAGAAAATGGTAGTCATTGTAAAACACCTCAATATATTGAATGAACACTTCGAGTCTCTCTACTATAATGCTGTAATTCATCCATCAATCATGTCACATCGGATCATCACTCATTTTATTGTACTACTCTATCTTCTTCAACTCAGACCTTCTCTCCTTTGGAATACCAGAGAGACCTCTAGCTGTCAGTAAAGAGGACAGATTTGCCACAGAAGTCAAGTCAGTCACTGCATGTGTTTGCTGTCTCACAGAGTTTATTGTAGCATTTCACTGTGCATCAAGTATAAATGTTAATACATGACGACATAATAGATCTCAGTATTTGTGAATTTTATACTTCACTGCATTGCCTGTATTGTTTGTACTCAAAACAAGTCTGTTGTTGTTCAACAACCTTCACACGCACGCATTTGTTGTTCCTTGTAGTTAATGCTGTACGTTTTTCTCTTTTTAATCCAAACAGTATCAGTCAAAAGAACAAGCTCTTGATATCTCTGAATGTGTGCTTTGACTCGAGTGAAACACTAAATAAAGTGAGCAGTATATGTGTACGTACTGTTTGTACGTGTGCATGTGTGTTTGTGTGTGTGTGTGTGTGTGTGTGTGTGTGTGTGTGTGTGTGTGTACGTGTATGTGCATGTGTGTGTATTTCTGTATGTGCATGTGTGTGTATTTGTGTATGTGTTTTTGTAAAATCTTATCTGCTGCAATACACCTAAGTAGGATACAACTAACTCGTATACAGGTGTAGTGAATGAACAATTTATACTACGTACTGTATACCCATAGTCCAATACAAAAAATGTGTTTACTAATTTCCTGCCTTGTACTCACGCAATTAATCCTAAAATTGAGACCTATCTGGTGACCTGTGCTGTATCACTGACCTGTTCTACATGGCTTACGTACGCACAGTTTTCCTTTGATCCACCCTTTAACCTGAACACAGATTGTGTTGTAGTGATACCATATGGACGGAAAGTTTTGCAGGACAAAATTTTCACAAATCGCTCAATTTCACGAATCCTATTTTAGTACGTCATGTCACGTGTCTGTTTTGATTACGTCATTGAGTGTTCAAGAATAAAACTTTCGCGAATACCAGTTTCTTCGTGAAGTTCATGAAACTTTTAGTCCACGAAACTTTCCTGCTATATGGTACTGTATGGTATGACGTTATTTTCTTTTGTTTCTTTAGTTACTTCAAGTGTACAAATTTTCTGGCAAAGCTTTACTGCAAGTTTGTTACATACTGATTACGAACGATGCACTGTACATCCTAGAAGATAGTAAGTGTGTGTGTGTGTGTGTGTGTGTGTGTGTGTGTGTGTGTGTGTGTGTGTGTGTGTGTGTATGCGCATAATGCCGTGTGTATATGTGTTTTTGCATATGTACATGTGTTTGCATATGTTTGTTGATGTACTCATGGACCACTGCTTTGTATTGTACATGTGTGCATGTCGGTGATATCATGTTCCCACATTAGGCGAAGGTGAAGCAGGTTACTCCAGAATCGCTGGTTCCAGGTTCCAAGACTTGGAGGACACACAGGTACAATACTGACAGAGGAGCACAGATAGAAGTCCAGCATCACCACCACTGTTTAACCATTGATACCCTGTTCTAGTCTATGGAATATTGTGCTGTGGCAGTATGTACCTATCTAGTAGTGCTGGGAATTGGATGTAGTCTTCTTATTGATTGTCACTGGAAGTAGTTAAGTAGGCATAACCGGAAACCACTCCCACTTCATCAGACTGAGTAGTCATCCAGTAGATGTGATGTGGAGTCTTTAGAGTCGTTTTACATTCCAGGTACTCTTGAAGTACAAAATTGAACCTATGGAATGAAGGTTATGGGTAATAACGTTGGGGAGGCTCCCTGTTCTACTCACTTAATTATTTCCAGTGCATGATTGATCAGTTTGTTCACGCTATTAACAATGACCACATTTGAAATAAAAGTCAATTGATTAATCGAATACCACTTCCATCGCTACTACGTATGTAGACTATGTGTGCTAGGTACTTTCCTGCATACCAGCACAGCTGCTTCAACCGTACTCCCAGTGAACATGAACATGTCAATACATACGTACATACAGTAAACACTATTCATACACACATGCTATGCCAAACGTTCCACGCACCTCTATCTACTGTGTGTGTAGGTTGGTCTCAATTGGCAGTCTTTGACGTTTGTTTTTGGGAAGCCACCTCAATATCACATGATTGTCACATGTGATGAAGCCTTATCGAGGTAATTTGCTTTCAGTACAGAGTGTTGTGTATGGCTTGTATCCTGATTCTCAACTATGGACCACCCCCACCCCCACACACAACACACACACACACACACACACACACACACACACACACACACCTACATACCTACACACCTACACACACACACACACACACACACACACACACACACACACACACACACACACACACACACACACACACACACACATGTATGCGATATTTATTAATGGATATTCGGTTGGTACATGATTATTATCATTATTACTGTATATACAATGTATATTGCAGGGGCATTGTGGAGTGCTTGACTGAAATGACAGTCAGACATCCTAAAATACGACAACCATTTGGCATGAGTAAAGGAGACAGGTTCAGATGGAAGGCACTCCAGTATATACTACCTCTACAGGTACACTAGTGTATACATTGTGCGTTGATGACCACACTAAGCCCTTGATTTGTATGAGATGAAGTGTTGTGCACTTTGCTAAGTCTTGAGATGTTTTGATCAACCATGTGTATTCTATTGGAATGAAAAGACTGTTCTGTAGTCTCTGTTCTTTTTCTGTTCATGTGCTTTATACTCTCTTCTTTTTAAAATGTTGTGTACTTTGTTATCCTTGAGATGTTATGTTGCCTGTTGGTCTGGAGACCTCATGTTGTTTGTTGTCCTCTGGATGTCATGTCTTTTGTCCTCTGAATTCAACATGCTGTCTGTTGTCCTTGAGACATTGTGTACAGTGTCTTTCTTGTCTGCAGGATGAAAGTGATGTCCAGTTGTACTCAATAGCCTACTGGGAGCAGCTCGAAGGTGACATGCCACCACCTTGTTCATCTCCTCCACCTGAACTGGAGGAGTCTTGTGAAAGTAGGTCTCCTTAAGATTCTCCTCTGGTTGTACTCACTGTGCTGAACAGCTCTTCAGCCATCAATGATGGATAATTGTGACACATGTTTGTGTCATCACTTTTGGACGTATACAGTGGAACCTCTATTAAAGGACTCTCCCAATAAAGGACACCATAGAAAATACCTCTCTACAAAGGACACTTTCTTAGGTCCCTAAAATGAACTCCCTATAGTGTTAATACACTTTTCACCTCTGAAGGGTGGACAACCTCTCTACAGTGGACAAATTAGCTGGTCCCAATGTGTCCTTTATAAAGATGTTCCACTGTATTTCATTTGCTCGTACTTGATTAGAATGTGACGACTCTTACTATCTGCATAATATAGCATGCTTGTTTCGTGCATTGCCCCAATACTGTGGGATTTAATCCCTTTGTATGCACATTTATGGAAATAAAATGTCTATCTTTACATTAAGTGAATATTTGTACATTGGGGCACGTGTGAAGTGTGTGTGTGTGTGTGTGTGTGTGTACATTTGTGTACATTTGTGTACATATGTGTATGCATTGAATATTTTATGTGCAGTACATGCTTCCTTCCTTCAGTTCAGCCTCCCTTGATTCAAGGCACTCTGCATGTCAAAATGAATAAATTTGGAGTTCCATTTTGGAAGCCATCTTTTCTTGTATTACGGTGAGTCCTTGAGTACAACTCATGTAGTCCCCATGTATCCCTAAGGCAGTTCACTTCCTGTTGGCAGAGTCAAATTATTCATTCATCCATTCATTCAACCCCATATACGTATGTACATATATCTTTATATGGACTACATAGGTACGTACAATACATGCATAGTATACACATGCTGCATATCATTTGTAATAGTCACACATTGAGTGTATGTTGCAGGTATTGAGTGGACAGTGTGTGTAATTTGGCATGCACATACATAATATGGATACTGTGCAGTTGTCTCAGTCTTCCATTCATTGGTCCTGCAGTACGGATGCATTGTTACAGTACAACTCGGAGGTACGCACGTGTGTAACTCAATGTAAAGCACATTCTGTACCATTGGTGTACGCTGTATGTATGTATTAATACCACTGAATCTCTCATATAAGACACCTACACTACACAGTAATCCATAATTCACAGTCTGATCACATACTGAAATGCTATCATCTTCGATCATTGGCTATGTACGTATACTAAGTATATAATCCCCATAATCAAACAGTCTTTGTACATAATTGAAAATACATTTTGTTGCTGAAGAGGTGAAATTGTCTCAAGCCCCACTGTACAGCCTTTCAACCAATGCTGAAGCCTGCATAGAACAAGCATAATTCCCTTGTCTGCAGCTAGGATTTTTTTCTAGCAACAGGCTCATCCTCTCAACGGCCCTAACAGATCACCCAGTATAACACAATCAGTGTGTGTGAAATAGTACATGTAATTATTTACATCAGGTTTGGACCTGGTACGAATATAGACAAGGTTACCTGTAGTCAGGTCAACCTTCTGCATTTTCTGTTACTGTACCCACCTAATATTAGTTCAATGGAAATTGTTCATAATGATCACTTGTTGGACCCAAAAAGTGGCTGTTATAGAGAGGTGGCCTGCATATGCATATTGAATTGTACACTACGGACCCTTTGCATGACTCAGTAACCTTGCTGTTATGGAGAGGTGGCCTCCGTACGTGGGTTGAATCGCACACTATAAACCTTTTTCAGACTTAGTAACCTTGCTGTTATAGAGAGGTGACCTGCCAATACAGTTACCATTGTATACAGGTTTCGCTATGGTAGGATGCTGTAGGTTTCACCTTTCTATGTTTTGTTCACCTATTATTAGATATTGGTTGATTGTTTATGTGTATGGTGTGTTGTTTTTTGACACTGCAAAACATCTGTAGGTGGATACCTGTATGTTTACAACAACATTTTCAATTTGTCACCTACTGCTGTCCCATATTCCTTATAATTCTATACCACATTCTGTTCCATTCTGTAGACTGACCAATCTGTAAAGCTGAAGTATCCCATTCAGTCAGTACATGCATGCACAATCACACATACTGTATACACATACGCACATGCACACACACATGCACGCACGCACGCATGTATACACACATATACGTATACACACTCACACACTCACTCACACACACACACACATGCAAGCAAGCAAGCTCATACACACACACACACACACTCTTATACCTGCTTTGCTCCAGGAGTAATAATTTTGGAGGATGTAAAAGACTCCCCAAGGAAAATAGACCAAATGCCTTTATGGTGAGCCCAATCCGCCTTATGGTTGTACTTAACAATCACTAAGTAGAACTGTCCTTGTGTACATAAACATTGCGATGTACATACTTCATCAATCGTTACAATGGTCCATCTTTTCAGTGGTACGGTGTGCACGTATCGCTTGCACCACTGTGTGCTGTGTGTACCAACACCTGGTTTAAATGGTATTAGATGTTTACATACAGTGAATATCGTTAATCCACCATGATTTTTTTTTTCAAAGAATATGGTGGATTAACGTTAGTTTGGCGGATTAACTGGATATTCAGTGGTACTTGTACATCATATTGGTATTGGGAAATTGTGGTGGATTGTAAGGTTTAGCAGATAAAGCAGATGGCGGATTAACAAGAATTCACTGTATACTGTACACTCCTTGTTCTGCAGGTGACGTTAGGCGGAGTTGAGTTTGTGTTGGCTGGGAAGAGTGAAGAGGAGGTAACTAAGTGGATTCAGGTCATCTGCGAAGCTGCTATCACTAAGGTGAGGTTCCACTATTCCACATAGCCCTACCTGTTAGTGATGTACTGTGTATGTGCTCCTCTGTAGGTATCCAGCATTGTCACCCTAGGGGGAAGGTATGGTGTTCTTTTGACAGATGACAAGGTACATACGTACAAAACAGCTATGTGATCATACATACATACAGGTAGCATACCTATTATCTCTTCCAGCTCTGTAAAGACGTTACCATATTATGTTCTAATTATGTATGTGTGCATGAATGAGTCGGTATTGTTTGTGTAGATTCATATTTTACAAGAAGACTGGAAAGCCCAAAAGATAGAGCAGTTGTCTTGTTGTCAACTGGAAGACATTGAATACATTGGCTGGGATCCTGAGTTGTCTCTTTACTGTGTTGTGGTATGTCTGGTGTGTGTGTGTGTGTGTGTGTGTGTGTGTGTGTGTGTGTGTGTGTGTGTGTGTGTAAGTGAGTGCGTGCGTGCGTGCGTGCGTGTGTGTGTGTGTGTGTGTGTGTGTGTGTGTGTGTGTGTGTGTGTGTGTGTGTGTGTGTGTGTGTGTGTGTGTGTGTGTGCATGTATGTGTATTGTGTGCCTATACGTGTGTGTATAGCGTGCATTATCTATTTTCTCATCTTATAGAGCTATGATAATGCTGAGAGTGAATCTGGAGCATCTGGTTCTTGGTTGTTCTGTTTTAGTTCTTCATTTGAGCTTGGGAAGTTTGAAAGGACAGTTGCACTGTTGTGGGAGGAGAAAATGAAGGTTCACACAATACTAATAATTTCACACACACACATGCACCAACACACAGACACACACGCGCACACACACACACACACACACACACACACACACACACACACACACACACACACACACACACACACATGTAATCATCAAATCTCCAAATTGCCATACAGGTCCAATTAGAATTTGACACCATTCACAGTGAGAATTTGAAGAGAAGGGCTGAAAAGGCAGTGGAGTTGTTGAAGGCAAGCAGAACTAGAAGTGACAGTGTGACCAAAGGAAGAAACTTCATCAAGCCTAAAATATGATCAACATTGGTTTGACTGGTCTGAAGGGATTATTGGGATAAAAGCAATAGATTAATTTTTGTATTTAGAGACCAATTTTTAATAATGTATAGTGGTGAATAATATTGTATAAAGAGAGTTGTGATATGATTGAATGGTTTACTGCAATTTGCAATTGTATTATGATTTTACTGTATTATTGTTCATTTTGGATCCAGATAGAGATAATAATATGTGCTGCTGTATATTATTATAATCTTTGAAAATTGGAGTTTTTTTGCAAATGGTGATTTATACCTTTTCCACCATGCATTTTCTGCCCCCAATTGTATTTCAATTGTATATAACTATATATACTAATATATTTAATAGAACAAATATTATAATACTGATGTGCAATATATATAATATTATGCATGTTATATAATTATTATTACAAGACTATAATATATATAATATACCCTCCTGGAGGTGCTATAATAGTATATATGACATTGTATTATTATATATTTACTGCATTTGTTTGCTGCATGCCTGCATGTGCGATCAATATTTCTTTATACTGTTTGCATTCTATAATATTATAGTCAAACGTGTATATACAGTTAATATACCTTTAGCAATTTTATTGTGCAGAGCAGATGGACTGTGTGGTGACGATATACGAGCTCGAGGATCCCATGCATGAAGCTGACAAATTAAACCATTCTCGTTTGATGAGATTTTTAACCTTGCAGAGCTATACCTGATAAACACTGGATGTATACATTGGAATGGTACCCTGTACATACCACGTTTTTGTCCTCTTTAACAATGTTGTTGTTGTTAGTTTTACGTTAAGGTAGTGGGAAATTTGAATTGATATTAAATTTTTATGACCACAGCAGCTACTTTACTAAACAGTGTACATACTGTTTGTAGCTAATTTATACAGTACACATTATGTACCTGTATGAATATGTACAGTATGTATGCAATGATATTTTACTCATTTTGTCTTATGCAGTATATGTACTATAATGATTTACTATGACTATCACATGTATTATAATACTGTGTGTACCAAACATACCATCTGATCATGTCTCCCCACTATAATACATGACTCCCCACTATGTACAGTACATGTCTCCCCACTATGCAAGGTACATGTCTCCCCTATTATGTACGGTATATGTCTCCCCTATGTACCGTCTATGTCTCTCCACTATGTACAGTACATGTCTCCCCACTATGTACAGTACATGTCTCCCCACTATGTACAGTACATGTCTCCCCAGTATGTGCAGGTTTGGCTGTGCTGCTAACACAGGAAGCTGGCCTGTGTCAAGTGCCCGATGCTAGAGTTGCACTTAGCACAACATCAGCTGTGAGGGCAGCCACTGTGGGACTCTGCAAGGTGGGATATCTCCCATCACACATCTACAGGTTCCAATAAACATAATGTATATGTCCAGTGGATATTTCTGGCTTAGAACTTGGATGTAAAATGATGTTCTACGATTGAGAAGAGATTTAAAACTCTATGACATTGTGTGTACAATGCACACATACACTTCATACATATCTGCAATACATAATGTGTCTACAATGTATCTGCTACTGTGTGTCAAGAATAGTAGCCCTCAGGGCTAAAAGCCTCCGTAAGTGTAATATGATGAGCTAGCCTAATACGACACATGCACCCAACTACAGTACATGCATATTATGTGCATACATACAGTAAGTACCAACATAAACATACATATGTTCAGTGAATTCATGTTAATCCACTCCATTTTGAGGAGCAAGAATGTGGCAGATGTTGTAGACTCAAATACAGGAAAAGGGTTGACTAATATAGCAGTGGTAAAGTAATGTTTGTTAATTGCACATGAGTGTATAACATGTTCTGAACTACATGGTTAAATTCTGATTAAGCCTCAACCTGACTATTCAGCTGTTTCATCGCATTTATCAGGTTTTAACAGTAAACATAACTGTTTACTGTTGAAACCTGTCAATTCTCAGGGCATTAATCCAAACAATCCTTTGAAACAGCAGAAACTTAGGGAGGTGACAATTATGTTCAGGCATGTTTTGAATAAATTCCAGTTGCTAGCTATCTGAATAACAACCTGTTTATGAACAAAGTAAGCTTGGGTCCCACATAATCCCAGAGAATCTTCTGATTTTACACAAATGTTTGTGTCTGTAACAATAGCCCAAATTTGGGTTCTTGTTAACTCCCCAAATTTGGGCTTATGCATACCCAAGAGTTGTGTGTTTACTATTAATTTTCAAAACAGTTTACATAAAATTACAGTGAAACAGTAAATAGTTGAGGACTGTTAAAACAGAATTTAACGACATATTTCAGAACATGTTGTATGTACATATTATGTACATATGTATGTACTACATATGTACATAATATGTACATTGTGCGTGTATGTGAAGACATACTGTCAGTACGTACGCTGTGTGACAAAAATGCGGGTTCCTCAGGATACTTGTACATACATTGGCCTCAACATATGTATAGTAAACCTCACTCAAACCTCCATGTAGTCATAAACAAACGAATGTATATCGTGTATGTACAGAATAAGTGAGTCCAAGTGAAGTCTTGTCATAAGAACCTATCGTATATAAGGGATTTAATATAATAATGATTTTAGCTATTTCTCATTAGTATATTAATTTCACTGACAGTGTGCTCTTTTTCTGTCCATGCAAGAGACATAGTATTATTTATTATCACAGTGACACCCGCATAATATACAACCGGTTAATAGGCCAAACCGTTTATTATGCCACAATTTTCTGGCACGAATTCATCAGTATGGGATTAAAAACATACATTGCTTTTCAATCTTACTATTCTTAAATTACTTGTTTCACCTGAAGGAGCCTGTTAATGACAAACTTCTCAGAGAGATTGATTTTGCTACAAATGCATTTGGGATAGAGAAAAAAATCTGATGTGTATGGGCATTCTGAATCAAGACTTTCATGCACTATTGTGTTCTTAATCCATGTACTGTTTACAAAGTTAACCTTCCATATTTATTGTTCTGGTTTGCATGGTGCAAATCGGACCCGTGTCAATGTTGGTGGAAAAAGTGCAGTTGGTAAGTTTACCGCCAAGCTTAGCTGCCACTAGGTAGACAATTGTCAATGAATTAATTAACACTGAATTATAGATTTACAATAATATTTTTGCTGTTGTGTTGAATTTAGGGAGTTATATTGATTGCTAGATGGCAAGTTAATGCCAACTTCCAAAGTAAATTGCGTAGAAAGACCAAATTTCGACCGAGTTCATACTGCCAAGAGAAATTTATATTGACGAATTACGCCATTCAGTCTAATAGTATATTTTAAAGTAGGCACGTAGAGCTATAAATTCTGATGTTCTCAGGGTTCAGGTACGGTAAACAAGTAGAGTCTAAACTGGACCAGGCATCCGCGAATAAAGTGAATTGTCAGAACTTACGTTTATCCGAATTTCAAGTTTGCGAAGCTCTGACACAAACGTCAAGCAGCCGAAATTCTTCAAAGTCGCAAGCTAATAAGAGAAGTACCTGGGCTGTGTGATAGTTGATGGAGGTCGGTATAATCTGTTTCACTTCACACTTGAATTTGTCACCTAAAGGAATTTATCTCACATCAAATCTTCGCGAGTCGTAATATTGGACATTCCACTTCGGAGTACGGAGGTCCGTTATAACTGCCCTGTGAGATTTGTTCGGAAATTGTTCAGTTCTACTCTAACGATCATCATCGATAAACTGGGCGTGCATAATGAGGATTAATTTGGGAACGAAATACAATATGAAGCTAATCTTTGTTCTGACAATCACGCTTCTTACGGCAGCCTCCTTCTTCTTCAGCTTCAGAAAATATCCTGCGGGGTGGTACTATGTTTCAGAGACAGACCTCAAGCCTCCAGTCTCCGAGATAGTTCCAGGACAAGAAACGGCAGGACCAGTCAAGGAGACTAGTACTAACAAAGGATTTCATGAAACGAGAAAGCCATGGCCGCTCAAGAAGAACTTTTCCGAAGACTCCAAACCAGTTATCTCCAAGATAGCAACGTTAACTCCTCAGCGTGTTCCATTGGAAATAAATTTGGTACAGTATATCCACATGTTAACAGACCGGCATCTCAGAGAAGAGAGCGGTAGCGAGTTTGACACCCAGTTTCTCGCGAGAGAAAAAGAAGTGCTGTTTGTGCTAGGCAAGAATTTGAACCACTCACTCGTGAAAACTGTCCACATCATCGCTGAAGACAAGACGATGGTAGAAAGATACTTAAAGAGCCAAAGTCTGAACAATTGGGATAAAATCGTTGTTCATCACAACGGTAAGCCTTGTACCTATAGAGATGTTTTCAAATACATTTCCGACCACCTTCAGGATAAAACAGTTATGTTTGCTAACGAGGACATTTATCTCGGAGAAGGATTTGAAAGAGTGGATCCGGTAATGATGAGAGATTCAAAAATCATGTACGTACCAACAAGACACAATTCGCCAGCTTTTGGCCACTGTCAAGATAAACTAAAACAAAGCAATTGTTCTAAAAATACATTGGTTTACAATCTTACGATTCGTACTTGTTTCACCTGAAGGAGCCTGTTAATGACAAAGTTCTCAGAGAGATTGATTTTGCTACAAATGCGTATGGGATAGAGAACAGATGTGTATGGGCATTCAAGACTTTCATGAACTTTTGTATTCTCAATCCATGTACTGTTTTACAAACCTTCCATATTCATTGTTCTGGTTTGCATGGTGCAAATCGGACCCGTGTCAATGTTGGTGGAAAAAGTGCAGGTGGTAAATTTACCACCAAGCTTAACTGCCACTAGGTAGATAATTGTCAATGAATTAATTAACACTGAATTATAGATTTAAAATATTTTTTGTTGTTGTATGGAATTTAGGGAGTTATATTGATTGCTAGATGGCAAGTTAATGCCAACGTCCAAAGTAAATTGCGTAGACAGACTTTAAATTTCAAAGACTTCGGATTTTAAATTTACCCAAAATGAGTGGTAATAATTTTGGATTGTATGCTGATTGTTTGTCAACATTATTATAATTATTATTGCATTTGCTGCATGCATATATACATGCACGGTCAATATTTCTTCACCATCAATGTTCACATTCTATATACATTCTGTATATAGTCGTGATCAAACGTGTACAATTTACCTTTTGCAATTTTATTCGTGCAAGGCAAATGGATTGCATGTGCGGTGATGATAAACGAGGATCCCATATGCATGAAGTTGACAAATTAAACCATCTTCGTTTAATTGAACAGACATTGCTAATCTTGCAGAGCTAGCTAACACTGGATATACTGGGATGGTACCCTGTTCCGTGTTTTCGGCCTCTTCAATGATGTTGTTGTTGTTTGTTTGACGTTAAGGGAGCGGGAAATATGAGATTGATATTTAAAGACCACAACAGCTACTTTACTAAACAGTGTACATACTATTTGTAGCTAATTTACAGTACAGATGTACGTGCATGAATACGTACAGTATACATACAGTATACGTACTTCAAATATGAGTTACTATGACTACTGCATGTACATAGTTATTAGTATATGTATAATATTATACTTTGTGTACCAAACATACCATGTGATTGTGACATCCGTGTACATACTATACATAACATGTGCATTATAATAATATATATCTCCCCAATACGTATTTAAGTGCGGCACATTTTTCCAAACTGTGTGAGACATGACTCCCCTCTATGTACAGTATATTACAATACATGTCCCCCCACTATGCACAGTACCTGTCTCTCTGCTACATAAGAGTGCATATCTCCCCACTATGTACATTAGATGTCTCTCCACTATGTACAGTACGTGTCTCCCCACTATGTACGGTACAGGTCCCCCACTATGTACCGTGTCCGTCTCCCCACTATTTAAGGTACAGGTCCACCACTATGTACATTAGATGTCTCCCCACTATGTACAGTACATGTCTCTCCACTATGTACAGTGCGTGTCTCCCCACTATGTACGGTACAGGTCCCCCACTATGTACAATACATGTCTCCCCGCTATGTACAGGTTTGGCTGTGCTGAGGGGCTGGCCTACGTCAATGCCAGAGTTGCATTTAGCACAACATCAGCCTTAAGGGCAGCCACTGTGGGACTCTACAAGGTGGGATCTTCCCCATCACACATGTACAGGTTCCAGTAAACATAATGTAAGTGCAGTGGGTATTTCTGGTGTAGAACTTGGATGTACAGTAAAATGTACAATGATGTTCTGATTGAGAAGAGATTTAAAACTCCACATGTGTATACACAGTGCATACATGCAGTTCATACATATCTGCAATACATAATATGTCTACCATGTATCTGTTATGGTCTGCCCAGAATAGTAGCCCTCCAGGCTGCATGAAAGCCTCCTTAGGTGTAATAAGATGACCTAGCCGAATACGACATATATACGCACCCAACTACCATAATATATACACACAGTATTATGTGTATGCATATGGTATGTACATATGTACACACATACACATAATACTATACTGTGAATTCAAGTTAATCCACTTCTATTCAAGGAGTTAGAGGATCTGTGATCTGTGATCTTGTGTAAGGTTGTAGAAAGTGGTGAAGGTTGTACACATGGGTATAGGCTTGTAATAAGTTTGCTTGAGGTGGCTACAAGGCTGTATATCCATAAATATGAGATGGTAGTTAGGTTGTGGTGCATGGGTGGCGACAAGGTCATACAAGTTTGCATGAGCATGTATAACATGGTTGTAGAATGTGATTACAAGGCTGCATGTACAGGCTTGCATATATTGATAATGTTGCTGGATTAGACTGTCAACAACCCTTTCGTAACCTATAGCTAGGAACCAAAGTGTACCATGGTTGTAACTCTGTCACAAATATGTACGTTCCAAACTCCAAACAAACATGTTCCTAAGCTCTAAACAAACATGTTCCAATTCCTTAACAAACATGCCCTAAGCTATAAACACACATACTCCGTGTTTACTGTTTCAATTACTGGGTTGTAAATTTTCTCTGTATGTATAGATGTGCACGTGTGTACGTATGTGTGTATACATGGTGGTGCATGTATGTGTCTATGGATGTGCATGTGTGTATGTGTGTATATATGGTGGTGCATGTATGTGTGTATGGATGTGCATGTGTGTGTGTATAATATTATATATATGTACGTATTCATGTGAGTGCATGCACATGCATGTGTGTACATATGGATGCAAATATGAGTCTGCATGTGTATATAATATGATGCATGTACGAGTGTGAGTGCGTGTACATACATTATTAATTATAATATTATTATTATGTGGAGTATCATCTAATTTATGACAATTGCTACAGTGGACAGCTTGGCAAACCAAACCCAGGGAATGCCTTTTTGTTATTGAAGTGGACCATGTGTGAATCTGCAGCTACAGTGTGACATTCTAACTAATATGCAGCAATGCTTGATTTATTATATAACTGTAGCAGTTTGTATCATGTCGAATTACTGCTTGATATGTTCTATCATTAATTATTACATTCTGCATAATATATACACAACTTGCATACTGTAACCGTATTAACTGTATGGTATATTAATTTGATATTGATAACAAACAGTAAATATACAATATTTACATAAATAACTTGGTAATGTTTGCTATTATAGTGCAACAAGGAATGTCAATACTAAATGCATTATGTTTCTGGTACAATTATAGTAATTGTCATTAAATTGTAACCAATTCCCTTCTGTGATAAATACTATCAATGCTTGAGAGAAATAAAAGTGCTTTGCACCTTCTTGCGTAATTCATGGGAGTGGGGGCAAGTCAATCCGACATATGTTCAAGCCCTAGATAACATTGGGAACTATATATAAATTTTGAAATAGTTTCCATTACCATTTCTGGCCTTCAACCCTAGGTACATATGTCAGGGGACTCTTAATATTTCAAATGTACGCGAGAGAATAGGGAGAAAAACACTAAGCACCTTTTTATCATAGCTCATGGCAGATGGGGGAAGGTGATATTTGGTCCATATGTGGAAAGTTAAGTGTTGGTTTGTAATAGGATACTAGAACATTCTGTTAGTACAGTATTAAAATCATTATAATTGTCTTTATATACACCTATAGCTATCAACTCTCATAGCAGTTATATCAGCTGTTTACATAGTTGATTAGTGTATACTAATGTATGGTAATATTACTGATTCAGAATTATCAGCTTTGAATAGATTGTCAGTGCTCACAATATGGTCTATGGGGTCAACTTATGGTCTTATAGCGCTAGCACCACATGCACTATATCCAAAGTACAGAAATATGGTAAAGGCACCTCCTAACATGGAAAGATGCAGCTGTGTGTAGTCTGCAGTATCCATAGTACTTTGGTGTTATATTTTGGACATATATGGCACACCATGCCAGAGGTTCCACAGCAATATTCAAAAATATGCTCAAAACACCTCCTTGAGAATTTATGTGTATGGATAAGTGTCCATGGTGCCAGGACTAGGTCCAATTGCGAACCTTTCGTGCACTTGGGATATTGTTCGGATTTTCGATGTTATAAGCGCTTTTTTGGCCCATTTGATCGTTCTATAATATTTTAGTGCATGAGTTAATTTTTACCCAATGTATGTGGTTACCAGGTAATAATGTTTGATCATATTATTCTGATTGCATGTCAGCATTTCATCTGTTGCATAAAGCATAGCAGCATGTGCATATGTTGCATGAGGCGTACCATTTCTCATGAAATAATTGTCACCTAAAGGAATTTATCACGCAATTACGTAAATCTTCGCGAGTCGTGACATAGGCGATATATAATATCGGACATTCCACTTCAGAGTACGGAGGTCCGTTATAACTACCCTGTGAAATTTGTTCGGAAATTGTCCAGTTATACTCTAACGATCATTATCGATAAACTGGGCGTGCATAATGAGGATTAATTTGGGAACGAAATACAATATGAAGCTAATCTTTGTTCTGACAATCACGCTTCTTACGGCAGCCTCCTTCTTCTTCAGCTTCAGAAAATATCCTGCGGGGTGGTACTATGTTTCAGAGACAGACCTCAAGCCTCCAGTCTCCGAGATAGTTCCAGGACAAGAAACGGCAGGACCAGTCAAGGAGACTAGTACTAACAAAGGATTTCATGAAACGAGAAAGCCATGGCCGCTCAAGAAGAACTTTTCCGAAGACTCCAAACCAGTTATCTCCAAGATAGCAACGTTAACTCCTCAGCGTGTTCCATTGGAAATAAATTTGGTACAGTATATCCACATGTTAACAGACCGGCATCTCAGAGAAGAGAGCGGTAGCGAGTTTGACACCCAGTTTCTCGCGAGAGAAAAAGAAGTGCTGTTTGTGCTAGGCAAGAATTTGAACCACTCACTCGTGAAAACTGTCCACATCATCGCTGAAGACAAGACGATGGTAGAAAGATACTTAAAGAGCCAAAGTCTGAACAATTGGGATAAAATCGTTGTTCATCACAACGGTAAGCCTTGTACCTATAGAGATGTTTTCAAATACATTTCCGACCACCTTCAGGATAAAACAGTTATGTTTGCTAACGAGGACATTTATCTCGGAGAAGGATTTGAAAGAGTGGATCCGGTAATGATGAGAGATTCAAAAATCATGTACGTACCAACAAGACACAATTCGCCAGCTTTTGGCCACTGTCAAGATAAACTAAAACAAAGCAATTGTTCTAAAAAATACATTGGTTTACAATCTTACGATTCGTACTTGTTTCACCTGAAGGAGCCTGTTAATGACAAAGTTCTCAGAGAGATTGATTTTGCTACAAATGCGTATGGGATAGAGAACAGATGTGTATGGGCATTCAAGACTTTCATGAACTTTTGTATTCTCAATCCATGTACTGTTTTACAAACCTTCCATATTCATTGTTCTGGTTTGCATGGTGCAAATCGGACCCGTGTCAATGTTGGTGGAAAAAGTGCAGGTGGTAAATTTACCACCAAGCTTAACTGCCACTAGGTAGATAATTGTCAATGAATTAATTAACACTGAATTATAGATTTAAAATATTTTTTGTTGTTGTATGGAATTTAGGGAGTTATATTGATTGCTAGATGGCAAGTTAATGCCAACGTCCAAAGTAAATTGCGTAGACAGACTTTAAATTTCAAAGACTTCGGATTTTAAATTTACCCAAAATGAGTGGTAATAATTTTGGATTGTATGCTGATTGTTTGTCAACATTATTATAATTATTATTGCATTTGCTGCATGCATATATACATGCACGGTCAATATTTCTTCACCATCAATGTTCACATTCTATATACATTCTGTATATAGTCGTGATCAAACGTGTACAATTTACCTTTTGCAATTTTATTCGTGCAAGGCAAATGGATTGCATGTGCGGTGATGATAAACGAGGATCCCATATGCATGAAGTTGACAAATTAAACCATCTTCGTTTAATTGAACAGACATTGCTAATCTTGCAGAGCTAGCTAACACTGGATATACTGGGATGGTACCCTGTTCCGTGTTTTTGGCCTCTTCAATGATGTTGTTGTTGTTTGTTTGACGTTAAGGGAGCGGGAAATATGAGATTGATATTTAAAGACCACAACAGCTACTTTACTAAACAGTGTACATACTATTTGTAGCTAATTTACAGTTACTGTACAGATGTACGTGCATGAATACGTACAGTAAACATACAGTATACGTACTTCAATAGTATATGTATAATATTATACTTTGTGTACCAAACATACCATGTGATGGTGACATCCGTGTACATACTATACATAACATGTGCATTATAATAATATATATATCTCCCCAATACGTATTTAAGTGTGGCACATTTTTCCAAACTGTGTGAGACATGACTCCCCTCTATGTACAGTATATTACAGTACATGTCCCCCCACTATGTACAGTACCTGTCTCTCTGCTACATAACTGTGCATACCTCCCCACTATGTACATTAGATGTCTCCCCACTATGTACGGTACAGGTCCCCCACTATATGTACCGTGCCCATCTCCCCACTACAGGTCCCCCACTATGTACAATACATGTCTCCCCGCTATGTACAGGTTTGGCTGTGCTGAGGGCTGGCCTACGTCAATGCGGGAGTTGCATTTAGCACAACATCAGCCTTAAGGGCAGCCACTGTGGGACTCTACAAGGTGCATGGGATCTTTCCCATCACACATGTACAGGTTCCAGTAAACATAATGTAAGTGCAGTGGGTATTTCTGGTGTAGAACTTGGATGTACAGTAAAATGTACAATGATGTTCTGATTGAGAAGAGATTTAAAACTCCACATGTGTATACACAGTGCATACATGCAGTTCATACATATCTGCAATACATAATATGTCTACCATGTATCTGTTATGCTCTGCCCAGAATAGTAGCCCTCCAGGCTGCATGAAAGCCTCCTTAGGTGTAATAAGATGACCTAGCCGAATACGACATATATACGCACCCAACTACCATAATATATACATACAGTATTATGTGTATACATATGGTATGTATATGTATACACATAATACATGAATTCAAGTTAATCCACTTCTATTCAAGGAGTTAGAGGATCTGTGATCTGTGATCTTGTATAAGGTTGTAGAAAGTAGTGAAGGTTGTACACATGGGTATAGGCTTGTAATAAGTTTGCTCGAGGTGGCTACAAGGTTGTATATATATCCATAAATATGAGATGATAGTTAGTTTGTGGTGCATGGGTGGCAACAAGGTCATACAAGTTTGCATGAGCATGTAACATGGTTGTAGAATGTGATTACAAGGCTGCATGTCACAGGCTTGCATAATGTTGCTGGATTAGACTGTCAACAACCCTTTCGTAACCTATAGCTAGGAACCAAAGTGTACCATGGTTGTAACTCTGTCACAAATCATGTACGTACCAAACTCCAAACAAACATGTTCCTAGCTCAGGGCCGGCGCAACCGGTCAGGCTGGTCAGGCTTTGGCCTGACCAATATTCAGAAGTTACCTTAAAAATAATTTTAGCCTTTAAAGAATCTGTCACAGATCAATCGATATCTTAGGTCGTTGTGCCCGTGAATCAGCCATATTGTCATTGTGCAATATTGAAATTACGTATACAGAAGTCACGGGTGGTTGTAGGATAGAGTTAGATCAGCGGCTGTTTTCGTGGCTTTGTTTGTTGCTTTCACTGGTATTCGTTTGCATATCTGTTGATTAATGGCTTCCTCTATCTCTGCGAGTAGTATTTCAGGAATCCCTGAAGTGTCACGTTCTCCCCACCAGCCCCGCTCGAATTTCAAGTTCTCAAAAAGATCATATCGCCGGAAGAATGCTGTTCAGCGATCCTTTCAGCACTCCTCTGCGAGTAGTATTTCGGACTGAATTCCTGAAGTGTCACGTTCTCCCCACCAGCCCCGCTCGAATTTCAAGTTCCCACAACGATCATATGGGCTGAAGAATGCTGTTCAGCGATCCTTTCAGCACTCCTGGTTCAAGCAGTGGCCATTCTTCCACTATGATGAAGCAAATGATGTAGCTTACTGCCACGTATGCATTATGGGATTCAAGCAGAATGAGAAATTCTAAAGCCACAAACCTCATGACATTGCATGTACACAAAGCTGCTACCGATATGCTCAAATCAAGTGATATTGCTAACGACTTTGTTGGGGATTCTGATCACAGGTTGAAAAATTGTGGCACATCTTAACAATATTATTTTTATAGCCCATGCATGCATGTCATCATGACAGTATTATGTATGTCTATTCTCACACTATAATCGTATTCAAATTTCATATTCTGTTTGCTACAATTTAAAATTAATGTAGCAATTCATTATTGTAAGATTGCATGACATTGTTATTTGTTGTGTCATTCTATCGGTCCACTTCCTCATATAATATGATTATAATCATTTGACAGTATTTCGGCCTGACCAATGAAATTTTGCTTGCTCCGGGCCTGTATAGCTCTAAACAAACATGTTCCAATTTCTAAACAAACATGTCCTAAGCTATAAACACACATACTCCATTTTTACTGTTTCAATCACTGGGTTGTAAATTTTCTCTGTATGTATAGATGTGTACGTATGTGTGTATACATGGTGGTGCATGTATGTGTGTATGGATGTGCATGTGTGTATGTGTGTATATATGGTGGTGCATGTATGTGTGTATGGATGTGCATGTGTGTGTGTGTGTATAATATTATATGTACCCCGATGCGTGGGCGTTTTCAATCAACTTCAAAAGCGCCGACAGGAGTACATTCGCGATCTACTGGGGTACATTTGTGATGTACCCCAGTAGATTCACTTTGTAAGTGGCATTATTTAATCTAACAAGCTTCGGATAGTTAGTGAGCGAACGACGAAACTCACCGAACCCACGAGCCTCGGAGTATTTACCGAGCGAACGAGGAAGCTTGTCAAACCCAAATGCCTCAGAATATTTTCCGAACGAACAAGGGAAACTTACCAAACCCACGAACCTTAGAATATTTACCGAACGAATGAGGAAACTTGCCGGATCCAAGAGCCTTAGAATATCTACAGAACGAACGAACGAACGAAATAGGAAACTTGCCAAAACAACGAACCTAGGAGACTCAGTATTAACTTTACCGAACGAAAGAGGAAACTTGCTGAAACGAACCCGTGAGTATAAAATTTACCGAACGAACGACGATTGCTGCAGTGTTATTAGGCCTTCTTGCTGCTCTTTGTTGAAAACCTCAATCGATAGGCCTACCAGCCTGTGTAAATGAATGTGCCTACATACGGGGTACTTTCTATTTTGCGGACGGTCCGCACGGACGGCGGACGGAGTCTGCGGACTGTGGACGGAGCGCGGACGAGTATGCGGACGGTAGGGTCTATGGTGTCACGCTGGGGGCTCTGAAGGACTTCGTGTGAACATCGGTTACGTGTTAATGTCCTTTACTGCCTATAATAATAATAGCTACAGAGAGGCACATTAACTAAACAAAGTTTTACTGCTGTATTCTACTTTAAATTTGTGTCCGCTTCGATCCGGTTTGGAATACACCTCGGTCCGCTTTTTAGCATATTAAATCTTGCGAGGTCCGCAGAATAGGAGTTAAACGGGCGCTAATTGCCGTCACTATCTTTTGTATGCGTCCGCCGTCCGTGCGGACCGTCCGCAAAATAGAAAGTACCTACATAGGGGGTATTACTACTACATACATATACATGTATATGTACGTATTTATGTGAGTGCATGCACATGCATGTGTGTACATATGGATGCAAATATGAGTCTGCATGTGTATATAATATGATGCATATACGAGTGTGAGTGCGTGTACATACATTATTAATTATAATACTAGTTGTGAACGTGGTTCAGGACCTCGCTACGTGAAGTAGAATATGTCCGTATTTTGCTGTATTATGTTTTTCTTTTTGAAATTGAGATCACATGGATAGATTGGATCATCACAGGATACTCTGCACACTGTGGGGAGTATTCCTGATTAGTAATATACTTTAAAATCAATAATCATTTTGAAATTCAAATGATAGATTGAATCATAACAGGAATAAAAAGAATTTAATTTAGATCAACTTGAATGAAAACATGACAGGCAAAGTATGCCTGTTGTGTGTAATATAAGATAATAGTTAAATTTCATAATCGGCACTCCAATTATAGTGTACTTCTGTATGTCAAGGTGAATGGCTTAGATAGAAGTTAAGACTTCTGTGTTATATCTTCTTGTGGGAGTTCAGCAATGGGAGAATGATGGAGACTGCTGGCAAAAAGGCCAAGTGGTGCTGGCAGGTTTGAGCGGTTGATGACAATTGTAATTGGCTGTAGCTAACACTATAGTTTCATACTGGTTAATTCTTTGAAAAGTTGCATGGTCTTTTGCTGTTTGTTGCAAAAATTGTAGAATATGGGTAAATTATTTGTTTCATGGTAGTTTATCGAGTATAGTGACTGCACATGTTGTGATACGTTTACTATACATGACCTTTATATCCACATCGGGCTATTAACACTTCTCCTATTTGTGAGCCAAGCCTTGTAAGCATTCTGGTACTGATCCAGATTGATTGTTTCTTTGGGAGTACTATTTTGGAGAGCGTTTGTCACAGTCACATCTTTTGCATGTTTTGTAACATTATGGATGGCGACATTTCTTGACAACTTGTGCAAAGAGATTGATTCCACTGATTGGTTGTGGAACTTACTCATTACAGTATACTCGCATGACTTCCACTTGTGCATGATGTGTGGATGCATGCATGATTCATTTTGTAATTGTTCTGAGACAGCTGGACTCTCATATTGCATCAACTATGTTTATGTTTCTATTGTGGTTGATTGAAGTGTGTTCAGTGTATTATTGTATGTTTGTTAAGGTGTGGAACGTATGTTCAGACATATTTATACATTTGATGTCATACCAAGAGCTACAGCTGTTGCACAACACTGCAAAGTGCTTAGCAAGAACAATCATCTCACGAGGGCAAAATCCTTAGGGATCAGGTAAAAGGAAGATAATGGACACTGGCAATATGTATTGACGACGTCGGGTTAGTGTTAGTACGTAGAGTTGGGGGTTAGATCTGAGATACTTTTTTGACCTATAATATTTGGTTCAGAGAAGGATTCAAGATCTTATCCTACCCCTTCTATGCATGCACCACTACATGAGCAAGAATGACGCTAAGTGGATGTCATCAGTTCTATATGGCCAGAAGGTCGGTTCATTTCACCTGATCGCAAGCCCTTTGAACTCTTTTCATATGAGAACCAGTCGTCTCTATAACGAGGAAAAAGTCCCATAAGTGAGCAATTGAAACCCGTAGATTTGCCATCTTTTCGATTACGTAGACTCACGGGCGTTTCACACGGGAAACTTAGTTTTCTCGCGAGGAATATCTCGAGTAGTTTATTAGCACGTGGAGGCGTGGCAACGTATACTGCCTCATAGAAAAAGTCGAATTTCAAGGTAAGACTACACAAACCCACCAGTTTTGTGGACATTTTTGAATATCGTGCGATGATTATCAAAGTAAGTACTCTCTATTTTAGTTGTTGTTGTGTTGCTGTTATTTTTTGGAAGTGGGTTTCTGCCAATGCAATTTATGTACCGTTTTTTCGTTCTTTGTATTAGGTGGCTGGGAAATCGTCAAATTTTGGACGTTTTTGCTTTAATTGTATTTGGACAGATGTATATGACGTACTTTGTATATTTTCGGTGAATAAATTTCCACTCATGATCAGTGGCACGACATGTTCCGCAGATGGCCTTGAACAGGATCTCGTCGTCGTCGTCAGTGTGGTGGTGGTTGTAGGATTCCTCTGCTTCCTCAAATTCATCCTCCAATCTTTCAAGAACGTTCGCGAACGACAAATGAGACATAACGATCCGTATTTACTAAACTAAAACGACGTACGAATTTAGGAAAACTTCGAGAGAAAGAGAAAACGATAACGATGCTAGAATGACAAACAAAGGTGAGTCTATAATTATAATAATTAGTGTAGAATACATACATAATAACAATAATTAGTAGGAGTAGGTCCTATAGTGGAAAACAGACATTCCTGCTAGCTCCCACCTGCAGTATATGTGCTTGTGTAATTCCTGGAGTATACGAAATAAAAAACAACATGTAGCTAACAAATTTAAACTACATTCCGTAGTTATGTACAGTTGAGCATTGATTATACCAAATCAAAGGCATGAGCTAATTTTTTTATTATAATAATATAGATAAAATATAGATAAAAGGCATTATGGGGATTTTGAAAAAAATCATTCAGTGTACCACAAAAAAAAAACAGCAGCTCAAACGATATATCAAACAAAGGGAGAGAATGTGCGTTAACCTTCTCTTGATATCCCTAGTTCGTCAAAACTGGTGGAGTCCGTGAATGAAGCATTTTCTGAAAATGGATAATCATCGGATTCTCCACGAATCAGATAGGGATTGGCTTCCGCAGTGGGAATACGATACAACACGAAGTTTTTCTACCACAGAGATATTCAAAACTAAGTTTCCAAACTCGAGACTTTGAAACGCCCGTGGACTGCCACGTCATGTACAAATGTCTGCCAAGATGGACGTCACCATGGCTGACCAATTCGAGCTCCCGAACGACGAATTGACGAACCCCCTTTCGGCGCAATGAGGAATCGAAATTCTGTACGTAAAAACTTTGACAGCCTTCCTGATGATCGTTTTAAGCGTACCGACGGCGCCCCACCCGGAACACCCAGCCCCTGAGTCAAAGAAACGTGAGTGTCATTCTTGTCAGTATATCGGCAACTGCTGCCGATCTGGACGAAAGTCTTCTACCTCCGTCTGTGACGCGTCCGTGCCCCCTTCCGACGGGAGGGACGGATCGAGACCAGTCGGTTTTGAACTCGTGGAATTTGCGCACAAAGAAAGTGCAAATGGGCCATAATTCTGCGAGTGTCCCGACGAAAAGCAATTAGATGCGTGGGCGACCAACTTTCGACTCGCTATGGACCGGAAACAATTAACCTCGCTAACGCTCGGTAATTACCGAGCGTTAGCGAGGTTAATTGTTTCCGGTCCATAGCGAGTCGAAAGTTGGTCGCCCACGCATCTAATTGTTTTCGTCGGGGCACTCGCGGAATTATGGCCCATTTGCACTTTCTTTGTGCGCAAATTCCACGAGTTCACAACCGGCTGGTCGCGATCCGTCCCTCCCGTCGGAAGGGGGCACGGACGCGTCACAGACGGAGGTGGAAGACTTTCGTCGAGATCGGCAGCAGTTGCCGAGAGACGGACAAGAATGACACTCACGTTTCTTTGACTCAGGGGCTGGGTGTTCCGGGTGGGGCGCCGTCGGTAAGCTTAAAACGATCATCAGGAAGGCTGTCAAAGTTTTTACGTACAGAATTTCGATTCCTCATTGTGCCGAAAGGGGGTTCGTCAATTCGTCGTTCGGGAGCTCGAATTGGTCAGCCATGGTGACGTCCATCTTGGCAGACATTTGTACATGACGTCATAGCCCTTGTTACGTAGTAGGAGAAGATGGCGACTCCACGTTTTTCCGTTATGGTCTTTCTCATCTTGTGGGAAGTTTTCCTCTTTGTGGAAACTAGTGGTTTCCATGTGACAAGACATCAGCCCAGAAGGCTTTTTGCATCATATGGTGGAAATAATCGGAAAACAGTTTTCAACGATCAACGCAATGGTACTCGGTATAACTCGCGTAGGTACTTAGAACGACGTAGAAAGCGATCAAATTCTTCATGTGTATTTTCAAAATCTTCCAAAAAATGTTATATGACAATGATTTATACTATGCTAATACTCTGTGGTGATGTTGAATTGAATCCAGGTCCTAAACATTTTTGTCCAGCTTGTGAGATGATTGTAATTGCTAAGCACTTTGCAGTGTTATGCGACGGCTGCAGCTCTTGGTATCACATTAAATGTATAAATATGTCTGAAAGTACGTACCACACCTTAACAAAAGTGAAATATTTTGACTGGTATTGTAATAATTGTTCCTATGTGACTTCTACTAGTACTCATACCCGTAAAAGGAAACTTAGAAATATGAACTTCGCTAAGTTACATGTACAATTGTCACAACCAATTGCAACTATTTCAACAAAATGTAAAAAACAGAGGCACGTCTTGCAAGAACATTCTTATGCACATTTCCCTCAAGAAATGGAAGTTGACAGTGTAAGTTTATTAATTATGATAATCTATACATACATGTACAGATGAGAGCATAACACATGTTTTACTATCATAGACGAAATAAAATTCTTCTTCTTTTTCAAACAGGTGGAAGATTCCCGCTATATGGAACCTATGCAAGAAGAATCAAACAATTATCAAATATTGCAAAACTCAAATCAAAACAATACATTGCAAACTAATCATCACAATCAATTACAATCATGCACTGTGACACGATGTGTGACACAGACAAAACCAATTCAAACACAAAAAGAAATGCAAACACAGACATTACCCATGGTCCATTCAAACACATCTGACAAAACATCTCATGATGAAGTGTCAATGCAATGTGAGAGTACTGTCTTGCAACAATTGCAAAAAGAATCATGCAACAATGCATCATGCACAAGCGAACACAGTCAAAGTCATGCAAACACAATGAATAACTTCCATAACCAACAAGTTCAGTGGAAACAATCACTTTGCACAACTTGTCATGAAATGTGGCCATCACGTTACAAAACATGCAAACACATGTATGAATGCAAAAGATGTACCTGTGACAAAAGTACTCCAAAAAAGTACTCCCAAGCAAACAATATGAACCCTGGTTCAGTACCAGAATGCTTACAAGACTTAACACAAATTGAAGAAATGTTGATAGCCCGAGCATCACCCATTATGTACATTTACAAAAAGCAAGGTGGTCAACGTGGATATAAAGGTCATGTATTAAACTTATCACAAGATGTGCAATCACTACTTGATAAACTACCACCAAACATAAATAATTTACCCATACTTGTACTAAGACGATCTGGTACCAATGATACCTATGCAGATTTTACAGTACGCAGAGACAAGATTCTTAATGCACTAATTTGGTTACAAAAAAACAATCCTTTCTACAAATCTATTGTTATTGATCATATCAACATACAGCAATTACCTGAGAATGGTGTACCAGAAGAGATATTTCAGATTAACAATGCAGTTAGTCCAACAGTATTACAAACCAACACTGTTGAATCCCAGCATGACATCAATTGTAATGAAAGTGAACAAACTAATACTATGACAGAAACCAATGACAATAATAACATTGATAATACATATGACAAGGATGAAATTAATATGAGATTAGATAATGATGACAACCAAGATTTGTCAGAACATAACTATACATCTTTTATATCAATACCACATCATAAACAAAATGAGATAGAATCAATAAGAAATGTAATCAATGATAAAAACTCCCCATTACAATGGCCTCCATTATCGCAAACACCAATCAGTGAATTCCAAACTGAAGGCCTTGCAACCATGGCTTTCCCAACATTATTTCCATACGGAACAGGAGATCCAACTACAAAAAACCGTCAACATGATGTAACATATACAGAATTTTTAAAACATTTGATACGATTTGCTGAAATAGTGAACAACAAAGCTGTATGGCGATTTGCATCACATCCTAGATTCCCATATTGGGCACTTAACATGAAACAACGACATCACTTGCTGACACAAGCTAATGTATACCTAAAACAAAACCCTGCTGATGCAACTCTAACTGTGCAACAATTGAGAGACATGGTTGGCAAAATGAACTCAGAACAGTTGATGTCACGCTTACAGAGATATGTTAGCAAATTACAGGGCACCAAACAATACTGGTATCAACGTTCATTAGAACTAAAAGCATTGGTACAAAATAAAGGTGCACCAACATTCTTTTGGACAGTTTCATCTGCTGATACATATTGGCCAGAGTTGCATGCATTACTACCACATGACACTGATAAACCAACACATCCAATGAGAATAAAAGCTGTCATCAACAATCCCCATATCACAGATTGGTACTTCACAAACAGAGTTTCAGATTTTGTAAAATATTGGCTATACGAAACACTACACGCAGAATGGCATTGGTATAGATTTGAGTATCAATCACGTGGCAGTCCACATGTTCACGGGTGTGCTAAACTTAAAAATGATCCTGATCTTTGTCATTTGATCAAAAAAGCAGCATTGGCATGGAAAATTGAAAATAGCTTACAAAGTAACATAGATGATATACCTACTACTGTACAAGAACAAATACTAATTGAAGGCAACATAGCTAAACAAACTGTAATCAAATACTGTGACTGGTTAACAACAACATTCAACAATTCAACTCCATCTGAAAATTGGCGGGCACCTACACCTGAAAATCACCCAGCAGCAAAAAATCCAATCGACATCACAGATACTGAAGAAGATTATATTACACTTGTAAATACTGTCCAGAGACATACAAGATGCAATGCAGCATATTGTCTACAAAAGAAATCTGGCCATTCACAACCAACTTGTAGATTTGATTATCCACGTCCAATGCAACATGCAACTGATATACAATTTGAAACTTTGCTTGATGGTAGAACAAGGGCAAGAGTGATAACTAAGCGAAATGACCCATTAATAAATACTCATAACCCTACAATGCTCAAACATTGGAGAGCAAATGTAGACCTACAAGTAATCATAGACATTGAAGATTGCGTAAGATATATGACCAAATATGCTGCCAAAGCTGAAGTCCAATCACAAACTGCAAAACAAATTTTTCAAACATGCGTAACCAAACTAACACAAGCCTCACAAACACAAAGTGCTATTCGCTCAGCTATGATTAAGTCTATAGGAGAACGTGATTTTAGTGCACAAGAAACAGCCCATATGTTACTTGGTTTGCCATTATACAGTTGCACTTATACTTTCACTACCATTTTATTGGATAATTCAAGAAGTGTGGTGATTCATCCAAATTCTTCACCTTTACAACTGTCAACAAACTTATCACTAATGGACTTTTATGCCAAAAGAGTTCAACAAACAGTTGACACTAGCATACAAAACATTAACTTAATGACATTTGCCTCTCATTTCTATGTACATCAAAATAAATTAAAAAAACGAAATAAAGAAGTTATTGTACGTACTTTCCCTAACTATTCTTCACATTCACAAGGAAAGAATTATCCACAATACTGCAAATATCAACTTATCAAATACAAACCTTGGCATACACAGCTGTCCAATGCATGGAATAATCTTCCTGACACAGATGCCACATACATTACAGCTTATCATGATTTTCTTAAAACTGTCAATGCACAGCAATGTTTACCACAATTGCAGGAAGAGCTTGAACACATAGAACGTTATCTTCATGATCACCAAGAAATAGAAAATGACATAACATTTACACAAAACACATTACACAATGATCAAGATGATTGGATGCTACTATGTCAACGAAGTATGACTTTTCAGCATCAATCTGAAGGTGAAAATGTACACTCAGATGCAGATGACCTATATTGGCAACAATCAGAAACCAGTCTCACACAACAAGAAATTATTGAAAGTGCCAATTGGATTTATCTCAAAAAGAAGGAACATCCTGGTTTACTATATCAAATGGAATCAACAGCAGTAATAAACATCAGTGCACTGAACAACGAACAACGTTTGGCTTATGACATAGTACACAAGCATTACACACATAGCTTGAATGAAGACACTGCTACTGTAATACCTAATGCATTACATATGATAATATATGGTACAGCCGGTACAGGTAAATCTTACCTCATACACGCAATATCATCATTACTAAAAGAATCATGTTTTCTAACAGCAACTACTGGTATAGCAGCATTCAATATACATGGTATGACAATTCATTCCCTCTTACAATTACCAATACGACAACTCAGAAATACAGAATTAAAAGGTTCATCACTTATACGGTTACAAGAAAAACTAAAACACAAAAAGTATATTATCATAGATGAAATGTCAATGTTAGGTCAAAGAGGACTTTCATGGATAAACAAACGTCTCAAGCAAGCAACAGGACATTATGAACAACCATTTGGTGGACTATCTATCATACTTATTGGAGACTTTGCACAATTACCACCTGTTGGTGACAAACCTCTATACATTTGGCCTAATACACAGAACCAAGATTACAATGATGGGTACCTCCTATTTAGACTATTCAATACCGTAGTGCAACTCAAACAACAAATGAGGCAAAATAATTCAACACACAACTTTAGAGAGTTATTAACAGCAATACGCAATGGACACATAACTCAACAACATTGGCATACTCTTTTAACAAGGACACCAACTAATGTTTCTAATTGCAGAGAATTTCAAAATGCTACTCACTTATTTTTTGATAAGGAAAGTGTTACACAACATAACTATAAAATGCTACAAAAACTTGGAAATCCTATTGCGAAAATTGAAGCCATCAACTCAGACAACATAGCAGCTGCCACAAAATCAGATGAAGCTGGGAATTTAGATTCTATTGTTTTCCTATCAAAGAACTCTAAAGTCATGCTAACTTCAAACTTATGGCAACAAACAGGACTATGCAACGGTGCCATAGGTATTGTAAAAGATATTTTATATAAAGAAAACCAAAAACCACCTTCACTTCCAATCTCAATACTAGTAGAATTCAACAAATACAAAGGACCAGCATTCATAAGTGAACATCCTCTCTGGGTACCAATTCCACCCATTACATTTGAATGGATGACTAATACTATACATTCACGAAAGCAAATACCACTCAGACTGTGTTATGCAATGACAATTCATAAATCACAGGGTCAAACATTAGAAAAAGCTGTTATTGATTTGGGAAATAGTGAAAGAACTCCTGGCCTCACATTCGTAGCACTATCACGACTAAGACGACTTGATGACATTTTGATCAAAGAAATGACTTTCAAGAGACTTGACAGCATTTCAAAAAGCAAACACATCATGGCAAGAATCAATGAAGAAAACCGCCTGGAAACAATTCATGCAACACTTCAATCTACATCTCGTACACATACATAAACATATGAACTAAACAAAATATGTACACACAAGTAAACTGCATCTCACATATGCATAATATTTTCATCACAAAGCCCATTTCAACTGAATTCATTACCAAAACACATTACTTAGTCAATTGCTTCCACAAATGTAGCAAAATTGGTCATCTAAGAATACATCGAAGAATTCCAGCTAATATAATACATTATGTAAATCACATAATATACACTTAAGTTAATACTATCATCTATAGGTATATCAGTTCAAGGTCAGTGAATATATATAGTGAATAAATGTCCATACATACATATAATACTTACTTTGATTTACATCTACAGTACTTCTGATCTTTTCTTTACACATGATACAGGCCATAGAACATCCTGAAGATACAATTTCTGGCAAAAGCTGACCTTCATACACTCATCAAATTGAATACATGGATTTCAACATCCCATCTCTATGTAAGTAATAAGTATCCATAATATTATTATACATAATGCAATGCCTATTCAAATTTCACATACAAGTCACAGTACTACAAATCAATTTCCCTTTTCTTCCGTACTTCCTTATCCTATTTCCTCCACTTCCTTTTCCTATCTCCTATACTTTCTGTTTTATTTCCTGTACTTCCTGCTTGCAAGGCAACTATTAATATCCCATTGCCATTCATTTCCCCTGACAACATTCCACCTATACTATACCCCACATTGACATCTTTACTAATTCCTTGATATCTGTTACCAAGGTGACAAACTCTGTACTTCCTTTCATATTTCCTTTCCTACAAATATAAAAGCTTGCACTGAATTTCATCAATCTTGCTTGTTGTTTAGTACATAGCTACCATTAAAATTGAAAGATGGCTGAAAGTTCAAGTGAATATAAAGGAAAACGACCAGCGACAACCACTTTGCAAGCACCAGAGGTACCTATTTCCCCTAAGAAAGCAATTGTGGACGACATACGTGGTAATGCAAATGTTGAAGGTTTAGTCACACATCTATCACCTATGAAGAAGAAGAGATCAGACCACTCACCATACTTTGATGGTCAACTCTCAGACGGTCAGCAGCTGATAAGATTTGTGGGATTCTCTGAAGCACTGCACGAAGACTTAGCCAGATTCCATCAGACAAGAGAAACCGTCCTAATGAAAAACTGCAATCTATACAAAGGGAAGAATGACAAAGAAACACAGCTATTTATTAACACTGGAAAAACTACCTTTGAAAAATCTGATTCTGTCTATGACATAAAACCAGATTGCAGCATGATGAACACTACCATTACACTAGACGAAACACCATTGCTTCAGAAGTACACAAAAGTCGACTTTAAAGCCAAAGTGATAACTGTAAAAACCCCAATGACAGTGGGACATGCAACAAAGAAGACTATTCAAAAAGTAATCATTGCTGATACAACAAAAACTGCCACTTTACAATTGTGGGAAGAGGACATCAACACTCTTGATGAAGACACTTCATATCAATTCACTAACATTACCGTGGGTGAATTTTATCAAGAAAAGTATTTTACATTTACAACAGAATCATCTGCCACACAAATACCTGATATTGCAAATGTTGCCGACCATGACGATGACATGCAAATGTCACACAACACCAGCAAAGAATGTGATGATGCCATCGTAGTTGGTGTTACTAATTTCCAGCAAAATGCAAAGTGCTTGACAAGAAATTGCAAGGGAAAATTGAACATGTCTACTACAAACAGCAAGATAGCAACTTGCGAAAATTGCCAGATGATTCAAAGACTTGATCAGTGCGAAACAATCATAACAGCCAAGATCCTTGTTAAAGCACCAAGCCTGCCAGCACCGCTAAACCTTTTTGCCAGCAGCCTCCACCTCTCCACCATTGCTAACCTCCCACAAGAGGATGTAACACAAGAGGCCCTACTTCTATCTCAACCATTCAGCCTGACATACAGAGGAAGTACACTTAGTGGAGTGTATCGCAAAATGTAACCATCGTAACAGCTCATAACAGATGATCTTGTGTTTCCAGGAATAACTTGTCTGTTGTGTTTGTATTTGTGAAATTCACATTGATCTTACACTTTTCATTCCCATGATGACTCAATCCATACCTTTAATTTCGATTTCAAGAATAATTCTTGATTTTTCAAATTTATTACTGATCCTTATTGTACAGATTTTTCATGTTATGACAGCTACAATCTATTGATTTAATTTCAATTTTTACTAATCAATATTGTATGGATTTTTCCTCTTATGATACAATTTATAGATTTAATTTCAATTTCAAACCAAATTCTTAATTTTGAACTTCATTACAAACTAAAATTATTATACTGAGCTAGCTAGCTAGCTACCACACATTAAACTTGCAAACTTTAGCTACAAACCATAAATATAACATTATTTCACAGATATCATAATAATACCTATTAATGATGATCAAATACCTTCACAATGATGACTTTTTATAACTTCCTTCGAACTTCAAAATACACTAATTCATTGTGACAGTATCTATGATGTAAACATACGCCAAACATGCCGCCATTTTAACTCCACGTACGTACCTAGCGAGGTCCTGAACCACGTTCACACCTAGTTATTATTATGTGGAGTATCATCTGATTTATGACAAGTGCTACAGTGGACAGCTTGGCAAACCAAACCCAGGGTATGCCTTTTTGTTATTGAAGTGGACCATGTATGAATCTGCCGCTACAGTGTGACATTCTAACTAATATGCAGCAATGCTTGATTTATTATATAACTATTTGTATCATGTAGAATTACTGCTTGATATGTTCTCTCATTAATTATTGCATTCTGCATAATACACAACTTGCATACTGTAACCGTATTAACTGTATGGCATATTAACTTGATATTGATAACAAACAGTAAATATACAATATTTACATAAATAACTTGGTAATGTTTGCTATAATTATAGTGCAACAAGGAATGTCAATACTAAATGCATTATGTTTCTGGTACAATTACGTAATTGTCATTTCATAAATTGAAACTACTTCCCTTCTGTGATTAATATTATCAATGCTTGGGAGAAAATATAAATAAAAATGCTTTGCACCTTCTGGCGTAACTCATGGGAGTGGGGTCATGTCAATCTGGTCAAGCCCTAGATACCATTGGGAACTAAATTTTGACATACTTTCCATTACCATTTGTGGCCTCCCATAGCAGTTATATAAGCTGTTTACGCAGTTGATTAGTGTATACTAATGTATGAGAATATTAGTGAATTATCAGTTTTGAATCTAAATTTGATGTAAGCAACGAAACAATGCAGCCATTCTATTTTCCAAATCACACTAAAAACATATCTGCTCATCCACATTCACACATTGATGCCATACATGGTGTTGGTTGTAAGCAGATCAATTACTATCATGTATATATAATAAATTCTATATTCTGTTGCTAAGTAGGTACATGTGGCTTACATTTGAGTCCAGATATAATTATTGCAAAATTTCAAAATTTCATTGTATTATCATTGCATATACAACTCCAACAATGTTACAGTTTCTAAACAAGCATGTCCTAAACTATAAACACACATACTCCATGTTTACTGTTTCAACCCCTGGCTTGTAAATTTTATCTTTACGTATGGATATGCATATGTGTATATGTGTGTATGGTGGTGCAAGTATGTGTGTATGGATTGTGTATGTCTGTGTGTGTGTGCGCGTGTGTGTGTGTGTATCCTCATCGGTATTAATATTTGGGCTATAATGCATCACTGGAGAGGCCGTGGTGACCAGCATTAAAATTTGACATTATCTTGCTGGTCACCACGAGATCCATAGTGCATTCAGGAGGGTGTTTATGCATCATTGTTTGTGTTGTTAAGTTTGATATGGACACTGGGCAACCCACGGCCGCAGTAACTAGCAATAGAATGTAGAATGCCCTGTGTGGTTTCCACGAGGACTATTATAGAGCAATTGTATATTATTGGAATGTACATGCAAAAGTATATTAATTATTATAATATGTATCATATTATAGACATTGGGGAGCCTCTAAGATGGCAACAAAATGTATGTATCTCGCTGGCCATCACCAGCTTCAGGAGGATGTACAAGCCTAACTATTTGTACCAAGATGCACAACGTGTACACTAGACATGCTGTGGTGACCAGTGGTAAAATTTGTCTTTTTGCTGATGGTCACCATGACGTCAGTAGCACATCCAGGAGGGTGGGTATGCATCAGTGTTGTTAAGTTTTATGTGAACACTGGGCAGGCCATGGTGATCAGTGAAAAAATAAATATTACCTAGGTTCTCACTGTTCTTTAGAGAATAGGATGCAAAAAATTGTCATCTTGTGTAGCTAGTATGGATTTTTCTATCTTTAACTGGATATGGTAACCACCATTAGTATATATGTATATGGGCATGTGAGTGCATGTATGTGCATGTGCGTACATATGTTTGCAAATATGAGTCTGTGTATATAATATTATTATGATGCATCTACAAGTGTTAGTGCATGTAGATAACATTATTGATTATAATAGGGTACCATCTAATTTATGACATTTTTTTTGCTACAGTGGACAGCCTGGCCAAGCAAACTGAAGGAATCTCTTTATGCAATTGAAGTGGACCATGTCTGAATCTGCAGCTGCAGAGGGAAATTCTAACTATATAATATTCAGCAATGCTTCATTGAATATATTATATATAACTGTTGTTCATGTCGAATTATCACTTAAAGGGTTCTATCATCATTACAATCTGCATAATACACTACTTGCATACTGTAACTAATATTAACAGTATTAACTGTGTAATATATTAATTTGATATTGATAACAAACAGTATAAACGTCCAATATTTACAAAAAAAATTGGTAATGTTGCTATAGTGTAATAAGGAATATCAAAGTACAAATAATATATTTCTGGTACATTTATTGTAACTATCATTTCACAAATTGGAATCAATTCCCTTCTGTGTGTTGACCACCAAGCCCTTGTTCTTGGCCTGGTAGGAAAACATCTGCACACCAGTGGAGTCCATGGCTATATAGTTAAGCCTCACTCCACATTTGCTCTCAAAGATTGACACATGTCCTCCTCCAGAACCCTTCATAGCAGTCCTTTTCAGAGGCTTTGAAAGATCACGTTATTTAGCTGGTCACCACAAGGTCCTGTATATAGCACATGCAGGAAGGTTTTCATGCATTTGTGTTGCTAAGTTTGATATGGACACTGATCGGCTCGAGATAACCAAAAACAGAATGTGAAATCACCTGGGTGATCACTACAAGGTCTATACCACCTATATTAGAATGTACTTTCAAATTTTTAGCACCTTCAAGTGTAGTAACAGTATTATATTAATTCTGCATGTGTGTGGCCAAGTACATATATATACATAGTTCAGGTGCTTACATAGATACATGTACATTGAAGATGTAGTTGATTATTAAAAGAACGACAGGTTATACGGCAGTAGAGGAGGTGATAGTGGTGAGTGTAGGACTGGGACGGTGGAGGTGATAGTGGTGTGTGCATACTGGGTCATGCAGGTGATAGTGGTAAGTGCATAACTGGGACGGTGGAGGTGATAGCGGTGAGTGCATGACTGGGACGGTGGAGGTGATAGTGGTGAGTGCGTGGCTGGGACAGTACAGATGATAGTGGTGATTGCATGACTGGGACAGTGGAGGTGTAACCCTAGCTACATCTGGAAGTTCTTAACATCTTCAATGTGTGGGAGAGAATAGTAGTAAAAACGCTAAGCATCTTTTTTGGTGTAGCTCATAGCAGAGTGGCCAAGTTAAGGTGATACGCAGTCCATATTATGTGGAATATTAAGTGTTGGGTTGTGATAGGATTCTAGAGCATTCTGTATTAAATCATTATTGTATTTATATTTATACACCTATCTCTTTATAACAGTTAAGTAGTCTAGTAGTTGAGTAGTTGATTAGTGTATATTTATTATAGTATATAAGTGAATCATCAGTTTTGAATAGACCATCACAATACATGAATCAGATGAATACATGAATGGGATGATTCAAGATTAGAAATTTTCAATTTTAAAGTCAATTTTGTAGACATCACATGGTCTAATCTAAGAGTAACTGTATAAAAATCAATGCTGACATAACAGTTTCAGTTAAAACTTGTTAGACCAAGTCCAGGATTATACAATTCAATTACAGTAGCTTAGAAGGGAGACTTTATAATGATACTCTTTTCTAGTGTCTTTATTCTCCACTGTTTCAACGCCGTGAGTATAGTACTAGCTTCTTTTCAAAGTAATGGGGCATTCTCTCAAGAAAGAGTCTTCTGGGTGGCTCCATCTCTGGACCAATGTGGTAGCATGACACCTTGCAACACACTAGAAGAATATCAAAGGAACTCCACCGTCTTCTCCACGTCTCACTCAACATGGATCTTTCTGAAGGGAGGACACTTCATGGCAAGATCAGACATAGTTATCTCAGGAGCAACTAACATCACATGGACAGGAGAAAAGGACTGTGTAAGTGGGAGGGCTGAATGTGTACTTTATATAGCAGCTGAATGGGTTGAAGGATACTTCACATGCATACACATGTACATGATTATGATAAAAAATGCAGAATTAGTGTCAATTAAAGATATAAAAGTAACACATGAAAGGGAACAGCTACTTACCAGATATAAAAGTACAGGCAAACAGTCATCAAACAACAAAGAGGGGTCGTGTGTACTTCAAGTTAGAAATGTTCGAACACTCAGAATAACTTCAATCAGCTACATTTTTTCAACTAATTTGTTCTTACGTGGAAATTGTATTGAAATCCACCAGCCTAGCGGAAGCTATGACATTGTCAACAGCACCATACAAACAAGTGCATTTAGTATCCAAGCTAAGAAAATGGGTAGATGGGGTACAAGTATGGACAGTGAACCTAGTATTCTCAGCCTGAACATAATGTATAGCCACTTCCTATATGGGATATTTGGCATAAATGTTGGTGGCAGCGATAATATTAACTATCACTATGTTGGCATAACAATTACAGAAAGTCAGTTTATAGGACTTAGTGGAAACCTCATAAAAATGTTGGACAGGTCCGGCAGGAAATTATCAGAAATTAAGATAACAATAGGTCAGGATAATGTGGCTCTGATTATAGAGAGGAATTTATTTCTTGGAAGCTCATCTACAGTGATAGGACTGCAACTACCAGTGTTTCTGTATCAGAACAAAACTCAAGACACAATTACTATAAAGCAATCCAATGTTTCCGCTATGTTATATAGAAGTTGGTTCAATCAACTAAAACAATTTAAACTGGATTTTCAGTTTCACTGCCCACATGATTGCAATATCACTACTTGTAGTGAACGCACAGTTACATATCCTATGGTTACCATCAAACGATCATTTATGGGATGTTTTGGTGGATGTCAGGCAGTATTACCAAGGCTACCAAAGTGTTCTACTGAAATAATGATGTCAAACTATCATCCTGTTACTATTGCCATAATGAGCACTATATTTCATAATATCGAATATAGGTATCAGGCATCATCATATTTACTCTCCTTTAATGGGTTCAGTTGGCTCAGGGCATCATTAGAGGGAGGCAATACTATAATACAACGGTCATACTTTCCTGAAGCTAAAGGTTTAATTCTTGAAGACAGCGATTTACAAATATATGGATCCAATAAAGTAGACCATGAATTGCAGCAGAAAATGAAATGTACGGATAAACTTTGTAATGAGGGATCCCTGGTCGGCATACTTTTGTCTTCAAATTCCCATTTACTGCTATCAAGTAACTCGAAACTTCAACTCTTTGGCACACTAACATCAACACTTTATGAAAGTATCACTCTGATTCGCATAACAAATCACATAAATGAAACTTTTGAGGATTTTGTAAACTGTAAGGTATTGAAACCAGAAACATGTCCTGGATTGTGCTTCTTTCAATTCATAGATGAATATGGCAGATATGTTAAAGAAGAGGAGTTGGAGTATGTGAGAGGATTGCTTTATACTCCACTTAGAGATCTACTAGTAAAAGTGGGATACAATACTACATCTCTAATATCAATAGTAAATGGACACTTTAATAAATGTAGACTTAATACTCTGTCAGGAACCACCGAAGTGTCCAATAATATCTTAAATAGAACATTCTCCTATGATGTCAGCCAAGATGCAACTGTTCCTTATGAGATATGTCTATGCAAACCTGATGAGCCAAACAACATAATATTATGGAATTGCAACCAAACATCATCTCTCTCAGTGTATCACGGACAGAAGGTACAACTATTGGTTACTCTTCTTGGAGATTTCAGAAAGATCATCAATACCTATCCTGAGGTTGTTATTACTAACGTTGATGAAGAAGAGAGTAAATTGAGTACACGAGTGAGGGTATGTACATCTGTGTATTCACAGAGTGTGGGGAAACCCAATGAGACGCATGTACTGCATCTGCAAACAACTCATGAAGTTTTCAGAGAATACACTCTCAATCGCTATGTTAAGGTACACATCCTTCCCTGTCCTCCAGGAATGATAGATGTTGGGACAACATGTTCTTGTAATACTCTATTGAATTACACTGACTTTGTTTGTAACATCACCAACAATGTTGGTTACAAAGCAAAGACACCTCATCGATGGATAGGACAGGGCAATGATAGGGACAACAACACTGTCATCATTGCTACCTATTGTCCATCCTTCTTCTGTAACTCCTACCTCACAGAACACGGAGTGACACTGGATGACCTAGCAGATGATGTACAATGTGATAACAACAGAGGAGGAATAATGTGTAGTCAGTGTCTTGGTGGAAAGAGTGCTGTATTTGGATCTTTCCAGTGTCACTCCTGTTCATATGGATGGTTGGCATTAATTCCTCTATTTGCACTGGCAGGGATTGTCATTGTTGTCATCCTCTTCACCTTCAACCTCACTGTACTCCAAGGAACCATCAATGGAATTGTCCTGTACGTCAACATCCTAGCACTCATGGATGACTTTTTGGAAGAATTTTCTGTCAGACCTTTACGTGTTCCACTAGCATTCATCAATTTTGATCTTGGATTCACCTTGTGCTTCTTTCATGGCATGGATGAATTTACGAAAGCTCTTCTTCTCTTTGCATTTCCTTTCTTCCTTATTGCCATATTGGTTGCCATAGTGATCGCAGCTGTCAAGTTTAACCTCAAGATCTTCAGAGTGCCTTTTATTGCCAACAGATCTGTTCCAGTCCTGGGGACCATCATGCTACTCACCTACACTGACCTTGCTTCAGCCATCATCACTGCCTTACGATTCACCAAAATTCATGACGTCACATCAGGAAATTACCGCACAGTGTGGCTCTACCAGCCTGAACTGGTGTATTTTAGAGGAAAGCACATTGGACTGGCTGTCATTGCACTTCTTGTATCTGTGGCCTACCTCACTCCCTTTACTATCACTATGCTCCTTGGAGACTGGCTGAGGAGGCACATTCGAAAGCTATGGTTCAGTCACTTCATGGATGTACTTCATGGAGCATTTAAGTGGCCGATGGGATTCTTTTTTGGGTTGAGACTCCTCGTCAGGATTTTACTAATCACTGTCAGTATTTCAGTCAGCAGTACTGAAGCTTTTGCCGTAAGTATTGCAACAACTGTTATCATACTACGTATACTGCAACAAATATTGCAACCTTTTAAATCGACTGAGCAACACGAGATGTACCTTCCACGACACCTTGTAAGGAAGATACCAGTGAGATTCGTAAAGTTAATCCACCTTGTCAAGAAGCTACAACCATCTCTCCTCGACCGCCTATTTCTTGAAAACATACTTGTTCTCAGTATTGTCATGCTCCTGACCTCCAAGACCGACCATGTCATCTTTCCAAAGGTTATCGTCAATGTTTTTCTGACCATTGCCATCATCCAAATAACAGCTATTATGATCTACCATGGTTATAAATTTTTCCCTGTCCCAAAGAAAGCTAAGAAATGTTTCAGAAAATGTCGAAAATGTCTAGCAAAGAGAACTCGTAGCATAATGGAACACTACAAAAGGAACAAAGACAGGCAACAAGCAGTTCAGGATTCACCAGTGATCATCTATGATATCAGGGATCTGGTACCGCCAGCAGTGGATGAAAGTGACTCGGAGAGTGAATCCGAGAGTGACAATGATTCAGAATGTGAGAATAAAGTTGAAATGGGAACTACTACATCAGCATCACCTCTGCAGGAGAAACTGCTGTCTAAAAGTGAATAACACATTAATTGGTTATGGATATAAGCTGGTCAAGGAATTGTATTAATTTCATAATTATTGAATCAAATCCTAAATTTGATATAATATTTTGTTTGGTTTTGTGTGTATTAAGATTATAGGTAGCATACTCAGGTACAAGTCAAATTGTATATTTACTTCATATAATTATCGTTCCTGTAAATTGTATTTTACCCTCCATATGAGCCTTATAGGCTACTGCTATTATATATATTCATCACATTAATAAACATATAGTATCACTTTTCATAAGTACTGTATATGTAACAGCTTATCATTGACATCCCTCCATTTGCTTGCATGTATTCATTCCAATTATGTATAATATATTATAGTAGTAACCATGCATGCTCAAATGAGTATTGTACTAGTTTATTGTTATTATATGCATTATAATTCATTGGGATTAAATAATAATTTTGTATTATTAATTTATAATACATGTATATGACTATATATATTGTTATAGGGTGTAGTATATACCAAGTACATTATATTATCATGCGCACAAACATAATTTTGTCCATGTTGGTCTTACATCATTGTTTGTATGACATTGTGCATG
>OZ026557.1:3375000-3377500 GCA_964020155.1 Chondrilla cf. caribensis | reverse complement strand
TTGTGCTGTTGATGCATGACAGAATGTTCTGCTTATGGGCTGCAATAATCAATTATGATTCCAGAAATGAGAGTAAATGAATTTTCTTGAATTATCTCTTCGAATTTGTTGTATTGTATTGCAGTGTACCATCCATGGCCGGTCGCTGGCAAACAATTAAATCCTATCCGCAATGGACCGCCGAATGCGACAAAAATAGAGCAGGTCGTATACGTACTAAACGAGTAGATCCCGGGTGCTCTTTAGATAATGCAAGATATTCGCGCTCAGAATTATCGATAAGGCAAACGGGACCAACGCCTTTGTGTTACATTTCGGTGACGCTATGTGCAGTAGTAAAACATCCGCCATTTTAACTATAGTCGGAGAACCAATCACATCCACACGCTAACTCGTGACTTTGTCCAGCCTAGTACTCAACGCAAACCGTCAGTTCGATATGGACCCTCTAACATGCACATGTATACGTACTGACTGCTTGAGAAAGAAACATACAAAATGCGAAGAAGAGCTTCTCGTTGTCAATGCTAACTCGCAAACAAACAGAAGTTGTTTGTGTCGGGATTGGCTGCCATTCATCCCTGCCCGGTACATCCTTGCCGTGATGATGTTCTTTGGCTCGTTTGTCTTGTACGTACTTCGTGTCAACTTGAGCGTGGCGGTGGTCGCCATGACCAACCAAACAGCGGATAAACCGAACGCGGGAGGTGCCAACGATACCAGTTCTTGTACACCCACCGCCCCAGTCTTTTTCTGGGACAACAACCAGCATGGTAGATGGCGGGCATCGTGTATGTACTGGATGTTGTCTACAGACTGTGCTGTGAGCATGGCATTGTGTACAGATCGACTGCAAGTGTTGTGAACAACATTGTGTACAGACTGTGCTGTAAACATGACATTGTGTACAGATCACCTGTGCTGTGATCAACATTGTGTACAGACTGTGCTATAAACATGACATTGTGTACAGATCGTATCAAACATTATGTACAGTTCAACTGTGCTGTAAACACCATTGTGTACGGTGTGTGCTGTCATGGCAAAATTTGAAAGTCTCCCGAGGTCAAAATTCCCCAGCAATATTCCATTTTGTAGGATAGGATGATGGTGCTAAATTTTGACCTATGTTTGTAGGACATTTTCAAGATACAATATTTATCCTACCAACCACAAATCATCCTACTTGTGAATATCATAGAAGTGGAATCCTTGCAAAAAATTGACCTGAATAAGATTGACAGTGGTCATTATTTTTCATGTGGTACTATAAACATGGTATTGCATGTGACAGATTGTACTAAACATTCAGATTTACTCTCAACATGACATTGTGTAAAGACTAGTACAGTATGAGTTAGTTAGTGCAGTGAATGTTCTCATTAATCCACCACCACTTTATCTGCCTCAATTCCCCAGTTCAACTGATTATCCAGTTAACCCACTCAACTCAATCATCCACCATATCATTGAAAATGAATTGTGGCAGATTAATGAGTATTCACTGTATGCGTATTATAGTCATATTAATTTTGTAGATATCCCAATCAGCCTCATCTTCACATTTCATGGTAGCAATATGATGGACCTTGTATGCCTAGCCTTCTCGCCTACTTAACCCTGTTGGACAGTCACAAGGTGTGGGGTGTTCAAAACTGCCTCTTTATTCTCATTCCTACCAATAACTCACTGTTTGGCTGAGATGTGTGGGTGTGGTCACAAGTGTTCACGGCTTATTAAGTACCTTGAAGGACACACAAATCTGTACTTCTTATCAGAGGTACTTGCTATCAGTACTGGTTGACATGTACATGAGCTAGGGACTGAGTGAAGTGTCCTCACTAAGCAGGAGTATGTACTTACTTAACAAGATTCACAAGTGTTCCTGTACAATCCAACTAGCTTATTAAGTACCTTGAAGGACAAATCTGTACTTCTTATTAGAGGTATATACTTACTATCAGGTTGATATGGTGTACATGAGCTAGGGACTGAATGAAGTGTCCTCACTAACCAGGAGTATGTACTTACTAAGCAAGTTGCACTGTATCTTTATGGTTGTCAGTCACAGCTGCTGTTTTAGTGGCAGAAGGCCAGTAGTGGAGTACACATCAAACTGCATGGCGATAAAAACTACTTTGGTATTGTAGCAATAATCCTTTTTTGACATGTTTTCTTTATCACTTCTTTCTAGCTCTGATTCTTTCTGCCTTTTTCTATGGCTATCCATTCTTTCAACTACCTGGTGGCTACCTTGCAACACGATTGAATGCGAAGTATGTGTTTGGGTTAGGGATCTTCCTGGCATCTCTCCTGAGTCTCCTGACTCCTCTGGCAACAACTGCAACTACCAGCATAGTACCACTGGTGACAGTCAGGGTCTTGCAAGGATTTTTAGAGGTGCTTGTTTGCTTATTGGTAGATTGTGCAAGTGTGTGTGTGTGTGTGTGTGTGTGTGTGTGTGTGTGTGTGTGTGTGTGTGTGTGTGTGTGTGTGTGTG
>OZ026557.1:3357500-3370000 GCA_964020155.1 Chondrilla cf. caribensis | reverse complement strand
GTTTATTGTTTTATTTCTCCAAATTTGGTAAAGCGTGGGCGTTATTTATTGTTTCATCCCGCCAAATATAGCACTGGTCTTCTGGTCTACTGTAAATTAGAGGAATATCCCCATTTAATCTATTTGTACCTCCAAACAGTGTTCATGAATGTCTAGTGGATAGCTCAAGTTTGGGTCCGGTATAATTTACGGACGATATGGCCATGACGGACCGGACCGTCCGGTGTCCGATAGTACAATGGTATAATTTACGGACCACGTGTAATACTTGTGGAGACTACAGAAGGTGGACTCCAAGGAGGGCCTGGAAGACCAGTTCGTTGACAGACGACGGAGGCTACAACGGACGTCATATCGTGGCCGTTATTCCATTCTCTTAGCGGGAGCAATCTAGTCCTTCAAGTAAAATGGTAAGTATGTATACTTAACTTAAAACCATAAATTATACCCTTCTCTGGTGCTGTGCCTATAAATAGAGTGGTGTAGATAGCTAACAGTGTTGTTTCATTGTTACATTGTTAGTGGGAATTAAAATGTACGTATTTGATTAAATAAATTTAAAAGAAAAGAACATTGTGTAAGTGAATAACTAGTATGAAATAAAAATAAATTATCATGTTACTTACAAGACATGCAAGACCATTCAGTGTCCTCTGACTCCATGAAGTACTTGGGGGGCACCTTGCAACACTCTCTGTGGTACCATTCCATATGCACTTGTTGCAATCTCTCGTACCAGTCTGAGCTTGTGTGTTGGCATACCTGTTTTTAAAGGGGAAGAATGAAAGTTAATAACAGCATAGGCGTAGGAGGTGGGGGGCACTGCCCCCCCCGAACTGGCTGGTAACACAACTGGGCAAAAATTTGACTATACAAATGATAACTAGACCAAATAGGTGATTATACCTACTACTCACTATAATGAATGATTAAATACGTACGTCCAAGCACTACATTAGATCTTTGACTGACCTAGTGATGTAGTAGCTGTGGAGCCCAGGGGCCAAACACTCTCAGTTTGTTCTCGCTTGCAGACTCCACTGTCCTTATGTCTGTCTGGATGTTCCACATGGTTGATTCCTCATCTCCACACTTATACCTACACACAAGAGGGGTGGAAAGTTGTTTAATGGTTGGTGAGTGAATTAGTATGTACATTGCAAGGTAGTTCAATGAACATAGTATAACACTATAATACATGTATACGTATGATCCCCAGACAAGTACAACTAGCATACATAGGTATACACATAATATGAATTCATGTACAAACAAAAGTACGTACAGGGGTTCAAATACTGTTTGACAGTACATCTGTACATAATATGTATATATATCTAACCCTGCACTTCCCTTGTACTCCCTAGTTATGTACAGTATAATATTGTTATATGCCTATTTACAGTATATAGACACATGTATGTACATAAGTACTTCTGCCTTCTCTGAATATCTACTATTTCCCTCTTAACCAATACACCACTCTCCCTGTACCTCACAATACACCACTCTCATGTACCTCACAATATACCACTCTCCCTATTTCATTTGATTTCCCTCGACCAGAAAACTTACCTCTTCCTCTAACTCCCCCATGCCATTCGTGGAAACTACCTCCGAAGACTCACCCCCCCCCCCTTCTCCTCGAATACTCAAAGGAGAAATATTTACTTTATTTCCTTTCTTTGCATTCTTAGGCAGCTATAGTGAAGTTATTGACGAGTTTACGCGCTTCCTAACGATGTCGTTATCTTCGCTCTCCGTGGTTTTCGATGAACTTTTCTAGCTAATGGACTGGAGGTGCTCCATGAAGAACCGCAATTGAAATTTAATGCTAGTCTTTCACCTTTTGGAGGGGTACGAGATCACTTTCGCCTTACTAATCTTCTTCTTGACAGGTTGAAGGAAGCACCCAGTGGTCGTATTGTTGTTGTCTCCTCTCTTGCGTACAAGTGGGGAAGGATCAACTTTGACGACATCAACAGTGAGAACAGCTACAATCCTTGCTGTGCTTATGGGCAGAGTAAGCTAGTAAACAACCTCTTCACTGTTGCTCTGGCTGAAAGACTACAAGGGACCAATGTTACTGTGAATTGCTTACGTCCGGGGATCATCAGGACTGAACTCGGGCAGTACATGTTGCCAACTATACCACTGTGGAGGAAGGTGTGTGTGTGTGTGTGTGTGTGTGTGTGTGTGTGTGTGTGTGTGTGTGTGTGTGTGTGTGTCAGTCACGATGAATATGAATTCCTCCTTGACAGGTACAGACAACCTACGTAGTACAAGCACATACCTGGTATACATCTTGTATTATGATTCCTAAAAATAAAAATTGTATTATTATCATATTCCTGTATGTGGTTGTAGCCTATTAATAAGGCTTCATGTGGTATAATGCATTTTATAATATAATTATGATATGAACTGATAGTATGGCCTTTCAATCAGCTACAGTTTATTAATATAACATTTGTATCAAGCACTTTATTTGAGTGTTACATATTATTATGGTTATTGTCAAAACATTTCCTTGGAAGGTTAAGATGCATTAACACTGAGTACATAATGTAATGCAATGAATAAATTACCTGACGTAGAAAACGCAATGTAACGTTCCGTAACCATAAACCAATTCACGTCGATACATAGTATATACGTAATATGGCCACAAGGAATCACAGAAGACGACTATTGCTGCTTCTGCTTTTATGGCAAAGGAAATGTCATAGTTCCTGATAAACTAAGTGTTAACTTCTGGTCTTATATCACCACATGCACTATCCAAACCTACAGAAATAATAATAATATGGGATAAACAACTCCTTGCATGGGAGGATGCAGCTGTGTGTGCTCTGCATTGTCCGTTGTGCTATGATGTCATATTAGTTTTGGGCAGAGCACATCAGAAGTTCCAAACCTATATATTAATAAATATGCTCAAGACACCTCTTTGAGAATTTATGTGTAACAATAAGTGTCTATGGTGCTAGGAGTAAATTTTGGTTTTATAGTACAACTCATTCCGAACCGATTAATGTACAAAAAATGGTCAACACACATACCTCCTTGGGAGGTTGTGTGTACTTAATAGTGTCTGTGGTGCTTTGGGCCCAAATTGTGGTCCACCACACTTTCCAGGCCTACATGATATTATATTATGCAATTGGCTCAAAACATGAACTGCTTTGGGAGGTTGTGTGTACTTAATAATGTCTAACAGGGTGGTGATATCGATATTGGGTCAAATTCCAGTCATATAGCGCAACACTTTCCAAAAAAATTAATGATGGAAACACCAGCTCCTTCTGAGTGTATGTACCTGGTATATCCCTTCACATTATAAAATAGCCAGATAGAAGAAAACATAATGAGGGAAATTATAATTAATTTTAGTGTCAACAGATACACATACTATGGTAGACTAAGTACTCACATTAATGTTTATAACAATTGTGTCCTATTCTCATAATCATAATATTATTATTATCCTCTATAATAATTTAGAGTGAATATATACTCCTTGATCTGCTGTAATTCATTATCAAATAAAATTAATATATTTTGGTAGATATAACTGAATATTACAACTTGAAGCTAAGGTTACATTGGTACTGGATATTGTCGCAGATAAAAAGATTTGGCTGATATATATATATATATATATATATATATATATATAGTGGTGGATTAACAAAAATTCATTGTCACTAAATGGAGTATATATATCACAATGAATGAACTTCCATCACGATAGTTACAGACAAACGTTCGTTCCATAAAATATATACTTAAAATATCATTATTGAACATTTGTTGCATAGATGTATCATTTAGAAGCTAATGGAGGTTTAGGTTTCTTTCCCTTTCGTTTACTTTTACTAGTAACATTTTTTGTGAGGATTTCATCTTGTGAGTGTGAATCCAGCGATGTAGCAATCTTTTGTGCATGTCCACTCTCTTTGATGTGCTGAAAGAGCTTACTTCTAGAAGGAAATACTGTTTTACACGTTAAACAGTGCAGTACTTGTGGAGGGTCACTGTGTTCTTGATGAAGATTCTGCACAACGTAATCAAAATTAACATTAAAGTAAACTAAAATGTGACAGTCATGAAAAAATACCTGTTTCTTTTGCTTTTTGCTTTTAGCTTTGTTCTGCTTTTTGGATTTTCCTTGTTTAAAAGATTCACTGCATAATTATGAGCAAGTGAAATTATTCAACTATGCATGAGCAGAGAATCAATACACAAATATATAGCTGTAGATACTAAACAGATGACTGTGGATCCCCGATTCAGAACTCCGAATGATGAAAATTTGATTCACGTACAGTTTTGCATTTGGGAAACACGAAGTCAAAGCATTTAAGATCATATGTACAACCATCAGTAATTACATTTTATAGATGGAAATCATAACCACACCCTCTTTACATCAACTAGTTAACCAATTATCCAACATAATTACTGAAACGAAATGATTCAGAAAATAAAATTAATGAAAACAAAGTAGTATGAAAGCCTTATAAAGGCTCCTGAAATCTCACATAACATCATATATGCATGACGAATATATGCATGTATACGTACCTGTACAATATAGACAACATACATTGCACCCAAGTTTAAGCATGTACAAATGTGTCAAATACAAGATATATATTTAGTTTTACATTAGAATAATATGGTCTGTTTCAATCTGAACATACCAAATAGTGTGTCAAAGCCATAATGTACCCCCCCCCCCTTTCTTCCCAAACATTTACTGTAACAATGAAACTCCACATTAATTTTAATACTTTTCGAAAAACAAGAAAAAAAAAGTTCTTTACTAACTCTTCAGAACTGTTTCCTGCTTTAAACACATTGGGCACCTATGTATAAAGAGAAAATACATGGGCATACATTATAATAATTATATGTGTATATCAATTTATATATGTACGTACGTATGGACTACATAGTAATTTCAAATGATGTAAAAGTAGACACCTGAATGATCAATAGACGACCCAGGCCTACTATACACTCAGTTGGACAGACATGGCATGTCACACTACCTTCATGTGCGTATATATATATTATATATAATATATAATATTATGTACTTATGTACATACACGTATCAGTCTGATACGTCCTGATTCATATGACAACATCAAAGAGACCATATACATAACAAATATATCTCCCGATCCCCAGATGTGACAGTTGATTAATAAATTATAGCTACCAAAGGTCAGCAAGTGGCTTATCTGGATACATGTTAATTATATCACCACTAGGAAGTAAACACAGGAAACAGATCCTTTGTAGGGCACACACATCGGACTTCACACTTGGTATCCCAAACAAAGGATTTATTTTTCAGGACACTACTACAATTATATTATGTAAATTGTACCAGCCAACGTAATGAAGTAAATACATGCATCTAGCCTATACTATGGATATACTGTACAGGACACGTACATTCCAATGTACAGCAAGGGGTCACCTTGTTAGGTTGCAACTAGGATGTAACAACCATGTTACAACCTGCTAACAACCGTGTTACAACCTATAGTCACAACCATGCCACAAACCGGTAACAACCTCACAATCAACTTACTACAACCTCCCACAACAGCCATGTAACAACCTAGTGAAACTGTACAGAAAACCTGGTCGACAATCACTTCCTCTCACAATTACTCATTTGTATACGTGTGCCTACATGAGTACAGGCACCTCGGCAATACATGCATGCATACACCTACATGAGATACATGTACCTGTGTACATAAATATAATACAAACACATACCTCCTCGTGGGATTCAGTGGGGTCCAACAGATCAGATTGCTTTTTTTGACTCAACAGGTGCACTCCAAATTGAAGTGAACCCTCCTCTTCACCACTGTCATCACTCTCCTTGGAATGGTGATGGCTGTCCAATGATGGTAGCCGTTGTTTTGAACGAGGTGAACTTTGAGAATTGCCTCCTTTCATTTCCCCTTGTACTGTGTCGATTTCATCACAATCCAAGAGGCCCTCATCGGATTCCATGTCATGAGAGTCTGCACTGCTGTCAGGTTCATCAAGGTGGCCTCTGCCTTTCAATCCTGCTTCTTCTTCTTCCATGGCAGCCTTCAAAAACATGGCATTATCTTTGTGCTTCTTGGACCTCTCGTGGTTCGATAATCTAACCCAATAACACATGCAAATCATTACACATGTGTGACGCATAGGAAGGGAAAACAAATCTAATCATGTAAGGTTACACAGTAGGATTAAAGTTTTGGTAAAGTGCTTTATGCTAAATCGTTTCAACCCGTGTGTGAATATCGACTTATGTAAACCACTAATTTAGGTAATTTGATGTGAATTTGTAGTCAGTGCAGAGTAAAGCACTTCAAGTGTAAATGATGTTGGAAGCTTAAAGCACTTATTATGATATATACATGTTGGCCAGCTGTACGTAGTAACAAATGGAACCGGTGCCCTTTATTACAAATTGTATTAAATTCTCTTTCAATGTACTTTGTAAAGACGTATTATGTATGTATATTATACAGTAATGGGTATGCATATAACCTTGATGTTCATACAGTGTAATGGCATAGTGGAAATGCAATTTCATAATACGTTACAGTGAACTGTAATCCAGTACTCACGCTTTTGGTGTCCTGAAGAATTTGTCACAAGCTACACAGTACAGGTCCTCTATATTCTCGTCATCTTCACCTGACGATCCCAGTGGATGGAAGAGGTACAGGTGGACACAGCAGCAGAAGAGAACAAAACACGACTCACATTCATCGCTAATGTCTACTTTACCAAACTCCGAATCCAAATGCTGCTCTAACCTCTCAAAGTCCTGTAATAGAAAGGACACAGGACATGTGTATGTATTATATAATTACACAATACATTGTGTAATACCACCCATTTGCTTTAGTACGAAATATAATGAAGATTTTTGTTTGATTTGTATTAGTGCAAATGAGAATGCTATAATACATATGAAGAATACAATAATACACTGTACACATGTACATTCATTCTCTGAAATGATCCTTGGGGTCAAAACATCTAGAAGATATGAATGGAACTTAGGACACTTTCTTTATATACTCCAAGAAGGAAAAGGGTTTTACCACACATAGGCAGGATGACGTTTGAAACACTTATTTTATCACTGACAGGGGAAAGATTTATAATACGTATGTTTTATATACATACGTATTATTAGAATACAAAACACTGTGTAATACTTCAAATCGAAAATGAGCCCATTGGGAGAATGAAACAAACGTGTCTACATTGTCAGTGAACATAATGGTGCATGGAGAACAAGCCTAGCTGGAATCTACTGTTGCCAATGAAACACACATATTTACAAACCTCCTTCAATTTATCCATAGACTGCCATTCCTGCTCCTGGTAACCTGATAGCAATCTGCACATGCAAAGCAAGCGACACTGAACATTCTTTGAACACATACGTACAGTGAAACCTCTCTAATCCGACACTCAATGGGACCTGAGAATATTGTTGGATTATGGAGTGCCTCTTACCATATGTATGGTGACTGTACCTCATATAATGGTCAGGTTAGAGAGAATGTTGGATTATAGAGGTGTCAGATTAGCGAGGTTTCACTGTATGTACATATTGTACATGTGTGTACCTGTGTATGAAGGCTATTGTAATACACATACGTGCAAATGTGTATCATCGTACTATGGTAAACCAGTTATGGCTCCCACGAGACTTCAGAGAACATTTACTTCATAGTTGGCACTATTTCCCCACTTCCTCAAGAGGCTCGAGATTAAGCACCAAGGGCTGCTTAACACACTCGGTCTAGCGTACCACCTAAAAGTGGCTAAATACCTCACTATAATATTATGTGCATATCTATTGCAAAGTAATTTTAATGAAATTGTGTATGGCTCGTTAGTGTTCACTGAGGTTATACAGCATACCGATAGCAGTAACCACTGTAAACAGGTCATTAATCCATTCTTGTGCTTGAACTAACAACCCTGGCTCTTTTACCGTAGGATACCTCATGTACAGACATAGGAAGAATCTTACTCTTTCTTCTTTTTGAATTCTTCTAATCTTTTTTTCTTGACAGTTTCTTGACGCAACCTTTCCTTTTCTTCCATTAACTCCTACAACAAGTATGTTATACACACGCACACTAGTGCACAAGAACATATTATACATACTATAAAATGCATATAAATGTACATACGTACAACAATATACATACACATGCATCCTGATTGGTGGCACATCAAGAAGACTGACAGGGATTTCCAGTTGTGATAATTGACTAATCAATTAGCTACCAAAAGGTCAGCAAGTGGTTAATCCTGATACATGCCATGAAGACACAGGAGATGGATCCTAGTGAAATGTAGGTGAATTCACCTTATGTTTATGTACTCTCTTGTCCCTTTTTCTCACAAATGACACAAGTTGCTAGACAATGGAAAATCAACATCATATACACATGGGTATGTACATATGCGCACGTAAGCATGCATGCTGTGTACTTGATCAATACACAATGGTTCTTTGAAATGGGTAGAACAAGCTACGGTTTGCTCGTGAAATGTAAGGCAGCTGCAAATGCCATGGTAGGCCTCTATGCGGTGTATAGGACGAAGAGAGGGGACGAGGAAGATTTCTGAGAAGAGACTCCTCCTTCTACCCTAATTTAACCCCGAAATTGTCTGACCTTGTGTATGTATGTAAGATGGACACATATAATGTACACATATATACACTGATTTGCCTCATCATACATGTACATATTAAGTATACATTTGTATACATATGCACATAGGTGAATATGCTGGTATGGTAGTTACGAGCACACAATATTCAAGAAAGGCCAATTACCCTAACGACTTCATTTCTCCTCTTCTTTGCAGCATCTCTCAGCTTCTTGTTGTCCTTTTCCATCAATCGCTGCACCTTCCTGTTGGGAGCATCACGGATGTCGTACTGGTCTTCCCAGAAGAACGGCTTTGGAGTTGAATAGCTCTGCCAGTAAGCATAGAAGGGATGAACTACCTTATCATAGTCGCTGTGCGCGTCGCCTACAGATCAAATATGGAGGTACAAATAATCAACTGTTGATCTAGACAGAGTGTATCATGTTTATATCGACTGTTATTATTATACATAATGACACACAATAGTTTAGTGTGTCAATAGATGGGGTAAGGCGATGAGAATAGGTGTCAATGATGGCTCCTTGGCCGGTTCATATCCAACATTACTGTGATAACCTTGTACTGATGATGCAAGGAAACCAGCTCATAAAGTCCACTCAAAGGACCAGGTGGTCTCTAAAGAAAGGTGTTTTCGTACAGTTTGCATATTTCAGTACGTTTACCGTAATAGAGACAACATAGTGGGTGGTTCAATCATAGTTACTTAGGACAGATGGCCTCTATGTAGAGGTAGTCTTTATATTGGGTTACACTGTATATCTATTGTGGGACATATAGAGGAGAAAGGGCTTATATGCCCACTTGAAATATACAGCCACTAAAATCCCACCAAAGGTTGGCATGGGTTCATCATCCTGGTCCATGTATTGACTGTCTTCTGCTGATACTTTCTCAAAAACTCTTCGATATGTTGTGTAGAAGCCCTTAACAGAGGGAATGGAATTTGTTATGATTATTACCGCACACATAATATACTTAGCATAACTATTACATAATATACATAAGTATACACACAATACTAGAATAATACCCACAAACGTACATATGTACACACGCACAGACACACACATACACAGGAGTGCATTCATACACATACACTCAACCAGGTAATGCTCACCTGTTCATCATCTCCAAATCCACTGTAAGTAGCAGCACTGAAGTAAGGCATGAGATCAATGCTATCATCCTTGAAATCAGAGCCAACTAAACATTGAGGATGGATGGATAAGATGATGATGTGTGTGCTATTTACATGTACGTATGTACACACACACACACACACACACACACACACACACACACACACACACACACACACACACACACACACACGGATTTACACACACACACACACACACACACACGTATTTACACACACACGTATGCACACACATACGTACACATGCACACACGCACACATGCATGCACACACACACGCACGCACACACATAGACACACACAGACACACACAGACACACACACACACACACACAGACACACACACACACACACACACACACACACACACACACACACACACACACACACACACACACACACAGACAGACACACACACACACACACACACACACACACACACACACACACACACACACACACACACACACACACACACACACACACACACACACACACACACACATTCATCCTTACATAAAAACATATGTATGCGTACACACCTCCCATTAAAATTTTATCTCTGTTCTTGTCATACCTACATAGTAAGTTCACAACAAATTAAACTGTATCACATGGAGATCAAACTGTATATTAGAGTGTATCGAGTAATACAGTACAGGAATTGATGGTGCTGGAAAGTGGTGGCCTATTATACTGAGGTGGTCACATCACGAGGGTGGAGGGGTGGTTTTCATCTTCCACTGCATGTAAACATGCAGAAATATACAAGAATCAAGTTGTTGCAAAAATAACCAACACGCTGGCTTCTGATGGTCATTCCACCTACGTACCTGTCCCTCACCCATGTATTTGTAACAAAACACTTCCTGTTTACATTATACTTGATTCATTGTAATCATAGTCATAACTATAATAATAAACTTACAAAGTAATATTTCTATAATATTTGCTGTTTGTCATGGTCACCACAATACCTTACCAGTACCTGTTTGTCAAAACACTTTCTAGTGTAGGAGATGGGGTGATGCTCAAGCACCCGGTGGGGAATAATAATGTTACTAGTGTCATTTCAAGCCAGTATCATATACATAGGTATAGAGTTTTTTGTGGATGTCATAATAATTATTGAATACGTACATGAAGAATTTTATGAGCACATCAGCTTTCTCAAGGAAATGACCTCAGGTTTGGGGAAAGACTACCCAAAATGTCCACAGTGGAATCTTGCTTATATTTCACTGCTATATCCACCAACCCATTTCCTTTTTGATTTGATTTCTCACGACCAGAAAATGTACAAACAGTAATGAATCAGTTAATCTGCCAAACTCAAGAATTATGACAGATTAATAAGAAATCATTGTATGTTCACATTGAGACAACCCCATCACTAACACATGACCTAGCTACTATCCCTGGACTGACCATGCTCTTTCCTGCGGGTCACTTAGAACTTCATAAGCAGCTTGTATCTCTCTGAATAACTTCGTACACTCTTCAATGTTGCCCGGATTTTTATCTAACATTGAAATTTAGAAAAGAAGATAAGAGTAACTCAATCAATAGTGAAATATGTATGTATGTATACCCTGTTGAATAAATAACCGTGGATTTTTCTATGGTAGGACGTCGAAAAACAAACATAGTACCTGGATGATATTTCAAAGCCATTTTCTTGTACACTTTCTTTATGTCATCTTCCCCAGCATCTCTTGGTACACCAAGAACCTCGTAGTAGCATTTCATCTTCGCTTAGCTGACCAACGCTGAAATGAGAGGCAAGTTGTTGCGCAATCTATAGTCTCGCGTAGCTCGACACTAATAAGATGGAGGAAAATTCGCGCTTCGGATTAGTCTCGTTCCCAGACTCACTACTACCATGAAAAGTTGGTCTGGCGACTAAGAACACGTGGCCGGATTCCACGTGCACGTGACTTTTCCTCGTCACTCGATTTTGAATATTACAACATTGCAATCTGATTGGTGCTTCGTTGTCGTTGTGCGACCCTTCGCATTCAGACCCACTTTGTCTGAGAACGAGGCCCTACTTCAGATCTGTTCCTCTCCTATCCACCAATATACGTCATTAACTTTTGATATCAGCAATCATTAGAATGACGTCATAATAGCTGCCCTGGTCTGGGAACGCGATTAACGTTGGTAGTATTCGAAGTTTCATTTCTTGTCAGCTACGATAGAGAGTAATGGCTGAGGAAACAGAAAAGAAGCAGCTAGTTGACATTCCTTGGGACAACCAGTCTGTTCTTCTCCCGGTACGTCCACTGTCCTCGCTACACTTCTAAATAGCTTGTCTTTTAGTCTAGTTGCCGAGTAGGCTTGCAGGGTGATCTCAGATAGATAGAAATTACAAACCATTTGTATTGCTGTAGACAGACTATAGCCATTGTCTTTTTGGGCTTAACTTTGAATCCATGCGGAAAGCTGAGCTTAGAATAACAGTCGAAGAATGTACATAGACGAAAGGTACGTAAATATACTTTTCACGTTGTAGTTAGTAGATGGAATGGACATCGAATGTAAACGAAGACTCTCGTCTATAACTGGTTAGTAGCTAGATGAAGATGCGCGGTTATGTTAGTTTAATG
>OZ026557.1:3342500-3352500 GCA_964020155.1 Chondrilla cf. caribensis | reverse complement strand
CTAAAGACGAGTGGTCTTCACATAAGACACTTTACTGTAGTTGAGTTGATGCACTGGATGGTTCAATAACGGTCACTTAGACTGGGTGATCTAAGGTTTGAAATTGACAATAATTGCTACGTATATCCAACTTTCTTCATTCCCATGCGTGATGAAAGATTGTCTAGTGGCTACAATGGGGTATACATCTACTGTATGTTTGTACATACATCTGTACAGTATGTGGCTACTGTATGTACTTGTGTACACCTGTACAGTATGTGGCTACTATATGTACGTGTGTACATCTGTACGGTATGTGGCTACTGTATGTACGTACATCTCCTGTATGGAGTACAGTGGAACCTGTTAATCCGGACTCTGGAAAAAGCGGACACCTGCATTTAACGGACATTAAACTATTGTCCCGAATCTTTCTCCATTCTAAACTGGTATTTAGGCACCTGAAAAATCCGGACACCTCTGTATTCCGTAATCAGGACAGCCATTTACAGTCCCGTTACATCGTTAGTTCGTGAATTTGCCTGCATATTCCGGACAGTGCTAAATAATATTATTTTTAAAACTGGCAAGAATGCATTGTCAAGCAAAAAAAACAACATATCGATCGAATATAAAGCTTGGTTATTGTTAGATTCTATCGAGAGCGTCTCTCAATCTTTTTACTTGAGATACTTCTCAGGACCGTGAAAACAAGTAATTCGAGTTAAAATCCACCGACCCACTCACTCGAATTACTTGGGTGTCTTTCCTAGGTTTGAAAGAACCTTCGCTGAAATTATTACATTAGGCGAAGCCGTTGCGCTCGAATTCTAGCCCAATTTCCAATCCTCCGCGTTTCGAAATCGGCCATCTTTTCTCACGTAATATAAATTACAATATAAATTCACTGTTGCGGTGACGCCTAGGAATACATATTATATCGGACGAGCGTAAATAACTTCAACAGGCAGCCCCCGAGGTTTTCAACTTTAACAATATACACGCACGGGACTTCTAGACCATATCAAGCTCCATGCAGTCCCTAATCACTGATTACTTTTGAAAACATACTTTTCCTGTCATCTATGACATGCAAATCAGTATATTATTTATTGTTGTGTTGAGTAATTGAAGTAAACTCCAAAGTCTAGCAACATGATAGGCAACCCTGGGAAATCAGGACACCTTTATAATCAGGACACTTCTTGCCGGTCCCCAAGTGTCCGCATTATACAGGTTCCACTGTACTATCGTATACATGTTGGCCTGTGTAGAGTGTACGTATGTGCGTAATTATATTTTGCAAATTGACAACTTCATAGAATGCAATTTTTTCATGTTTATTTCGTGTTTCCAAGAGAGGATGAATCCATACCACTGCTCCCTCCCTAAGGAGACAACAATTTGTGAATTCAATGTTCTTAAATCCAAATTTTCCACAAATTCTGTTCACCAATAAGTAGTATACATGTACATGTAGTGTATCCTTCTGTATACCTGTCCATAGTAGTCGGTCATTGGTTTCTGTACTATTCAATGTCATTGTGGTGATTGCTCCACCTTGTAGTGCCTGTTCTTCCACTACGGGTGCAAGATAGGGTTCTCCAGAGGAGACCCAAAGCTTCTGGTGGAAGATATCCAAGTATTGCAGCCAACTGTCTTTGTTGGAGTACCTCGTTTGTTTGCAAAGGTTTATGATAAGGTGAGACAACGAGCACCCCTCTAATAGATTGATGTACTGTGTATTGGACAATTACGCACGTCACTTGTTGGCAAAATAATTGCAACATTTCACCCTCTTGGGCTTCTTCAGGAAAGTTAGCAAAAAGAGTGCCCCTCTAATAGATTGATGTACTGTGTATTGGACCATTACGCACGTCACTTGTTGGCAAAATAATTGCAACGTTTCGCCCTCTTGGGCTTCTTCAGGCGAAGTTTACAAAAAGAGTGCCCCTCTACTTGATAAGGTGTACTAGTGTGTTTAATGATGAATCTTACTCGGTATACCGTGTACCTGTGTAGATTATGGTTGGTGTCAGTAGTTCGTTCCTGAAGAGCACCTTGATGAAGGCAGGGATGTGGTGGAAGGGCAGAGATGTGGACAGGTGAGATGGAGGGAGAGGGAGGTGCACTGAAATATGCATAATTGTGCCTAAGAGTGAATGATGCTTTCACACCTACACACGCGCGCACGCGCACACACACACACGTGTGCACACACACACACGTGTGCACACACACACACACACACACACACACACACACACACACACACACACGCACACAAAACTCATGTCACACATATCAGTCTTTCAACTTTCATTGGCAGTTTTCTTCACACTATTGAACTTACCTTACGTAGATTAAGCCTTTCAGTTTGGGTATGTTTGAAATCACTGCCTCAATCTCCGAGGGTGGTCTCCAGTAGATAGTAGGAGGGTACTGTAAGTAGAGAGTTCAATGTGTTACACAGTAAAAAATCCTCGCCAGATCAACACTGAAATGGACTGCAATGTCCACTTTCTGCCTTTGTGTGAAGCTTCAATGTCATATGAGCAAATATTGCCCAAAGATTTTACCACCTCTGGTGGGATATTTTGCCTGTACTTTATAAGTTAAAACAGGAATCTGGTCTCCATATGACAATCCTACACGTACAATAATGGTTGTATGAGTTTTTGTACGTACGTATGTACGTATTCGAAGTACATAAAAATGTGTGTACGTGTGTGTGTGTTTGTGTGTGTGTGTGTGTGTGTGTGTGTGTGTGTGTGTGTGTGTGTGTGTGTGTGTGTGTGTGTGTGTGTATTTGTGGAGTGTGGTGTGTCTACTATCATCATTGTTTCCCACTTGCCTGTATTCATATAGAGGTGTTCACCGTCAGGACACCGTATTCGACAGCATTGTCTTCAGAAGGGTTCAGGAGCTGTTTGGAGGACGTGTTCGACTGGTGGTGACTGGGTCTGCACCCATCCCGCGTGATGTCCTGCGATTCTTCCGTATCGCTCTGGGTTGTCCCGTCTTCGAAGGATATGGCCAGACGGAGACTTGTACGTGTGGTACTTTCACCATTGCCAAGGAAACAGACGCTGGTCATGTTGGTCCCCCTGTGGCCACTATGGCTATCAAACTGGTGGATGTGCCTGAATTGGATTATTTCAGCAAAAATGACGAAGGAGAGGTGTGTACCGTGTGTGTACATACGTACCTACATACACGTGTACTTTTTTATGGTAAATACAGACCGGCATGCGTGGGATGGTGTAGAGGGTGGGTGGAATCGGTTTAGGTAATTCTGCTCATCAGTTCTGTACTTTTCTCCGGCAAGCCGTCCAGTCTGGACTTGGGGTTATGTACTTCCTGTGATTGATTGATTTGCTTGCACTACAAATATTATTCAGATATTGATTGCAAATCAATTGACTAGTCAATTACGTGTTTGAACACTACTCCCCTTTCTCAAAAAAGGGATATTAAGAAGTATTTTGTTTGATGTACGTACATAGCTACATAAGCCATATGCAAGAAGTATGTATAAATGCATATGTAATGTTTGAATGCATGTACATACGTACGTACATACGTATGTATCTGTGTATTGGTGCCACCATGTGTGTTAGTTATCCTGTGTCTCCTTTTCTCAGATTTGTTTCAAAGGTCCGGGGAACTTTGTTGGATATTACAAAAACGAAGAGAAGACAGCAGAAACCATCGACAAGGACGGGTGGGTGCATTCTGGGGACATTGGAAAATGGCTGCCAAATGGAGTATTGAAAATCATTGACCGCAAGAAGCAGATATTCAAGACACAGCAGGTCAGTGATCCCATACTGACCACAACAGCGGCATAGTCCCTGTACTCTGTGCGACTGCATGCATTCTCTACAATACACCTGGTTGCAGCAGAGCGGTGAACCACTTTCTGAATTGCTTCCAGCTGAAATCGTTTCGGTGTAAACATGTTAGTGTAGTTATGTAGTTTCTGGTGAACCGTGCATCAAGGTAGTTTGTAGCCAGTTGAAAAACAATTTCAAATAAAGTGATTTACTGCTCCAATGCAACTGGGACTATTGACATACGTAAGCAATGGGATTGTTTTCCTATGTACATATGTACGTATGTTTAGACCCTTAGTTACAAAATGTTCAGAGTTTACGGTGAATATATGTATGCGATATAGTCTACTTGAACCAGCCAGTAGTTCAGGTATGATCAAAGGTTTCTGTATGACAAAGTTTGTCACATTACATGCAGTGCACAGTCTACTAGCTACACTGTGCTACATATCTGTGGACCGAGAAGCTTCATAGTGGCGGATTATTCATGATACACTGTACAAATTAGATATGTTTTGCCTTGAAAAGACCATTTTTTGGACTGATTGCATAGAGTTGTAAATTGTATTGTGTGTACATGTACCGTATGTAAAGTACGTACATACATACGTACAGCATGTACAGTTGAATTTCATCGCAACAAATCTCACTATCAGTGGCCTTGAAACACCCTAACCCTGTACGTACATCAGAATATACAGTATAGAGCAGCATATAATATATATACAGTAGGCATACTACATGGGACAAACGTATGTTTATTCGTTATATCAGGAACTTACTGTGTATACGTGTGGCTATTGGGGGAATAGATACAAAAATGCATGTTGATTTTATATGTACTTGCTCTGCCATACTTTGTCAACTTGTGTCACTGTTCAATGTATGCATGTGCACATAGGGAGAGTACATCGCTCCAGAGAAAATTGAAAACACTTACCGGAAGTCATTGTTTGTTGAACAAGTGTTTCTCTTTGGCAACAGTTTGAAGGTGGGTGACTATGGGTGACTGTGTGTGTGTGTGTGTGTGTGTGTGCATATGTGTGTGCACATGTGCACTTTCATTTCGCCATGTGCATCTCCATGTATATAGCTGATACTTACATATGTATGCATTGAGTATGCGTTAGTATTAAGTACATACTTGAACTTGTTTAGTAGTTTAACAACAGAGTTCACATTCAAACCAGTGACTAATGTTGGTACTTTAGAGAGTATGGCAGACCTTTAAACAACCCATCCTCTGGCCCTCAATAAGGCCATATGTTTTGAACTTAAGGCACCTAGCAGTCTGGAGGTGGAGGCTTGTGAACTCAACAGACCCTAAAACCTCCCACCCTGTTTTCTCATTAACAATACATGCATGTATGGTACAAGCTGACAAGAAAGGTGCTGTTCATACATTTCCAGTTCCCTGCTTCGAGAGACAACGTGCCTGGTTATGACCAGTTTATGTAAGCGATCTGGAATGTTAGCAAATAGCTATTGGAGCACAGTTCCTGTTCTCACCAACCGATGAGACTACACAAAATAGTGGACATTGTTGTGATATTAGCTAACTTTACAGTCAGTTGACAGGAGGTACAACTACGTATGTACTATATTGTGAACATGTGTGGGTGGGTATCTATGGATATATCTTTTACTATGGACAAGCCCCTGCCAAGTATTGTATCTGTGTGTGTGTACGTGCGCGTGCGTGTGCGCGTGCGTGTGCGCGTGCGTGTGCGCGTGCGTGTGCGCGCATGTGTGTGTGTGTATGTGTGTGTGTGTGTGTGTGTGTGTGTGTGTGTGTGTGTGTGTGTGTGTGTGTGTGTGTGTGTACGTGTACAGTAGGAGTATGGTTATTGGGCCCTTGCCTCCCATTCACAGCCTGCAGTGATAGCAGTTGTCGTACCTGATGAAGAGTATCTCACAGCTTGGGCACGAGATCGCGGTATTGTAGGAGATATGAAGACTTTGTGTGCTAATGAGGTAGGGTGTACAGAGCGTACAGTGTTGGATTTGTTGTGAGTGTGTAAGGGCTTAAGTGTTAGTGTGTAAATTAAGGTGTGTGGGGTGGGTGGGTGTATGTGTATGTGTGGGTGGGTGTATGTGTATGTGTGGGTGGGTATGGTGTGTCGGTGTACATCCATCCACCCCTGCTAAGATTGTTATTTACTGAGATATCCACACAAGTCTTTACATGTTCATACCAAGTACCAATAGGAAAATACACAGCTACATGTGTTAGTCATACGTGTTACAATAATAAATATTACGTACTGCATTCACCGGTGTATGGTATTTGTATGGCTTCCATCCACACCTTTCTCCATAGGATGTTCAATCGACCATTTTGGCCGAAATGACAAAGATAGGAAAGGAAAGCTCTCTCAAATCATTTGAACAGGTGAGAAATGTAAATCAGGAGATTTACATAGGTGTCTACCTTTGTCAAGAGGAAGCTCGCTAGTGTCTGTGTTATTAGTCGAAATACCTATGGAAATATAGTACATACGTACAGTATACATAGTATTATAGTATGTACACATGTATGTAAATATACGTGTATATGTAAATTCACATGCATATTATGTAAATACACTTACCAACGTTTGTATTGCATTTTGTGTATATTCCAATGTACTATACTGTTCATTTACTGCTATATCATACGACTCTATTGTTGATTACAGGCTAAAGCTATCCACCTCCACCACACCCCCTTTACCATTGAGGAAGGCCTGCTAACGCCCACACAGAAGCTTGTTCGGCGGAACATTGAAAAGGCATTTGCTCAGCAGTTGGAGGAGATGTACCTGAAACTCGACCAGTCGTCCAAGTTATGAGACAAAACAATCAAGAATTATCAATAGTAGTCAAATGCTATTTCCTATATCATTATCAAAATGTGACTACAGCCAAAGGTACTAGTACGTAGTATGCTAAGTTTTATACTTGAATTAGGGTGTAAGTGACATATAGAGTGAATGGGTGGTTATATACTTAGTTTACATACTGTACTGTAATTTCATAATAATCACCGAGCGGAAGCGAGGTTAATTGTTTCCGTCACATAGGGGAGTCCGATCGAGGTCGCCCACGCGCTTAATGACTTTCGGGTCTAGAAATTATGACATTAGGGCCCAGGTGCATTTTCTTTCGTCGAAAGTTGCAAAATGGTTTTAGCAGAACGCAACAATTCGTACATTCCTATAAAAGGGGGCACGACTGTGCTAAGTAGTGAGGCAAGATATATTTGTATTAACTAAGTCATGGTCGTACGAAGCGTGATTGAATACACTCACCGTTTCCCTCCCTCATAACGTCATTCTCCACGCCAGATGGCAACAAAGAGTCTTAAACTAAGGACGCTATATATTTCTAAAGATACTGAATAAGAAATTTTGATTTTATCGAGCTTCGGAGTAGGGTTTAGCGAATCGTCTTTCGGGCCATCGAATTGGTCAGCCATGATGACGTCCATTTTGGCAGACATTTTGTATGACGTCATTGTCCTGGCAAGTTTGCGTTGCGATTCTAAACTTTTTAGTTTTTTTTTTTCATGGGACCAATCTACTATGGTAAGAGCGAGGTTCTGCACGTAGTGCACGCCTAGTAATATTATTATTATAATTACCGAGCGTTAGCGAGGTAATTGTTTCCGTTCGAGGTAACTGTTTCCGTTCGTTTGGGGAGTCCGATCGAGGTGCCCACGCTCTTAATTGCGGTGGCCGCCAATATTGTTGGATTTAGGTCACTTTTTGGTTTCTTTGAACGCAAATCGTTCGTCGATCGAAGCGTTCAGCACTAAGTCGTCCCACCGACGGTAATGGGGCACCGTCGCAGCATATGTTGAAGTGGAAAACTTGGACAAAGGTTGCCTGTGGTTCACACAAGATCCGTTAAAAGAGCACTTACTTTTCGATTCCTCCCGTCGACAAATTTCGGATTGCATCACTACTAAGTACCTTAAAACAATTCAAATAACAATTGTTAACTTTTTTGCACAACGATTTTTCGATTTCCATCGCCGAAGAGCAGGGTTCGCCAATCCGTCGTTCGGGACACCAAATGGTCGGCCATCATGACGTCCATTTTGGAAGACATCTTTAGATGATGTCACTGAACTACGTCATATCATAGATCTTGATATGCAAGATCTATTTGCGAGGTTCTGAACTTTGTTCACAACTAGTATTATGTGTTTTTAGAGATGGTGGCAATATTGACCTGCTACTATACATGGTAAGTTTCAACTCTGTGTGTGTGTGTGTGTGTGTGTGCGTGTGTGCGTGTGTGCATACACGTCTATAACATCTAACAGTTGATAAATTGTGTGCATGTGTGTATGTACTTCTCCACATGCACACACACACACGTACACACACACTTCTTGCAATATAATGTATTAATACACAACACTTACATCATTAAGGAGCTAGAGTTGCATTCGAATACTTTGTAGGGTTGGTAGGTACCTATGTTTACCCATAGTATACAGTATCCATGGTTTACCAAGCCCCACGATCTAGATCGTGACTCGACAAGTGAATTAGGTCAACCATTTTGTCACATGATTTGAAGTAATTAAGACACGTGCACATGTACACTGCGAGTTTCTACTGTATAAAAGGCTGTGGTCGCGTTAGACGCACCTGATATCGTCGTGTATAGTCAGCACAACGTAGAGACTGGATATCTAGCTGTCCGTAATATCGCACAGTATATCGATTTTTATACGACCTCGAGATAGGGTAGCGTGTTGTGCGGTGGAAGGTGTATTGCTAGGCTGACATTGGTTCATCCGAGCCTATCCGATTTGATCATGGCAACTGCGAGTGGAAAAGATCGCGTAGCACGTATTTCTACGGATGACCAGTCGTTCGTCCTACCGGTAAGTATATACTTGTCGCGCGTGTATGTAGTACGGATATAGGGGGATGAGGTATATATGGAGTCCCCATTATTTAATTTTATTTAATTTTATTTTCATCTGTCAGTGAGTGGTTATCTGTGTATGTACATTTACTTACATATGTGTAGTGCTGTTTTGGGGAAACCCTATCAAAGCACTGTAATATCTAATAATAATAATAATAATATACGACGTGGACGTTATAGGAGAGAATTAATAAGTTACCATAATTTTTATACTAGCCACAATTAGTGATACAATGGTGTTTATATATTATAATCAATTTGGTTATAGTTTGCAAGTTAACATTTTCGGATCTGTTATAGTTTCATACAATGTCATTCAATTGCAACCTGGTACATGAGTTATAACATTGTTAATGGGATTATAACAATTATATTAACTCACATATATACATTAGTATAACATGCAGTTTAGACCGTTGCACTAAGTGCGGCTGGCCGGGATAATTGTCTATAGGACTTTGTTCGATTTGAACCTATTGTATGTATGTATGACAGTGGTACATAATATTATATGAATGGGTAATGTTTTAATATTATGTGATATGCGTGTTATCAAAACTCCCTCCTATATGCACAAATATTATATTATCGATCAGTATTAGTATATGCCCTGTAAATTGCAACTGATCTTGGAACACACAAATATTTATTGTTTTCTGCTATAAAATTTTATGTGTGCGGTGGCTATGTCTTAACACAGGGTGAAGAGAAGATCCACATTTCACACCTCTGTGCTCCTGAGGGAAACCTTACACAGTTCATGTTTGCAGAAAGCAAAACACTTTACGAAGGCTTCCTAAGAGGTGTCAAGGTCTCCAGTGAGTCTGTCATGCATGAAAATAGAGTTGTGGTGGAATTTAATGTTGTCACAGTTTTATATGCAATCCCAGTGCTAGAGTTAGCACTGTATATGCCTATGTATGTACATTAATTGCACCTGCATAAGAATATTAAGATTCTGAACTTAATTGGAACCTCATAATTAATTCTCAGCAGCGTTTAACGACCTTTTGTATATATCATTTCAAACTGTCATCATAGATATTCTAAGCACCTTTTGGGCTTCAGTGCAGTAGGGTATGTATGGATTCCATGTATATACTGGGGCAATTGTTTGTGACAATCTATATAATTTTAGTTTCAATTTTGCTGTGATTATTGAATGTAATAAATATCTCCACAGTCATCTGCATGGACTGCATTGATTTGACAGACACAACTCTTCTGCCTTAAGGTAGAATTATATAATATATTAT
>OZ026557.1:3335000-3337500 GCA_964020155.1 Chondrilla cf. caribensis | reverse complement strand
ATGCTAGTAACAGGTGCCTCCCCAATGCCAAAGGATGTTCTGAGATTCTACAGAATAGCCCTTGGTTGCCCTTTCTTCGAGATGTACGGCAGTACAGAGGGCTGCTCCGGCATTACCTGCACTCTGATAGACGAGCACGAACCAGGGCATGTGGGACCACCTCTTTCTTGTGTTGCTATAAAGTTGGTCGATGTACCCGAACTGAACTACTTCAGCAAGAATGACGAGGGAGAGGTAGGTTGCTAGTTGCATTGTGTGTCACCGTTCAAGGTTGTGATGCTTGTCACACATGCACCCACAGGTATGCACACACACACACACATGCATGCCAAAACACAATGTATAATACATAAGTAGACCTCTCATTGTAGTACATAATATGTACACAAAGCATGTATATATGGTCATACTAATGTTATTAGTATTTGCATATGATTGAATGAGGTTATATACATACACTATTAAATACTGTACACACACATAATATAACTGTATATAGTTAATAATAATACTAATAATAATATTATGTGCTGTATATGTAATTGTATATAGTTAAATATGCAGTATGCGTGTATTATTTAACATACGTACGTACATACGTATTGCATTACTGCCATATTGGATTATGAGTTGCAATTGAGTGTATGTATTAAACTGTAAGATGTATTCTTTCTGACTAGATCTGCTTCAGAGGTCCTTCTTGCTTTGTTGGATACTACAAAAACGAAGAGAAGACAGCAGAAACCATCGACAAGGATGGGTGGGTGCATTCCGGGGACGTTGGAAAATGGCTGCCAAATGGAGCATTAAAAGTCATAGACCGCAAGAAGCAGATATTCAAGACACAGCAGGTATAATATTATACATCTACATAGACTTTTAACGTTAGACAATCACCATCAAATTTGCTTTTACGTAACAATTGAAATATTATAATTCGCCACTCAATTTGATTGTTTAACAGTCCTTAATTCTCTATGTGTTTGTCTTCTTGCCCACCAGGGAGAGTACATTGCTCCTGAAAAAATTGAAAATGTATATCGAAAGTCTTTATTTGTTGACCAAGTGCTTCTATATGGAGACAGTTTGAAGGTGTGTACGCCAGACTGCGTGTTACAGCACCGTCATAGATCTAGAATGGAGTGCTCCCACTCTGTGAACGAGATACCTCAATGAATGCACTGTTGAACCTCAGGGTTGAGAAGGAGCTGTGGTATTGGTAAATAGTCTTGTGATTTGTGATACGGTACGTCCGTGTATCATCAATATTGCAAGTCCTGATTTCACTGCAGCCCGTGCATGTAGTAAAGCAATGGCTCACCTGAGCGTAGTGATTCAGTATACATGCTTGTACATATAACCAAATTTCTACTTTGATCATAATATATCATGTTAACATCAATTGGATCTCTTGCTTGTTTCAAGATCTATACTGTAACAGTTGTATGTTTACATTGCATATCAGTATAATGCATACATACATAATATTACATGTCTGTATCATAATGTACGTACATGTATATATAATATTATACGTACATACGTATCATATACATGTACATGCATACATAATATGGATATGTTCAGTGGAAATACATAATACATACATAATATAGTGCCATATATGCACTGTTACATTTACAATGCATATCAGTATAATGAATACATACATAAAATTATGTATGTCTGCATCATAATATGTATGTATGTACATGTATATATAATATTATAAGTATTAGATGCATGTACATAAATACATATGATATGGATAGGTTCAGTGGAAAACCATAATGCATAGTGCCATGTATGCACTGTGACAGTATACATGTTGTATTGATGTGCTCGTGTGTATGCTGTTCCCATCCAGCCTGCTGTTGTGGCTGTGGTGGTGCCTGATCTAGAGTACCTGACCAAGTGGGCCTCGTCCCATAACATTTCCGGAGATCCCGAGCAGATCTGTTCACATGAGGTCAGTTCATTAGCACTTACATAATATACATTGTTGAATATATTGGTTAATATAATATTATATGTACAGTCGAACTCGATTACTACATATGCATACCTGGGATAGTACATACTCTCGGGTAAATGGTACTATTTTCAGATAACGAATGGAAGCGCATATACTAGCTTTTATATACTTTAGATGATGTTTAATACGTACCCAGATAATGCGGATTTCCGGTTATGATGTACGCATTTTACAGTAACTATGTTTAATAATAATAATTATCACATAATATGTTATTGTATAATGGTACGTATTAATTATGTTTACGTGCATACAATTTAACTTTGTACATATTTATATATACATGCATTGTAAATAGTATGGAAGTTTGTAAAATTATATGTAAATGTAGGTTGTATGTACATTTGTGCATGTGTATAGATTCATGTGTGTATACGTACATGTACGTATATACGTATGTACATACTATATGCATATGTACATAATAATGCATGCATGAGTGTATATAGTGGAAGCAGATGTTTC
>OZ026557.1:3302500-3332500 GCA_964020155.1 Chondrilla cf. caribensis | reverse complement strand
TGTGTGTGTGTGTGTGTGTATGTGTGTGTGTGTGTGTGTGTGTGTGTGTGTGTGTGTGTGTGTGTGTGTGTGTGTGTGTGTGTATGTACGTTTGTGTGTGTGCGATGTACGTATATAAATCTGACAAGCCTACCTACCGACCTTCTGTGTACTACCTACTGACCTGTAGTTGTAGTGGCTGTGGTGGATTCGTGTACATGTTTGTGTGGTGCAAATTTAGACCAACTTTGTGAGGTCATGCCAGTGCTGATAATCATTATGAGCAGAACATCCTGTAATGTGGTGATGTTATGCATACGTAGCATGTCCTAGCATTGACAGTGAAATTGTACATTACAATGAATTATATTTGGGGCCAATTATTATTACGATGGATTTTAATTTTAAATTGCAATTGCCGTGTTTTTGTACATCTTCTAATGTAATTTTTATTTTTATCACCCTATATCCCATATTATTAGTTCAATATCATCCAATATCACATTGTATTAATTCCTTATCATGCAATATCTCATTGTATGGGATATACTACGAGGTTTCTTGCGTTTTGAGTGGATCAACTACATACATACATGGGTAGTTGTTAACCTTGTGATAGTCACGCTTGTAGATCAATTCTGTTATCTACTGTACACAACCAATTATTGTTGATTACTGCATGTTAGGAAGCTATCACAATTTTTTTAATCTTATCCATTGAAAATTAATTGAAATTAAGTCTCCCGTTACTTTGTCCTTCACTGCTAGCTCCTCCTTCACTGCTTGTTCGTCCTTCACTGCTTGTTCGTCCTTCACTGCTTGTTCGTCCTTCACTGCTTGTTCGTCCTTCACTGCTAGTTTGTCCTTCACTGCTAGCTCCTCCTTCACTGCTTGTTCATCCTTCACTGCTTGTTCGTCCTTCACTGCTTGTTCGTCCTTCACTGCTTGTTCGTCCTTCACTGCTTGTTCGTCCTTCAGTGCTTGTTCGTCCTTCAGTGCTTGTTCGTCCTTCAGTGCTTGTTCGTCCTTCAGTGCTTGTTCGTCCTTCACGGCTTGTTTGTCCTTCACTGCTAGTTCGTCCTTCACTGCTAGCTCCTCCTTCACTGCTTGTTCGTCCTTCACTGCTTGTTTGTCCTTCACTGCTTGTTCGTCCTTCACTGCTAGTTCGTCCTTCACTGCTTGTTCCTCCTTCACTGCTTGTTCCTCCTTCACTGCTTGTTCGTCTTCTACTGATCCTTTCGCTGGTACCTTCATGGTGTACATATTGTCCATCCTAATCTGTCCATCTTAGTCTGTCCACAATGGCATTTTTGTTAGCCAGGTATTCATATTATCCTTAACATCATCTATTTATGAACGTCCACAAACATAATATTATTTTTCGGTGATTATTCAGGGTAACATTGTTGAATCTTGATGCATTATTGTATCAGTTTCATATCACTTTTTACTTTCATTGGACTTCTATCAGTACAAAATCTTCAATTATGTGAAAGATGTCTGTGTAATTGCATGGTCTACACGTTCTTACATACTGTACCTACTGGTGTTTACACATATTTATTGTAATTTTGTAATTACTGTAATTGTCAAATCGAGTATCAGTGCTGGGTAACTGATTGATCAATCAATTAATCACCAGAAGTAATTAAGCTGGTGTAACCAGAAACCAATCCAACTATTATAGATATGTATAGATATGTGGTCTCAAGTGTCTTTGTTAATATGTCAGGTACACACAAAGTATAATATCAAACCCATCGAGTGAAGATTGCGTGTAATAAGGTGGGGGTGGCTTCCCTGTGTACTCGCTTAATTACTTCCTGTGAGTAATTGATTTGCTTGTACTTCTAACAATTACCAGTTTTAGAATGACAATTGATTGAGTAGTTGTCCCTGCACTCTACCAATGTATTTATGTATCTACTTTATCCAGCTATCAGTCTATCTATGTACTGTATCCACCCACCTAACTACCCATGTACATATCAACAGTGGTTAACCCTCCCTCTCCTTTCAGGTCCACCTCACTACCAAAGTCCCAACAACTGGGAAGGATCAGGCGCAGTCGTCCTCGTACCAGTTCAAGCCAGGAATGAGGGTGACTACTCTTATTAGTATGGTCTTGAGTAAGAAGGCCAAGAATGCTGGTTCCTCCTCTAGAGAGAGTCCAGAAGATTATGTCTTAAAGGTTTGTGTGTGTGTGTGTGTGTGTGTGTGTGTGTGTGTGTGTGTGTAGTGTGTGTGTGTGTAGTGTGTGTGTGTGTAGTGTGTGTAGTGTGTGTGTGTCATGTGTGTGTGTGTGTGTGTGTGTGTGTGTGTGTGTGTGTGTGTGTGTTGTGCCTACACAGTGTTCGAAATAACGGTCGGACTTCGGACATTATCCGACCATTTTGGCCATTTGTCCGATCCAAAAATGCTGGGGTCGAACATTTGGCCGAGCACAATTAAAGGGCCACGGCCATGAAAGCTGGTCTTAAATCACTTTGTTTAGTAATTAAACATCCGTGTTATTGTTAAAAATCGCCGTTCTTATTTCAAACGAGTGAAATTTGCAGTTTATATCTACAAAATCACCGAAAATCGGCCATTTTGAAATACACGTAATGACGTCACAAGAGACCTCACCTAGTTTATACATTGGATAGGGAGATTTTATTGTGAATTGTTGACTAATAATGTATGAAGTGATAGTTTTACAGTGAATTTTACGTTGCATTATGTGGCATGAAGATCCATACAAACAATGTCCGACCCAGATTGAATACGTCCAACCCAAATTCAAAGTGCTCGGACATTTGTCCAACCACTTTTGCTATCTTATTTCTAACACTGTGTGTGTGGGTGCGTGTGTGTGTGTGTGTGTGTTGTGCCTACATGTCAGTAGGTATACACATGTGTCCCCCTAGTGTACATATTATGTACAAACAGTATGTATGTACTTAGTACATATGTGTACTGTGCCTACAAAACGTGTTTGTACAGTTGAGTGTAATGGTCGGTAATGGACTCGCATTTTTAGTTCAGTTCACTTATGCATTCATTCCTACATTCCACTTGTGTTGTTAGAAAAATTAATAATAGCAAATGTGTGTTAACTCACATTCCCATAGTAGTGATAGGAACTTTACTGTCATATGGTATGCATTGCGCATGTGTTTCATGTTCATTGTATCACGTAGTTTAATATCCATTCATTACACATTCATACAATGTACGTATGTACATATTTACTGAATGTGTATTTAACATTCATTGTTTAAATTCTGTACAGATGTATGTACTTACATAAGTATGTACGAATAACGTATGTACATACATATGTCATTGATAAGTGCATGCATATTTCTCTCTCTCTCTCTCTCTCTCTCTCTCTCTCTCTCTCTCTCTCTCTCTCCCTCCCTCCCTCCCTCCCTCCCTCCCTCCCTCCCTCCCTCCCTCCCTCCCTCCCTCCCTCCCTCCCTCCCTCCCTCCCTCCCTCCCTCCCTCCCTCCCTCTCTCTCTCTCTCTCTCTCTCTCTCTCTCTCTCTCTCTCTCTCTCTCTCTCTCTCTCTCTCTCTCTCTCTTTCTCTCTCTCTCTCTGTGTGTGTGTGTGTTTGTGTGTGTGTGTGTGTGTGTGTGTGTGTGTGTGTGTGTGTGTGTGTGTGTGTGTGTGTGTGTCTGTGCGTGTGTAATTCATTGCATCCATGCTCTACTACTCACTCTCTCACCTAGGTGGTTGGGATGGGTGAGTTCCTGTTTGAAGACTGCGATCTCCTGCGATACAAGGTAGGGTACTGCAATCCCAGACAAACCTGTGTTACAGTAGTTCATATGTATGTAGTTGCAGTAGTTTTGTTTGAGCCAGTGCTATTCTTTTGTTGTGAAGAAAGTAAGATGTATGAGTGCATACTTTTAATATGCGTATACATACATGCATATTTTATATATAATAGTTATATCCTGCCTAGGTGTGCTGTAGCAGATATAAAGCGGTAATCAATTAGCACTTTATCTGCTGCAGCACACCTAGGCAGGACATAACGTAACTTGAGTAACGAGAGTTATTGAGCGTAATCACAGCTAATAATTCAATAAATAAAACACAGGACGTTTCGATCCGTAGATCTTCTTCAGCTGTATACAAAACTTAGCATGCAACTCATTAAATACTAAGAGGGTGACAGGTGTGAGGCGGGAAAGGATGTAATGACGTCAGAATGATAAATAAATATATGAATCAAATTAACGTTGTCGAGAGTCTGTGCCCTGTTTTTCAGACATTGGATGATACCTCTTTTGGTCTTGGCTGGGTGGTTGGAATCAAAGTTGAGGTATCGATCCGTGTGTGTTCTTTTTCGGAAAACTGAGGTGTGGATCTTTGTCCCTTCTCTCTTAAGTTGTACGTCTAGGAAGGCAATTTTGCCCTCTGCCTCTCTCTCCACTGTGAACTGGATGGATGGATTCTGCCTGTTAAGATGTTGGTGGAATTCTTCCAGTAGTTGATCCCCATGGGGCCAGATGACAAAGACGTCGTCAACATACCTGTGCCACATCTTAGGTTTCTTGGAGGAGGTGTCCAGAGCACGTGTCTCAAAGTTCTCCATGAAGACGTTGGCTACAATAGGTGAGAGGGGGGAACCCATTGCTGCCCCTTCTACCTGCTCATAGAAGGACTCACCAAACTGAAAGTAGGTTGACTTCAGACAAAGTTCCACTAGGGCGCAGAGGTCGGGGATGGGGATGCTTGTTCTATCCTTCAAGGTGTCGTCCTGCTGCAGTCGTTGGGAGATGACATGGAGAGCCTCATCCACTGGTATTTTTGTAAACAGACTGACTACGTCAAAGCTAGCCATGATGTCAGTCTCCTGAAAGGAGATATGGTGGATCTGGTTCGTGAAATCAGCGGAGTTCCTCACATGAGAGGGACTTTTGCCAGCTAGTGGAGATAGGATCCTGGCTAACTCTTTTGCTAGTCTGTGAGTAGGAGACCCTATGGCTGCTACGATCGGTCGGAGGGGTATCCCTTCTTTGTGTATTTTTGGTAGTCCGTAGATTTGGGGGGGTGCCGAGAATTGATGGGCCAGGGACAGGCGCTTCTTGCTGGTGATGTATCCTTTGTTCTCACACTCTTTCAGGGCGGTGGAGATCTTGGTTTCAACCTTGCTTGTGGGATTTCTCTTGACCTTCTTGTAGGCATTGTCTTCCAGGAGACTCTCCATCTTGTTCACATAGTCTGTCCGGTCCAAGACAACCGTTGCATTTCCTTTATCAGCTGGTAGAATGACAATGTTATGGTCTTCTCGTAAGCTCTTCACCGATTTGTGCAGTTCCTTGCTGAGGTTACTCTTGGGTGGCTTGGCCGTGCTTAAGATGGAGCTCATCTTGTGCCTCAATAGTTGTGCTGTATCGGTATTGAGTTGGCTGGCTGTGGCTTCTGTGGCTGCTATGATCTCGAGGGTTGGGATCTGTTTTGGGGTGACAGCAAAGTTAAAACAGATCCCAACCCTCGAGATCATAGCAGCCACAGAAGCCACAGCCAGCCAACTCAATACCGATACAGCACAACTATTGAGGCACAAGATGAGCTCCATCTTAAGCACGGCCAAGCCACCCAAGAGTAACCTCAGCAAGGAACTGCACAAATCGGTGAAGAGCTTACGAGAAGACCATAACATTGTCATTCTACCAGCTGATAAAGGAAATGCAACGGTTGTCTTGGACCGGACAGACTATGTGAACAAGATGGAGAGTCTCCTGGAAGACAATGCCTACAAGAAGGTCAAGAGAAATCCCACAAGCAAGGTTGAAACCAAGATCTCCACCGCCCTGAAAGAGTGTGAGAACAAAGGATACATCACCAGCAAGAAGCGCCTGTCCCTGGCCCATCAATTCTCGGCACCCCCCCAAATCTACGGACTACCAAAAATACACAAAGAAGGGATACCCCTCCGACCGATCGTAGCAGCCATAGGGTCTCCTACTCACAGACTAGCAAAAGAGTTAGCCAGGATCCTATCTCCACTAGCTGGCAAAAGTCCCTCTCATGTGAGGAACTCCGCTGATTTCACGAACCAGATCCACCATATCTCCTTTCAGGAGACTGACATCATGGCTAGCTTTGACGTAGTCAGTCTGTTTACAAAAATACCAGTGGATGAGGCTCTCCATGTCATCTCCCAACGACTGCAGCAGGACGACACCTTGAAGGATAGAACAAGCATCCCCATCCCCGACCTCTGCGCCCTAGTGGAACTTTGTCTGAAGTCAACCTACTTTCAGTTTGGTGAGTCCTTCTATGAGCAGGTAGAAGGGGCAGCAATGGGTTCCCCCCTCTCACCTATTGTAGCCAACGTCTTCATGGAGAACTTTGAGACACGTGCTCTGGACACCTCCTCCAAGAAACCTAAGATGTGGCACAGGTATGTTGACGACGTCTTTGTCATCTGGCCCCATGGGGATCAACTACTGGAAGAATTCCACCAACATCTTAACAGGCAGAATCCATCCATCCAGTTCACAGTGGAGAGAGAGGCAGAGGGCAAAATTGCCTTCCTAGACGTACAACTTAAGAGAGAAGGGACAAAGATCCACACCTCAGTTTTCCGAAAAAGAACACACACGGATCGATACCTCAACTTTGATTCCAACCACCCAGCCAAGACCAAAAGAGGTATCATCCAATGTCTGAAAAACAGGGCAGAGAAAGTCTGTGATGACAGCACGCGATGGCAGGAGATCAACCACCTGCAACGAGTGTTCAAGGCCAATGGTTACCCTAACGCCGTAGTGAAGAGGAACCTCAGACCTAGACCCAGACCTACATCCACCACTGAGCCCCCAACTGATGAGACACCACCCAAACTCTTCCTCCCTTACATCTCCGGTATAAGTGAGAGAATTGATAGAATATGCCGTCCACTGGGAATTAAGACTGTCTATAAATCCAACAATACCCTCAGAAGTGCCCTAGTGAATGTAAAACAACCTAGAGAGGACAAAAAGAAGAAAGGAGTAGTTTATGAAGTCCCGTGCAGGGACTGTGACAGCGTCTACATTGGAGAAACCAGCAGAACCTTAGAGAAACGCCTTAGTGAACACAAGAATGCAGTAAAGAAGCATGACACCAACAATGGCATTGCAGTCCACGCCTGGAACCTCCAACACCAAGTAGACTGGGATGCTGCTAAAACAAGGGCAACAGAGGAGCATTACTGGAAGAGGAGAGTATTAGAAGCACTACACATCCACCAACAGCAACAATCATCCAACCTGGACTGTGGATTAGCCATCAATCCCTCCTGGCTACCTTTATTGGACAAACCCACTGACTCTCGACAACGTTAATTTTATTCATATATTTATTTATCATTCTGACGTCATTACATCCTTTCCCGCCTCACACCTGTCACCCTCTTAGTATTTAATGAGTTGCATGCTAAGTTTTGTATACAGCTGAAGAAGATCTACGGATCGAAACGTCCTGTGTTTTATTTATTGAATTATTAGCTGTGATTACGCTCAATAACTCTCGTTACTCATGGATACTCACACAGCAATGAATCCCTATCATATCATAACGTAACTTGTATCCTGGTGTGGTGAGTGATAGACAATTTATACTGCAAATATGCACATCGCTCAATACAGCATATTATATGCAATAGAAATGTGTTACACTGACCTGTGCTACATGGCTTATGTACGCACACTTTTTCCTTTGATCTACCCCTCAACTAGGATACAAATGTATACAATATACATACCTACGTATACATGTATATACCTACGTATACATGTATATACCTACATATACATGTATATACACTACATGAATAGAATGCGTACATACAGTGTATATGTACTTGTGCAACAACACGTATTATGCGTACACTGTAGAGGTTTTTGCAAAGGTTTTGTGTACATACCTCACAAAATACAGTAAACACACGGAGAGAAAGTAAAAGAGACACAGACACTTTATGTCAAACTTGTGAATGTCCACAATTCACCTACTAAATTGTTGTTTACACAGCAAACAGAATTCTTTACTCACAGTACGTATGTATATGTTCCAGGCATTTCAATTTCAATTTTGGAAAGTTGAAGGGAGCTTAATGGGTTGTGTATCACAAATACGTACATATGAACACTTGCCCATACGCTTATGTACATGTACGTATATGTGTTATTTGGTGGTTGTTGTTGACATGTCACTGTCCTCAATGCGCAGTACATCAAGGACTGCTTCCAGCAGCAGAAGTCTCCACAGCTCACTTTGGTTAGGAAAGATTCAATCCTTGCCAACATGCCTTTGGAAGAATTTGTACAACCGCCAGTATCCCAGATCAAGCCAGCTGTCGGTACGTTCCTCGGTGTATGTCGTCTATATATTTGTTTTCCACATGTACTTATGCACACAGACATGCACATGTCAGTACAGTGAATTTCTGTTGATCCTACACTTTTTATCCACCATTCCTTTGTGCTTGAATTCATCTGTGTGCACAATGATAATTCAGATAATCTGCCAAGTTCATTAATCCACCACATGTATTGTAGAGGAGAGACGAGAAGTCACTGTTTGTACGTACATGTACGTACATGCGCACATGTATGTGTGTTTGTATATGGCATTGCATGTGCTATGAATGTTGGGTTCATCTCTTGATGTAGGACGCATGTCCTTGTGGGAGATGCAGGGGAAATTCTCTTGCAAAGTTCATTCAGCTTCAAACTTGCACATCAGGAAGGAAGTAAATGTGAGTCTCTATAAATGATGGTGTGTGTGTGTGTGTGTGTGTGTGTGTGTGTGTGTGTGTGTGTGTGTGTGTGTGTGTGTGTGTGCAGCAACTTGATATTAGTACAGTCTGGTATTCTTGGTGTATACCTGAGTAACCTGATTGGTACATATGTACGTACGTACGTACAAACATGCACTTGTGTGCATAAATCTGTACATACGTATGTACGTACATACACAATTCACTTAATTCGATTTCCTAGGGTACTGTACTTTTAGATTTTGTGTTCCTTTCACCTTTCTAGAACCATATGTATGTACTGTACTATGCAAGTTGAATTTGCCCTCTAATGTACGTACATAGTTCTCAGTACTTCTATTCTTACTATACTGTATCTACGTATGTACGTACTTACACGTTTCCTGATATGTACGTATAGGTTTGTATGGTTACTCTGTACTAAGTGCAGGCTGTAGTTATCGGCTGCCAACAACTCCTTTACGTGCGTAGGTCCAAGTGTATGCAGGCATATTTCATGGTGAGGAAGGCTACCAGATCACTCACACCAATTCGGTGATGCAACAGGGAGATGGGTCCAATGGAAAGTGGGTTTGGAATGAGACCCTCCTCTTCAACCAAATCGAGTTTAAGGACATACCTCCTGGAGCCAGGCTGTGTGTCTGCATACATGCCATCTATGATGACAAGCAAAAGAAGAAAAAGAAGGGACGAGGACAGGTGTGTGTGTGTGTGTGTGTGTGTGTGTGTGTGTGTGTGTGTGTGTGTGTGTGTGTGTGTGCGTGCGTGCGATTGCATGTGTATATGTGGTCTACATGTGCGTGTGTGTGTGTGTTTGTGTGTGTGTTTATGTGTGTGTGTGTGTGTGTGTGTGTGTGTGTGTGTGTGTGTGTGTGTGTGTGTGTGTGTGTGCGTGATTGCATGTGTATATGTGTGTCTACATGTGCGTGTGTGTGTGTGTGTGTGTTTGTGTGTGTGTTTATGTGTGTGTGTGTGTGTGTGTGTGTGTTTGTGTGTGTGTTTATGTGTGTGTGTGTGTGTGTGTGTGTGTGCACGCGCGCGCGCGATTGCATGTGTATATGTGTGTCTACATGTGCGTGTGTGTGCATGTGTGAATGTGTGTGTGTGTTTGTGTGTGGGGGGGGGTGAGTGGGTGTGTAATCTGACTGTACAACTTCTAATATTAAAATCTGGATTAATAAAGTCGGGTGAAGGGGTGCTCCACATACGTATCTAAACATGTGAATTTGTATATACATACATACGTATATATGTACATATTTTATGCCATACATATGTACATCCATGCGTACTTATGTATGTACATACACAGCTTACATATACTGTATCGTGCACCATGTAAAGTTTTTCTGGCAACACTTGTTCTCCTACAGCAAGACAAGGTAGCTCTGGCATGGGCCAACATTCCTCTGTTCGACTACAGAAGACAGTTCATCACAGGCATCCACAACCTCTACTGCTGGCCAGTGGAGGATAACCTGGATGAGGATCTCAACTATCTCGGTACCGTGCAGCCTAATCCCAACACCAGTGACGCCCCGTGCCTCACTGTTGCCTTTGTGGAGAATGCGCTGCCTGTTTACTATCCGGACCTTCAGGAGGTGTGTGTGTGTGTGTGTGTGTGTGTGTGTGTGTGTGTGCATGTGTGCGCACGCGTATGTGTGTGTGTGTGTGTGTGTGTGTGTGTGTGTGCATACATTTGTGTATAGTGTAGTATGCATGTGTGCACATTTTTGATACTTCACTTAAAGTCATGCTTTAGATAAAATTGTTATTTGTATGTAATTTTGAGTCTGTAATGTTATACAGTTACTCAACAAGCATGCTCGGGACAGCAGGAAGGGGTCCACTGCTCAAGTAAGTTGTTGTATGTATGTACGTGCATACGTAATTATCTGCACATACTGTAATCTTGTGTATATAGCCAGCAGCCATTTAACACTGTACTGTATGTACATACGTACATGCATATGTATACTTTACTAGTTTTTAGTGCTGAATTGTTTCCTTATGTCTGTAAGTGTGTGTAAATCTGAGTACGGTATGTATCATAGTATGTACATGCATGCATATTTGTGTGTAACATAATAATGTATTGCTTCATTGGATTAACGCAGCGACAGGCTCCAATGAACAAGCAGCTGTTAGAACAGTGGAATGACATTGTTGATAAAGACCCCTTATCAGAATTGCTGTTCCAGGACAAGGAATACCTCTGGTCATACAGGTGGGTGTACTACGCCAACCTCAGGTAACACAGCTTTACAAGCTTCCCCAGATTATACACAGATCATGCATGTGCTGGTAGACTGTGTGGTGCTTTCTTTTCAATTAAGATCTATTTTCGAAGACAGTGAATAATAAAATTATAATGTTTGCGGGATAAAATGATGGCTCCCTTGGAAAACTGGCATAAATTTGTTCACTCAACTTAGATTTCAATCAAGTAAACACAGAAAAGTGCAATGAAATTATTGGGTTCAGTAAACACCCACTCACGTGGATTATTAAAATGGTCTCGAGTAATTTGTTTTAACAAACAAATTCAATTGTGTCGCGTGTGATAACGTTCGTATGTTTTTGTCACAGACACTACTGCTTCTCAGACCATCCTGAGGCTCTACCAAAGCTCCTATCTGCTGTGAAATGGAATGAACCATCAGCTGTAGCTGAGGTAATAATTGACAAGCATGAATGTATGGATCAGTGGCACCCTTCTACACACATGCACCTGTGCAACTGTGCACATGAATGCATGCGCACACACATACACAAGCGCACATACACAAACACGCATACACATATGTACACATACACACACACGCGTGCATGCGCGCGCACGCACACACGCACATGACCTTGAAATATCTGCTGTAATGTGTCGATTCTTCTGACTTCAGATGTACTACCTTGTCAGTCATTGGAAGAAACTGGACCCAGAGCTAGCGCTGGAGCTGCTGGACTACAAGTACCAGGATCCTGAAGTTCGCAAGTTTGCAGTCGAATGTCTGAAGAAAATGTCGTAAGTACTGTACAATCAAACCTGTATGATGGGGTCATGCGTAGGAGGACACACTGAATCTGTACTCAATTTCTGTCACATGTACATACTGTCAGTACTTGTTGAACTCTGAGGTGTACATGACCTAGGGACCAAGTGAAGTGTATATTGTAGTATGTTAATAGAAGTATGTACTAGCCAGAGTATGTACTTACCAAGCAGGGTGTACCACCTACCAGATATGCATGACATGTTATTGGGTTTTGTTGTATTGTCAGTATCTTGAAACTCACCACACTTGGACCATATGTTCATATGCATGTGTTTACAAGGGGTAATTGAGACCACCAACAGGACCAGTTGTAGTGATATTGTTTGTGGGGTGGTCCTAATTCTGATGTTGAAAGTGCACCAAGTAATACAGTACAGGAATGTCTTGAACTGGCAAATAGCGGACCTCAAACTGAGGTCCGTGGTCTCGTTTTTATGGTGGTTATTTGGTGGGTTCCACTGCGCCAGCATACAGTTTTATACAAGTATGATATTTACCTGTCTCACTTTCCTTCTTTCTCTGTCTCTCTCTTCAGAGACAGCGAGTTGTCTCGGTACACCTTACAACTTGTACAGGTTTGTGAAACTAGGTGTATTTCAAAGTAAAGTGATGTCTTTACTTCATTGTACTGTACCTCCACTGTACTCCAATGTACCTCCATTGTACTCCAATGTACCTCCACCGTACTCCAATGTACGTACCTCCACTGTACTCCAGTGTACCTTCACTGTACTCCAATGTACCTCCACTGTACTCCAATGTACCTCCACTGTACTCCAATGTACCTCCACTGTACTCCAATGTACCTTAACTGTACTCCAATGTACGTACCTCCTCTGTACTCCAATGTACCTTCACTGTACTCCAGTGTACCTCCACTGTACTCCACTGCACCTCCACTGTACTCCAATGTACTGTGTTTGTGCATGCAGGCCATCAAGTGTGAGTCTTACCTTGACTGTGAACTGGCTTGGTTCTTGCTGGAGAAGGCATGGAAGAACAGTAGAATTGGACACTTCTTGTTCTGGCACTTGAGAGCAGAGATGGACAACCCTCAGGTATCCCTGCGCTTCGGCCTTCTGCTGGAGGCTTACTGCAGGGGGTGTCCAAATCACATTAGAACACTAGAGAAACAGGTAATATACATGTGTATGTAGGTATATATGAAATATTTTCATGTATAATATGTTGTATACGTATATTGTGTGTGTGTGTGTTTGTGTGTGATGAGTGCATTCAGTATTTCCACACATATTAGTACATAGACCTACTGTATATGCAGTTTATACAGTATGTACGCGTACGTACATACATACATACACATACGTAACATAATACATGTGCTTGTGTGTCTGAGCCAGTCGTATACATACGTACATGCGTACATACACTTTTTCTACACCTATTAGTACATACGTAGACCTACTGTATATGCAGTTCGTACAGTACGTAAACATACATAACATAATACATGTGATTGTGCGTCTGCACCAATCCAGGTCCTTCACTCCCTTGTTGTTTCACTCTTCACTCCGTTAGACCAAAGCACTAGCGAAGTTCAAGATCATCTCTGAGATGCTGAGAAAGAGTCAGGTACTATAGAGGGTACTAACAGTGCCCTCGTGTGTATGTATGTATGCACATACATGTGTTCATTTGTACATATTCATACATACATGTACATGAAAATGCACACTTATGTACGTGTTACGTAGGTATAATATACATACCTGCAGTGGTGCAGGATCCATGGGGTCCCTGTTCCTCAGTATTCCTAGTATGTCATTAGGCATGCCATATTTACTGATTGTCAACTTATCATTGCCTGTACAAAATCACTCTAGTGAGTACAAATATGTGTTCGAGAAGCTCACAGTTTGTCTGCTTTGGGTCTTTTTCACCACAGTACCTACCTACCTATGTACATATACCGTGTGAGCACTAATTAGGAGCTGCGGCAGGCAGACCACCTAGCAATTTGAGTGCGGGGACCACAGCCAAGAAGTTTTTCTCAATTCAAATTGCGTACATGTTTGTGTATACTTACAGTACATAAGTTTGTAGCTTATGACAGTCTCATATATAGCATTATATCCATTCACATGTGTTCATTTGTGCATATTCATTTGTTACTTTTATTGTTTTAGGACAAGAAGGAGAAGATGAGAGAATACATGAAGTCTTATTTTGCTGTGGAGTCGACGTGCGTTGCTGTCAATGAGGTGGACAACGTCCTCAACCCAAGAGTTCAGCTTGGTGTGATGATGTGAGTGGGATGTACTGTATGGTATTGTCTCTTTGTGTACGTACATGCATAGGTACATACATACGTACATTCATAATTGCTTTGTTACATTATTTCATTCTCTTTTCTTATCGTAAATGTACTTTTCGGGGTATTTTTCTCAAAGTTTTCTGTTTCAATATCCTATTGTTTGTTGAAAGTACAAATTTGTAGTATCCTAAGTTTCATTTCCAGGTTTCTAACATCCGTTCAGTATCAAATAATGTGTTGTAGCCCAATATTGTTACAGTACATACAGCACATACACAGGTAGTTTTAAGACAAATGGGGTTACCACTCACGTACAGTTCATTGTTGAGCTGTGCATCCTGTCAGTATGCAGCCTTGTTTTGTATGCTGCTGTCACCACATACAGTACAGTCCCATTGGTCCCTAGCTCACTCACACCATGTTGACCAGTTCTGATAACAAGTACCACTGATGGGGAGTATATTAATAGATTTGGTCTGTCCTTCAGGATACCAACTGAGTGGGTTAATTTAGCCAAATCAGGCTTAATTAGGGTGGGGGCATAATTAAGTGCGCTAGTTCACACTGCACTGTACTTACTTGTACTAGTACACACTCCCTGTACTTGTACTAGTACGCTCTCCCTGTACTTGTACTATAGTACACACTACACTGTACTTGTACTAGTACACACTACACTGTACTTTACTAGTTTTTTAGGGGCTGCCATAGGCAGCCCCTATATTGTTTTCATTTCGACTTCCGGTATGTAACGCTCGTCCGATAGATATATATAGATATATATATATATAATATGTGTTCCTATGCGTAACCGCAACAATGAATTTATATTAGAATTTATATTGGCGAAATAAAGATGGCCGCTTTCGAACGCTGACAATTTGAAATTTAGCTAGAATTCGTGCGCTGAAGCTCCGCCAAACGTAATAACTTCAGCGAAGGTTCTTCTAAACCTAACAAAGACGCCAAGTAATTCGAGTGCGGGGGGCGGCAGCCCCACGAGTTTTTAAACTCGAATTACTTGTTTTTTTTTTTCTTTCCAAACAGATTATTATTAATAAAAGGCCCTTAGGCAATGAATACAATTACTAGATTACTAGACTACTTGTACTAGTACACACTACACTGTACTTGTACTACTACACACTACACTGTACTTACTGTACTAGTACACACTACACTGTACTTACTGTACACATCTGTGTATGCTACTACACACTGTATGTACTATACACAAGGACCAGCATTTAAGCTACTAAGTAGGACTATCTTGCAATCTCACTTAACAATAACACACACCTACGTAATATAACTTACCCATTGTATTCAATACATAAGCTTGAATGAGGCACATGAAAAAAAGTACTATACATATTGTGCGCATCTGTGTGTGCTATGTAGCACACAATGTACTGTCTTGTGTGTGTATATCTACATACATACGTATCTCTACGTCACCATACCAACGTCTATGTACATATATGTACATGTGTATATTCTTTACATTGCAGTATTGAACAATGCAAGTTTTTTGATTCAAAAATGAAGCCCCTCCTCCTGACCTACACCAACAGAGACAAGGGTGATGACAGACCCATCAAAGTGATGTTCAAGAGCGGAGATGGTGGGTATTGGTGTACTATTGTGCTGTGTATGTATATGCATACATAAGTGTGTGTAAGGTTGAATTTACAGTTGAAAAAAGTTCACCTGCTTCCATGAGGTACATATGTATGTACATATGGTTATAGTATGCTCATTGTAATAGTGATACCTACTGTACACTCATACTGTAGCATGTGTATACAGTAGTTGCTTAATACAATCAATGTAAGATAGTCGGAAGGTTTCTTAAGAATGCACTAACAGTGGAAACGTAATTCACCCACTGGATTCAAGGTGTGTGTTAGTGGCACTAGCCTTATGTGCATAATTACGTACATACGTAGTTTTGCTTTACTTTGTATTGGCTATTACTGCGATACTCACAGACATATGTATGTATGTGCACATTTGTATAGATCTTCGTCAGGACATGTTAACCATTCAGATGTTGTCCATCATGGACCAGCTTTGGCAGAAGGAAGGAGTAGACCTAAAGTGAGTACCAGCTTGAACGTCTTCAAATACAGAGTGACACAGGGTACACACACTCACATAGTCAAAACTTTGTGAGGGATTTCAACTGACTCTTCATTGTATTGTGGAACCTTTCAAGCTTTGGGCCACTTATGCTTTAGAACACATTTTCAATGGTTTCTGCTACTTCTGAAGTATTTTGACCTTGAAAGTCCTCTTCAAGTAGACCTGTTGGGCTTCGCTTCCCAAGAGTAGGTTATGTAAACAAGGTGTATCCCTAGGTGTGTGGGTGAGCACTGGGAGGGCATCACAAACAGGTTGACCTTTCTTACACCTGCACCCTTGGGTATTCACCATCCTCTAACTGTGGCACTGTTTGTGTTTTTGTCTGTGTTTTTGTGTTTATTAGTGTTTGTGTTTACAGTCTTTGTGACTTCTTCCATGCAGAATGATACCCTATGGTTGCTTGGCAACAGGTGAAAAGACAGGATTTATAGAAATTGTTCAAGAGTCGGAAACCATAGCAACCATCCAAAAAAGGATGAAGAAAGTAAGTGGACTGTGGAACAGCAAACTTCTGATGGAGTGGCTCAAGGAGAGGAATGCAGAACCTTCTCAGTAAGGGACCATAATATTTATGCAACTCTGTCTCCCCTTCTTCCACCTACTAAGCATGAGTACATGTACTGTGTAGCCTATCTCTGAACATGTATTGTGTACCTATCTCTGTACATGTATGTATTGTGTAGCCTATCTCTGAACATGTATTGTGTACCTATCTCTGTTCAAAATAGAAACATTTCACTTGTTTAATGTACTCACTGTTGTGTGTGTGTGTGTGTGTGTGTGTGTGTGTGTGTGTGTGTCCAATCAGCACACAGTACACTCACAACCCTGATGTATTGGTTCCACTCACTGTGTCACAGGTGGGAGCGAGCAGGTCTGAACTTCTGCCACTCTTGTGCTGGGTACTGCGTGGCCACCTATGTGCTGGGGATCGGGGATCGGCATTCCGACAACATCATGGTCACTAGGGATGGCCAGCTCTTCCACGTGGACTTTGGGCACTTTCTGGGCAATTTCAAGAGCAAGTTTGGCATGAAGAGAGAGAGGGTGCCATTCGTACTGGCTGATGACTTTGCCATCATCATCGACAGACACATGGGGTTCAATGCGTAAGTTGTTCATGTATTGTAAGCACTATGTGTACATGCACTTACAATGTCATGCATACCCGTGTGTGCGTGCACACACACACACACACGCACGCACACACACACACACACACACACACACACACACACACACACACACACACACACACACACACACATTAGTAGCAATGTTGTACATACATGTTGTACATATGTACATATACGTACATATATATGCATCTACATATTGCTGTATATTGATATCAAGTTTCACATCCTTATCATGGTTTGAAACCCTTACTTCTAATAAGATGGTATTTCTCATGGGATACCCAATAGCCTTGTGCGAGTATTGGTTTAGCGATCATAGTTGTGAGTATTGGTTTAGCGATCACAATTGGAGCTGATCCGATATTCAGTTGACTCTGTAAAGGTCACGGTCTAGTGCTTGGCTGTTATTTAAATTGCACTATTGCATTAATGTAATGTTTTCATTAGTGCTACCACAGCACTGGGCTTCCTGTTGCCAACACTGTAAACACTGTTAGTGTAATCTGTACCCAACACTTGGAGAGAGTATCCCTGCTGAAGCTTTGCCACTTTTTCACCTTTCGTCACACTCATCACAACTAGACAGTTCAGAACACTACTTAGAAATGGACCAAAGTCAATACATATGTATGTACAAGTGTACACATAGGTACACACAGTAGGATATTCAGGCGTGACCTTTTGATCATGGGAGTGTCATGTGGATGTGTAGTTTGTTTTATCTACTGTTTGACCCTGGGGATGCTAGGCATGAATCTTGGATAGCACAACCAAAAGACATGCAAGGTGGAATGAAGTGAATTCAACTATGCCCATCTAACAGCCTAAAGAATGTGCCAGAAACACAATACACTAAATATGGTTACATACGTATGTGTGCATATTATACATTTACATGCGTATGTGCTTGCTCTGTACTGGAAGCACTCTGCGCCCACCTACATGCCTGTACTGTGCAGCTTAGTACCAGTGTATGCAACTAGGATTAGTACGTTATGGATGTACCTTTCTGTGTTAACTGTCGTGAGTAGCCTCGCACTCTGTGCTGTGCTGTGGATAAATGACCAGCTACCATATAATATACGTACATGACCCTCTACAATATCATGTAGATGCGACCCTCTACCATATCATGTTGATGTACGTATGCTTCACATATGTACGTATGTATGTGTCTCTTGTCTTACAGATTTGCTGCACTTTGTGAAAATGCTTACCTGATTCTCCGAAGGCAAGGATACCTCTTCATCACTTTGTTTGCCATGATGCTTCAGACAGGTGTGTTTATTTGCTGTGTGTACACATGGGGTGGATATTATGTGCTGTGTGTCCAAGGATAAGAGCTGATGGAGACTGTCACTTTATGTGGATAACATGGGACACTCCACACACACACACACACTACACTCCACACACACACTACACACACACTACACTACACACACGCATGCACTCACGCACACACAAAAACACACACACTACACACACACGCACGCGCGCTCACGCACACACACATTCACACACACCATAGTTATTTATCACAAAAGATCTAATGATTGATTTAAGTGTTATGCGTGTCATTGCATAGTAGCAGTATACATGTGTGGACTGTATGTACATATACATCTGTTATAGTATACAGTATATGTACATATAAAAATTATGTTCTGCTATACACACACATAGTATATTTAGACAATGTATGTATGTCCTGTATTAAGAATAATTTGTAATGTACAATATAGTGTAATGTGTAAGCAAACATCATAAGGTACGCATATATGTGTATTCACATGTATAAGCTGGTATGTTTTATCCTCTGTAATGATTGTATTTTCTCAATGACATCAAATTGCTTGTTTGGACCCCTCCCAACACAGTAATCTAATGTTTGTCATCCCCCATACATCAACTGTGACTGTGCAACTTAATTGATTGAAAATGAAAAGTGGAAGCGTTGCCCACGTCATTCTGCAATTTGTCTACAAGCCTGCTACAAACCTTCCCGTGATGGTCACTATAAGTCCCTTTAGTTGCGGAATGCTCGTTTGGCTATCCATGTGATTCATCACATGAGGAAAATTTGAAAATCCCTAATGTTACTGGTCCTACATGAGGAACATTTGAAAATACCTAATGTTACTGGTCCTACATGAGGAACATTTGAAAATCCCTAATGTTACTGGTCCTACATGAGGAACATTTGAAAATCCCTAATGTTACTGGTCCTACATGAGGAACATTTGAAAATACCTAATGTTACTGGTCCTACATGAGGGACGTTTGAAAATCCCTAATGTTACTGGTCCTACATGAGGAACATTTGAAAATACCTAATGTTACTGGTCCTACATGAGGAACATTTGAAAATCCCTAATGTTACTGGTCCTACATGAGGGACATTTGAAAATCCCTAATGTTACTGGTCCTACATGAGGGACATTTAAAAATCCCTAATGTTACTGGTCCTACATGAGGAACATTTGAAAATACCTAATGTTACTGGTCCTACATGAGGAACATTTGAAAATACCTAATGTTACTGGTCCTACATGAGGAACATTTGAAAATCCCTAATGTTACTGGTCCTACATGAGGAACATTTGAAAATCCCTAATGTTACTGGTCCTACATGAGGGACATTTGAAAATCCCTAATGTTACTGGTCCTACATGAGGGACATTTAAAAATCCATAATGTTACTGGTCTTATACAATGGCTGCAGTAGGTGTCTATCTGGTGTAGTGGACCTATCTGCCTCTTTCACTCTGTGGTGAATCATGAACCATCATAGATTGAGTAACACTCTGATGGTTGGGGGGCCATGCTGACTGATTTCATGTTTCAATCAACTAACTACGAACGGTGAAAACTGTCATAGTTCCACCCCTACATACATAAAGACCACCTCTACATAGAGACCACCTGTTATAAGTGATGATTATGTTACTATTGGCTGCATCATTCAACATGCTACATACTGTACGTTAACTACTCCTTCACATATGTACATAAATACCACTTTCATGTGGTCACCAAGGCTGCCTTTATGGACAGATTTACTGTCCCAGGTAAGATCTTGTTATCTAACCCCTTAGGTAAACATGTGTGCTGAGTGCGTATTATGATACCAGTGTATGATGTCATTCCATTGATATTCCACACTAGCTTGAGTGCCTCCCTCACATTGCCACTTGTTCTCCCATTACAGGGATACCAGAACTGAGATCTATCGATGACCTCAACTACATGAAGGATGCCCTTGCCTTGACTGTGTCCGAGGACCAAGCCAAACAGTACTTCAGGAGCAAGCTCCAGGAAGCGAGAAAGAAGGCATGGACCACCAGTATGAACTGGTACATCCATGGCTTAGCAAAGGACAACTCCAAAATGTGAACCATGGATCGAGGAGCTCTTCACTTCGAATCAAAGCCTTGTAACAATTTGAATGAAACACTACATATTTATGTGCATTTAAATTCCCACACATGCACCGTGCATTGATGTACGTACGTGCATGTGTTGTGTGTGTATTTTTTTTTCTGTGTCAGTAAGCACACATAATAAGTGCATATGTACTGTATAATGTAATACTATAACATGAGAATGTAATAAATGTACTAGTTTTAAATTTCTATACAATCGAGCCTGTCATAGAGAATGACACCACCAGTACCAGTCCTATGCATGGAACTATTCAATCAAACTTAATCCAAAAAAGTGCAGCAATTGATATGAAACACTAGCAGGATTTGAAGACCATGGATGGGGCTGTCTACGTAGAAACCACCTTCACTGGTTGATATATATCCCTCCAGCTAGTGCATGGTCTATAGACCAACATAAAATGGAGGGCAATTATAAGGCCCAGCTACATACATCAGACTATAGTGAGTGAAGGGAGACAAATGTTGTATATACAGCCATATGGCTACAATTGCAGCACCTTTTAAAAATGGCCCTGCATCACATAAACTAAAATACTATTTCCTCAGTCTTAGACTCCCACAGAACAATTATATTATAATATACATATCATAATGCACTATATATGCCTTTACTATGATTATTCACGTATACGTACCCGAATATTTGATTATTGTTACCATACATAATTAAATAATGATTAAAGCTCAAATACAGCACACTATAACACACACACACACACACACAAAAGCAAATAACACAGCTGCAGCCTGTGAAAAAACAATCTGTGATCACATCACCTAACAAGTGTAGTCATTACCACTACACACAGGACATTTGAAGTCACATCAGAATGTTACAATAATTTGTAGTGTTAAATTTAAAGACCATATATAAAAAGATGAAAATATGTATTGATAGTTGATAAAAGTGATCACCTGCAAGGTAAAAGATACCCACACTAGAATCTCTAAGACTGGGTAGGGTTAAAAAAACTCAAAAATGATTGAATGCTAAAAGAACACAATATTGCTAAGTTACATTCTTGATGCTAAATGTTCCCTGAAAGACCAAAACGTGACTTTTGACAGTAGAATGACAGAATTCAAAGATTGTTGCAAGCTCTTATCTGCTGCCTCTCTTCATCAGAGATACCTGCAAACAGGAACTTGAGAACATCGAGGTCCTGGCGGCCAGCTTGCAGAATCCCAAGCACTTGGTGCAGTTTATCGTCGCGTTGAGAGGAGGTGGTCCCCTCCATGAGTCCCAGCTTGGACATGCCATAGAGAGTCTTAGCCTTGGTGAGCCACTCCTTTTTAGCCGCTACCGCATACTGGTCAACCAGCTTATCAGAGAAATGATGATACTGTAGGGCGTTTACCAGCTGGTGGAGAAGAGTTGGGTACACGCCGTACTGGTCCAGAAACTCGGATTTCTTTTTGTTTAGAAGAAATTTGTACTTGCAGAGACGATCGGAACGCACACTTGAACTCTCACCACTTGAGCTGCTTGTGGTAGAAGGGGTGGGGGTGGAAGGGATTGGGCTCAAGGAATCTTCAAGAGGAGGAAAGATGTCGAGGATCACACAGTTTGGTCCGTTGGCAACTTGGTCAGGAACCTCCACTCCGACGTTCAGGCCCAAGAGATTGCACGTGTAAGGATACGACTCCAGATAGATGGTGCTGTAAGGCACAGCTCTGCAACACTTTGCAGGCAGAAGGTCTGCTAAGATTGTCAGGATCGAAACCACAGTGGTTTTCTCCGACCCTCTAATGATGACCAGGTCTCCCTTCAAGGTATGACAGGCTAGTTGGAGAAAGGTCTCCAACCCCAACAAACTGTAGAGTTGTCTCAGCGAGCGAACAGTGGCACCGTTGGTGGATTCTTTTGACAGTAAACTACGGTTTTCTAAAAGTCCACAAGGTGATAGAACCTTTGGGGGACTTGTGAAGGTGGATAGATCGAGGGTCTCGTAACTGTTCCCACTGTCTTCGAGGTTGTTGTTGACGACAGGTGGTGGTGGTGACAGTGAAGGTGAACGGGACGAATCCAAGGTCGGAGGCCACTCCTCCCCGCGCTCCCTCCACCGTGTGCTGCCTGTTTGGAGTACAAAGATAAACTCCTGGTGGAGGTCAACGAATATTTTGTCATAGTTGATGAGTGTTACGAGAGAACGAGCAATCTCGTCTTTATGCAAAACTCGCCTTTCACAGCTGTTCCTGTGGGAGAATCTACTACTTCCATTTAGACTGTTCTCCCCTTCTTCCTTGGTAAAGACTTTAGAGGCTTTATCTTTCAAGCTGTGTACGATTCTTCTGAATGTAGTGACCAGGAAGATCCAGGAACTGATGAGATGGTATTTGTCCTTCATCACTGCGATTAGGCTGTAGCGTCTACGCTTTCCCCGCGCTTTGAAATCGTCCAAAAAGAACTGATAGGACAATACGTACACGTCCGGATTCTCGCCGAATATCATGGGCCCTTCGAACCCTTTCGGTCCCTCGAAACTCAAACTGCCCAGGCAGGCCTGACGAAGAGCGGCAAATGTTTCCTTGTCCAGGGGCTTCTGGTAGCTTAGAAAGTAAATGTTGGATTTCTCGTCGTGTGACACCAGCCCGGGCGTCGTCGGATCCAGAGATCGGCAGGCGTCACAAATCTTCGGGATGGATATTCCAGAGTCTTCCAGATCGGATGAGTCCCTTTTGGCACTCTTCGAAGGCAGGGTAGCGCCGTAAAAGCTCTGAGCATCAAACACACCGTGAAAGGCTTGAGTACAGAGCATTATCCTGGGACCATGCTGTTCGCAAAAGTGACATAAAGCTATAACGGCATTCATTTTTCGTCTTAACCATCGACTCGGCTTTCGAGATATTCCTTCCGAGGTGGTCCCCAGCTAATGACGGCTCCTATATCTACTCTCCCCAGATCTTTGGTCGCTCTGTAGATACTATCATGGGTTCATGGTCACGAGTGAGGGGTACGGTCACATGACCCCTTATGACCGGAGGTTGCACGTGTTTAGGACGTGAACAGGACATACGGGGGATTACCCTTATTCGGTGCGCTCTCCCTATGGTTCCATTTCAAACTTGGTCGCTCATATAGATGTTAGGATACCACCGATCTTTTTTGGACCACAGAGGGCTAGAATACGATACAAACGACTTTTCTACGCAATCTTGCCCTATGACAGCGTAAGATGCTGTTGGCGGTGATATTCATTTGTCTTGTAGCTCAGGTGAGATAGACCTATTGTTGCCTGCCCTAAATGAACTGTAGAGCTTGCACAAATAGAGAAATTAAGTATTTTGTGCTCGTATACGATATAAGAGTAGTAGTAGTACCTAGTAGAGGTTACTACACTGTAGATTGGCTCTAATGAGGCCATTCATTTGAGATCTATTTGGCCGTTTCCGTGGTGAATACCGCAATATTCCCGAAATGCGGATATTTGGTTACCTAGGAAGGAAAGATGATCATAAGGAAGGAACATCAGTTGTGTGGCCATATATACTCATGTACCTTTATTTTACACAACAATTCGGTTAATCATCACTTCAATGAGCTAATATTATATTATCTTGTTAAGTGATTTTTGTTTGTGTTTATCAAATTATACGTGTGTCACAAAGTGTTGGTATGCGTTTTGTAATGGGAACTTATGGTATGTGTATGTGTGGGTGAGTGTCTTTATAAACCCATGTAGGTACGTGGGTGTTGTGTGTGTTGGTGCTTGTGTTGGTGTATATATGTGTTTCCACACATGCATGCATTTGTTTTGTGTGTGTGTATGTGTTTTTGTGTGTGTGTGTGTGTGTGTGTCTGTGTATGTGTGTGTGTGTGTGTGTGTGTGTGTGTGTGTGTGTGTGTGTGTATGTGTGTGTGTGTGGTGTGTGTGTGTACGTGTGATCAATAAATCCTATATATTACTGTATATTATGATCACCTACAGTCAGTGTGTAGATGCTTACATGTATATATTAGTCATGAATTACCCATCCATGGCTTGTCCATGTACACTCCACACTCAAGATGCCCCAGATCTCATTGTACTTATAGTACTACGTAATATGTCTTATAGCCAGGATGTCTGGGCATGCTCTATTTTGACAACTTGCAATTGATGTCAGACACAATTTTATAGGTATGTGTTTGTGCTTACCTCAGCATTTTTCTTCTCAAATCCTAATGAACTTGTATTTGCTGGCAAGATATAGAAGGTCAAATTTAGATTTGCAACATATAAATGGCTTTAGATCTTATTATTACTGTACTCTTTTTACTTTTATCATATCCATTCACATATGTAATAATTCGGACTTACTTATTGATATGAAATAGTACCTTATGCTATTCTGTGTGTGTGTGTATTGTGCATTTCCTTATAGTTTGGATTTGGGTTCAGTCCTGTCATTATCAAAAAGTTTGCAGCATTATCTGGAGCCAACCCCCTGATATTTAGTCTATACAGGTGAGAATATGTGTGCTGTATGTACTGTACATACTACATATGTATCCATATGTTCAGTAGGGCAGTAGTATGTCAATGTATTACGACTTGTTCATGCCTCAGCATTCTCTGTAATCTGACCATGTCCAAGATTCATACATCATAGACTATACACTGTGCACTGTAAAAACCTCTATATTCTGACAACCTTATTGTAATCCAACATATGTACATTAATTGTCCTAACATCAAGGCTCCACTGTATTCAGTCTCCCTGGAGAATGCTTCTAAAGTACTTTGGAGATTAAGAATTAATGACTTTCAGAAAGGAGTGTTGTATGGTCTGTGGTGATGACTACGTATGTACATGCACACATGGAGGTTCTACCCCGGTTTCAGGGTCTGTGTTCAGCACCATAGATATACACCACTGGCTACTGTTACATCACTATCATGTGGCTAACACTCTATGCAAGCTCAATACCCACTGACATTATTAGGCTTTCTCACTTACTCTTATTGGTGGTTCAAACACAATGGCAGTACAGCTAATATTGTAAATTGGGAAAACTTATAACTCTCCACCATGGAAGGCAATCTTCTACGTATATGTGTTTTGTGCAACATGGTTTACCCAGAACTATATGACCTGGGGGTGTAAGTAGCTGTTGGAGGCTGTATCCTTCACTTTTCAAGAAACTACGTATGAATAGTACAGAAAACTTTCAATCAAAGAATGAAGAATGGATGGGAGATCGAAATGGTTGATAATAGAGGATTGAAATGTACTGATGTATGCCTCTACAGCTTTTGATAATTTACTATGCTTTAACTCATGGAACACACAGCAGTGTAGTCTTCACATTCCTTCAACATTGTAAGTGAGTGTGGGCATTAATTTCCTCCAATTTTTAGAGATATTCTGGCCTTCCCACTGTTCTTGTTGGTTTCAAGGACACTAGAAAAGAAGATTATAATTCCAAATTTGATGCAAATATCAGTAAGTGAACTATCGTAAATATGTACGTATGTACAGTCACACCTCATTATCCAGAAATGAGAAATGTAGACTACGTAAGTACATATGCTTTTCACACTTTTTAGGTACTTGCTGCTCTAGGTTTTTTTGGTGCTTATGCAAATCAGGTATGTTGTTGTTGTTGTTCATGTTGTTGCTATACACAGTTTACATACACATACGTACACATATCACTTTTGCTCAATTTTACCATCGTCGCCTGTACTTTACAGCTCTCATATATCATTGGTCTGTACATAGCAGGACCGAATTTGGCATGTTCACTTTCAGTGAGTATTTGTATGTGGGTGTGTGCTGAAATGCTCCCATGTTGGATTGTGTATCCATATGATAGCTGTTGAATTGACTAGGTAGTGTGCAATAGAGTTAAACTTGTGTAGTAAGTACCTTGAAGGGCACATCAAATCTGCACTTCTTATCAGAGGTATGTATTTACCATCAGTTCTGTTTCACACTGTGTACGTATACGAGCTAGAGACTGTGTTAAGTGTACTCACTAGCTAAGAATACGTATGTACTAAACCAAGTCCTTACTAAGCTAGTAGCACTGCATTTTAATATTGTGTTCAATTTTGTACATACACATATACATGCAGTCTAGCTTGCATAGGGTATACATACATACCCAGGTTATCCAACAGATGGTTCATCTGAAGACCTCACGTGTCCAACACTCCTTTGTGTGTTACGTAGTTCCACCAAATTGTGGACTATGTACCCTGGTTTATCTGATGGGTGGTTTAGCTAACACAATTTACAAGGCACAACATGGTTAGATAAACTGGCCCACCTGTACTTCTGAACTGAGGTACTTACTATCAGTACAGATTAATGTAGTATGCATACTGTATGTAAGTATGTACAAACTCAAGTGTGTGCTGTAACCAGGGGTATACACCAACCAGGGTATACTGGCTAAACATGCTGTACTTTTACTGTACTCTACTATGTATGAACTGTCCATACAGTGGTGATTGGGAGTAATGATACCAAAGCTCGCAGGGCACTCTAATGCTAGTGTGTGCTCGTATGTGTACTAGAAGCCTTTGTTCATAAAGGCGTTAATTGTAGTCAAGCAGCGAGGTGATTCGTATCATATCTTTATGACTGTATGTGCTATGGTGCTACATTGATCGCTTATTGAATCTTGAGTGGAAAACATTGGACTGCGAATAGCTTCGAACTTGATTAAGGTTATATGGCTCGATATCGTTATGATAAACCCCTAGAAAACAGGTTGGTTGTTCTCTTGAACATTGGTCCCAGAGTACTTTACCTACTTCGATAATTTGCAATGTTCTTCATGAGCAAAGATTTTCCTTTGAACCTTGATGGGCCTCCCAGCACTTCAGCCATCTACCCACTGTAGTATCTGAGTGCACACTCATGTGTACATTGTCTGAATATATATAACATTATATTATCTATGTATATACGTACATACGTATATTACAATGTCATATGTGTACATACGTAGGTAACATACTACAGTATACTGTATGTACATGCATATGTGTTGTATATACGTACATTGTACGTATGTAATACATTATATACATATTCCTTCCATATTCCACCATTCTGTCATTCTGCATTAGAATACTGTTTCTGTTTGGGCAGTGCTCATAGGCATGGTATGTAAGCTGGAGACCTTTAACAGGAATAAGGTACATGTGTGTACTGAGTGCTGTAACCCAGTGTATGGTACAAATGGACACCAACAGATAATGTTTTGATTTCTTACTCAATTGCAACAAACATACATTCTATTATCTACTTGGTGTTCGTTTCAGCTGTATTCCTGGTTGAAGGTTGCTGGTATAGGAGCATCTGTAGGTGAGTGCCTTTATCCATGCAACTGCATTATATTAAAGCGTGTATAGTACATACAGTGCCATCACGATGGGCCTTTAATCCTCCGTTTAGTAACATGCACTGTACTGGCTTGTCAAAGTTTCAGTAAAATGTGTGATTTAGTATTTGAAACAGTGGTGGCTTCCTCAGAATGTGTTACATGAACTGAACCCCTATTCTTCCTATGTGTTGCTACGGATAACACTTGGGTGTTTTGATGTTGTATGTATTTTTGATTTTCTATCCATATTTTGTGGTCACTGTTTAATGGGCTTCATCCGATCTTTCTCATATAGCTGGGGCCATGGAGATAATCCTCTCCAGTGGTCTCAATGCTGGAGAGGGAGCCAGTGTTGAAGGAGAGTTGCCTGTTGCAAGAAGCAATTCTGAAGAGAAGACTTATCCTTTAATGATCATAGGATGTATCTTCCTTTTGGCCAGTGCTTTATTCATGGTGAGGGGTTGTGTACATGCATAAGTACGTACATGCCCTTCATACATACATATATACATGCATGCATGCATGCATAATTTATTCACATTCATGACAATGGGAATCATAAGTGTAATATGCAGTTCTTTCTGAATATTCAGCTTTCAGCACTTTATAATTTGTTTCACCATGATAAGTACATATTAAACAGTGGTTGTAATACTTTTTACCATACAACTTGCTGACTACATACCTTCAAATGTACACCAAATCTGTACTTCTTATCAGACGTACTTACAGTACTATACTGTTAGTACTTCTTGACATGGTGTACATTAGCTAAAGACCGAGTGAACTGTACTCACTAACCAGGAGTATGTACTAACTTAGGTGCTTACTAACCAGAAGTGTGTACTAACCCATGTACTAGCTAACCAGGAGTATGTACTAACCCAGGTACTCACTACAGACGTATGCAGTTGCACTGTAGTAATTGTCAGGGTATGAATGATTTGGGGATCAGTTCTTTGTGGGCGCTTGTGTGAGTGCATGTACGTATGTATGAAGAATATCACAATTGCTAGATGGGTCAGTCTGTTGTACTACTCTGCGTATGGTGTAATTATTAGGTTATGGGATGTATGAGTGATCTGGGGGTCGATCAATTGTTTAGCAACGCCTGCATGAGTGAGTGCATGTGTGCACAGGCAATATCTTAACAGTTTTGTAGGGACGTCTGTTCTACTACTCTGATGAGGAGTGTGCTAGTCAGTGCAGGTATAAGTGTTTGTCTGACGATATGATAAGTTCTGTTGATGTATGTAGCTGTACAGTGTATGTTTCTTATGTGTGCAATTTTTGTTATATAAGTGTGCATATACGTACATATATACACTATGCATACATACACGTGTACTGTACTGTACATGTTGTGACTACTTATATTTTATAGTAAAATATAGTATGTGTGTAAGCATACACATTCGTACAGTACACATCCACGTACATACATCATGCTGTATAATACATATTATAGATGTGTACACAGGTATGCTACTTACACCCTTTTTCGATGTAACTGTCTCTGGTTCACTTCATGAATACATGTGGTAGTATTTGTATATGTGTATGTATTTATATTTGTATTGTACTATTTGCCCATTTGTATATGTTCCCTTATGTTTAGCTATCTGTGTACATACAAAAGTAACTGTGTAACTGTGTGTTGTATATACATGTATGTACGTATACATAAGTATTTTATAGGTGCATTTATATCATTTTGATTTTACAGAAATTTCACTTTTTTGTACTGTTGACTCTCACCAACACCTCTGTTAACATGACAGACTATCTAAGCTGTACTAGTGCCCTATCTCTGTCTATACACAATATACACATACTATGTGTTTATTGTGTATGTATGTATATATACATACATTTGT